>JAFMOD010000632.1:87500-252930 GCA_019802435.1 Corydoras maculifer
TGCAGTAATGCTACTGATGTCAAGCCGGTTGTGTGAGGATGCATGCATAAGTGTAATGATATGAACCTGACTGATGACTGTAGTCTGATCAATTATCAAACATCTCCATAGGAGTGAAATAAAGTGTGTCCAATTTGCTTTCTCCTAAAAACAGCATGCAATAGATCATGTAACCCATGAGATACCACGGTTGTATCTGCTTTAGAAAGAAGTAAAAATATCTTTCATCTACCACTAAACAGTTTGGTAGGAAATGCTGCAAAATGAGCTCTAAAGAAAAATAGGATGAAATAATACTGCAAACGAGAACAAATATGTCATCACAATACTGATTTGTGCTTTTTTTCCCCCCAGTGGCAACAACAACCACCAAGTATAGTGCTAAATAACACAAAGCAACGGTTGCCGCTTAGTACAGTTCATTTCAATTTCAATGTGAATCGCTGATTAACGTTTGTGGGAACTTTCCTGGACAGCTGTAGCAACATTGTGTGGAGATCTGCTTGGGAACAAGCTGTATATCTTGAACATTTCACCACCGAGCTGCCAAAAAAGGGTCATTTGCAGAGTTAGAACAAAAGGTTATGCAGGATTTAATTTAAACGTGATTCATAAAATCACTGTAAACATTTACAAGATAATTCACAATGTCTCACAGAATCATTTGTATCTAGTAGAGTATAAATGTGAATAAATGCAGAGACTTAAAACACAAACCTTGTAACCATATTTGAACATATTTACCCTGTACATCATTGTGAATAAGCATTTTTAAAAAGCTCTTATTATGAATATTGGCATTATACGAAACAGAGGCTCTTTATAAATTCCATCCATCCATTATCTTCCGCTTTATCCTCTATTAGGGTCGCGGTGGGGTTCCCCATGCCCATCCAGGGGAGAACGTTTCGGGCGCTGGGCAGATGCACCCAGGACAGGGCACCAATCCATCGCTGGGCACACACTCACTCACAGACACTATATGGGGCAATTTGGAGAACTCAATTGACTTTGAGCCATGTTTTTGGACCGTAGGAGGAAACAGGAGAACCTGGAGGAAACCCACGCGGACACGGGGAGAACATGGAAACTCCACCCAGATGGGGATTCGAACTGGGAATCCCTAGTGCTGAGAGGAGAACGTGCTAACCACTAAGCCACTGTGCCGCCCTGCTCTTTATGAATTTATTTTTTAAATGTTTGTTATATGCTATAAGAGATTAAACATTTTGCCATAGTCAATGTGCCAATTTTAAAACTAAGCCCACAATGCTAGACATCATTGTGTTCACACTATGAACCTTTACAATCATGTTTATACCAGTTATAATTAATGCCTTCAGAGAGCTGTGCAGGAGTGAACAGCAAACTTTAAAATGTGTTTGTTTCAATGCACAAGTAAAGCTTACTGATGCTTAATCAGCCTCCGAAGATCAGTATCAGTTATGCAGCATCAGCCTCATAAATGTTTAGATTTTCAAAATGTCACTTATAAATTCCACCCCTTTTTATGTCTTATCACATTATTTTCCACATAATCCTCTACTAAGGTTGAAGGTACACACTATAAGAGGCAATTTAGAGCAGCCAATTTACCTTAAATCCATGTTTTTGGAATGTGGGAGGAAACCCAAGAGCCCAGAGACAGGGCAAACAATCTCCACCCACATTGGGATTCAAACCTGGATACTCAGCGATAAGAGACAGACATGCTAACCATTACACCATAAACATTTTGAAAACATGCTAAATATGCCATTTATTCTAAACTTAAAAAAAAATTATAATTAGATTTAAATTTGAATATATATATAAATTATATATATATATATATATATATATATATATATATATATATATATATATATATATATATATATATATATATAAACAATGACCTTAAATACCAGGCTTCAGGTGACTTACTTTGTGGTCACATAAATGTGAGTGACCTTTAGGCAAAAGGGTTTCCAAACGGTGCCCTGGAGAGATCTGGTTGTGCTTCATTGGCTGCAGTCTGAAATTTAATAGAATGTAAGCTTTTAGCTATTAATTAAATAACTAATAGGCTCAGTTTACGAGTTCGATTTAAGGAAATAAGTGTAAAATGTGTTTCTTACACTCTGGTGAAAACAAGTAATAGTGCAAATTACTATCTACTCATTCAAAGAATTAAATAACAAAAAATCTGAACCGGTGATTCCAAACCTTCGTACCTATTTTAAATTCATTCAAACTTAGCATTGTGTATTTTTATGTCAAACAAAATTAAAAGATAATTTTCATTTTGGAAACACTATATGAAAGAAGACTACTGTTTGCATCCAAACTGTCCGCTATATTTTTTTAAGGTAACACATTTATTTACATAACTTTAATATTGTTATCCATGATAAACAAGGCCCCCGTTATGTACAGAGCAAAAAGCAACATTGCCATTATTTTTACCCTTTGTGAGGCAGAGGTTATTTTTAGCACAATATGTATTAAATTGTATTTTTCTGAAATAGACCAATTAACATGCTCTCTGTCACTTATTCGCTTTCACTTTCTCTTGCATTTTTCCTCTCTACATCACTTGCTTGCGTCCCTTAAAATATATATTTTTGCAGTATATGTTATATAATTTGCGGGTGTTAGGCGGCTTTAAATAGTGCAATGTAACCCACCCAAGTGGAATAAAAGTTGTAAAATTGATCTTTAGTTTTGTGGCAGGAATGTAGAATGGAGGAAGGACAATACATGGTAATTAAAGCACCTGCCGGAGGTTCTGTGTGCTGTGTGCAGCCTATATGAGATGCAAGACATACAAACTGCTGACTGGTGTAGCTGCAATTACTCCATGTTTCTGTCGCAGATGCAAACTCTCTCCACCCTGTACAACTCACCCACTTATTTCGGCTGTACACTGCCCAGTAGCAGAATGTGTGTATGCTCAGAGTAATATTCCACTACAACACGGCCTTTAAGTTTGTTATTGAAATCTATTATTTTACATTATTGAACACAAAGTTACCAAAGTATAAGTACATTTTAAGATGAGCATACTTACTGTATTGGTTACTGCTCCAAAAACACCAGCTCCAAAGGGGCTATCAAAGAGGTTCTGACCACCAACCTTTAGTGGCTCTGTTAAGACAAAATATTTCTTTTTAAAACCCCCATAATTAAATGTAATTTGGAACTGAATGAAGCGAGTCAGCTTAAATCCATCTTCATACCATTCTTAGATGTTGAATGAGGTGGTTTAGCCATTTGGAAATCCTTAAACATCTCCTTAACATCCTTAGGTTCCTTTTCTCCCAGAGGATCGAGATCCATAAAGGCATTAGTGTCAACCTTGGGAGGCTCTTTGACTGGTCCAGACCGAGGTGGGATCTGAGGAACATAACGGGAGCAACACTGCTCCCCCCCAGAATATAGATGGTAAGAAGGATCATAGATGCTACACTGGAATGGGTTTCCCATCATGCATTTCCGTGCCCAAGACATATTAGTCGAAGGAGTAGTGTTCTGTCCCTGGGATGGCAGCTGTTGAGTGGACGAAGCTCCAAAAGTACTGTCTCTCCAGGTGTTTAGTGAAGGGTTTGAGCTGGAAGGAGTTTGGGAGAAAACATGAGGAACATTGTTGGTGCTGGGGAAGATGGAGGTGAAAGAGTCAATGGAGGAAGAAGATGATGGTTCAAAAGAAAATCCTCCTGAAAGAGAGATAATATGGTATTTACATACACATACACCATATAGGGGTAATTTAGAGCAGCAAATTTACTTTGAATACATGTTTTTGGACTGTGGGAGGAAACCAGACAACACAGAAACCCACGCAGACACAGGGCAAACATGGAAACTTCACACAGATCGGGATTCAAACCCAGAGCTGAGAGGCGAATGTGCTAGCCACTTAGCTACAGTATGATTTTTTTTTTTTTACTTAAAAATCCAACTTGTACTTAAAGCTGATTGTGACCACGTGAACATAGCAAGGTCCAAAAACGCATTGGCATAGATATGCTTGCTTTTTGAAGAGATGTTCCAAAGACAACCTTCTGTGTCATGTATGTATCTGTTCTCATACATGCTCTGCTCTAAATGTGTAACTTTAGGAATTTAATATAGAGATCAACTGACAACAACGACCAACAACTTAAACATGGTTTTGAAATATCTTACCAATGCCCTTAAAGCTATCTGGGGAGCTGGTTGTGCTCTTGCTGAAGAAATTGACCGAGTTCACCAAGGTGCAGTCCGGACGAAAAGGCGATGGCGATGGTGATTCTGACTGGCTGGAAGAAGTAAACGGATCTCCTGAAGGCTTTTCATCTGTTGAAGACTGAAGCATGGAATGCAGACTGTTAGTATGAATACAACGAGGTACTAAAATCTAAAAAGCAATTATGGAGGTTAAGCCAGATTCCGGTTTATTGGATGGAACCTGGATTTTTATTGAACAACTGGCTTCCTGCTAGGATGTTTCAGCTTAGAATAGTGTGTTCATTTAAAGGGTTTTTGGACAAGAACAATGGACAAGACCATTGTTTTAAATTATCAGGATATATTATTGAGCGCGGCACGGTGGCTTAGTGGTTAGCACGTTCGCCTCCCAGCACTAGGGATTCCCGGTTCGAATCCCCATCTGGGTGGAGTTTCCATGTTCTTCCTGTGTTCGCGTGGGTTTCCTCCGGGTTCTCCGGTTTCCTCCCACAGTCCAAAAACATGGATAGAGTCAATTGAATTCTCCAAATTGCCCCATATAGTGTGTGTGTGTGTGTGTGTGTGTGTGTGTGTGTGTGTGAGTGAGTGTGTGCCCAGCGATGGATTGGCGCCCTGTCCTGGGTCTATCTGCCCAGCGCCCAAAATGTTCTCCCCTGGATGGGCATGGGGAACCCCACCGCGACCCTAATAGAGGATAAAGCGGGAGATAATGAATGAATATTATTGAGCAAAAATCAGCAACCTGTTACTGTTCCAAATGTACACTGTAGCTGTTTAAAACGCAGTCTTCTACAAAAATCTTCTGCTCTAAATTGCCCTTATATAGTGTGTGTGTATGTGTGTGTGTGTGTGTGTGTGTGTGTGTGTGTGTGTGTGTGTGTGTGTGTGTGTGTGTGTGTGTGTGAGAAACCTTCTATACTGAATGGACATGGGAAACCAGTGGAAGATTATGCGGAAGATGAGATGAGCCTATATAATATGAATAACTACATGAAATAAACCTTATAAACTATTGAATTAAAATGCTGTTTCTGATGCTGTCTATAGCTGAACCCCTGAACAGAAATCAATAAAAATTATATTTAAATCATTTTCCTCTATATTTCCAAATATTTTGGTATTTCTATGTAAATATACATATAAATTAAAGAATCATCATTCAACGCACTCTTACCTTGACATTCCTCCTCCATCGACCACCTTTTATGTTGAGTGGTGGCGGGCTAATAATGATAGAATCCTTGATTTGGTTTGTCCCCACTTCAGGCCTGTCTCCATTCTCGTGCTTTAGTCCATTCTGAATGGGCTGGATTTTTTCCAGTGTATCCAGAAAGAGGTTATTGTGTCCGTTTTGTTCTTTTTCAGGTATGCTAATGTTTGTCCAAGCAACAGTTCCTGTTTGTCCAGGCAAGAGAGCTGGTGGCCACTGGACATTACCAAATGTCTGTACTGTTGTCCTGTTGGAGAGCTGGTCAAACTGCCTGCCCAGATAGTCAGAGTCACTAGTTTTAGAGTCACCATTAGAAATGCATACAGAACTAGGTTTGGTGGTTTGGTCGTTGCTTTTAGAGAAGGGGTCATCACTGAAGGGGTCTTGGTTAGGGGTAGGGAAGAAGCTGAGCTGAGAGGAGATGGGGTTCTCAGGCAAGAGGCTGGACTGGGCTCTATGGGTAGAGGATGAGTTGGTAAAAGGGTTGCCTTTGACACAGTTTTGGTTGCTGTCAATCTCAGTGGACAAATCCAGCAATAGGATGTCAGAATTCTGAGAAAAGATATAAAGAAATTACATGAATATATATATATATATATATATATATATATATATATATATATATATATATAGAGAGAGAGAGAGAGAGAGAGAGAGAGAGAGAGAGAGAGAGAGAGAGAGAGATATGTGTAATGCTTTTTTCAGGACAACTACACAACACAAAAACATGTTCACACCATGATATCACTTCAGAGACATTTGCAAGCTATGAATATCTGACACATGCATGATGAATTTTTTGAGAAAAAGAATGTGCATGCAGCTTAAAAACATGCATGGACTCAGTTCTGTAAGCAGAATTAGTTCAAAGGAGACATTTACCTGAACTTCAACTCTCATGGTTATTGCAATTTAATAAAAGAACAAACAAACATTAAGACTTTTAAAGGATTACAACTCATTTTGCAGATTTCTAGGTTCGTGGTGTTGATTTCATCTGTAGCCGTTCTGAGAAAGCAACTAAACCCGCTTTGAGATACACTTACAAACGTACACTCATTGTACCTACAATACGGGAAAACAAATATTCAATGCAAAATTTAAACCTTGTTAATAACAAATATTATTTTTGGCTTTTGTTAAACTGCACCACTCCCAAATACCTCATTTTCCTAAAGCTGAGTTCAGACACTCAGTGGACAGACGAGACACTGAGCCACCTGGACCAATAACACAGCTGAATAAATGAGTTTAACATCAGGTACAATTTATTTGATGTTATTATTCTGGTAAAAATCATTGAGTTTTACAATATTTTATTTGTTTTAATGCGTTTCATGCAATACACGTAAATATCAAATGATAGTAGTTGGTTAAACATTATGTTAATGGAAGGTTATGTGGATCTGGTGCACAGACACATATGTTAAATGTATTTTAAAGAAATGTCCGTAATTCAAATTTAAGTTCTTAATCCATAGTACAATATTTGTACCTCTGAAAAATATTTACATCTATATGTTGTACACTTACTGTAACAGTTCAGGATTTAAACCAGTGAATTCTCCTGTTTTGTAGTGTTTTAGAATGTTTATATTATTCAAACTGCACTTATACTAATGACATATGACTTACACTAAATCTCTCTCTCTCTCTCTCATATATTAGACACCATTTTTTTTATTCATTCATCATCTTCCGTTTTATCCTATATTAGGGTCGCGGGGGGTTCCCCATGCCCATCCAGGGGAGAAAGTTTTGGGCGCTGGGTAGATACACCCAGAACAGGGCGCCAATATATTGCTGGGCACACACTCACTCACACAAACACACTCTATATGGGGCAATTTGGAGAACTCAATTAACTTGATCCATGTTTTTGGATTATGGGAGGAAACCGGAGAACCCGGAGGAAACCCAAGCAGACACAGGGAGAACATGGAAACTCCACCCAGATGGGAATTCGAACCGGGAATCCCTAGTGCTGAGAGGCGAATGTGCTAACCACTAAGCCACCCTCCATTTTTTTCCAACTATCAAAAAATGTACTTTAAGATAACGAAAATTGGACAATTCACACAATATTACACCCAGATTTATCAGACATGTTAATTAATTAATTCAGACATATGGATATAAACTGCAAAAAGTGAGATGTGAACAAGTCAGAAAATCTTTAAAAAATTTATGTAAGACAAATAATCTAGTTTTAGGAATTATGATACATTTACTCACTATATTGGCAGATAATTTTACTTGATTTATTTTTTTACATATATTTTGTGCAGTGAAAGTAGCTGGAACACTACAGTCAATCGTCTTAGAACTGAACATATTTTATTGAATGATGTTGTTTAGACTTGTCTTTACCGTGGAAGAGTGCATGTCTGGTGGAGTTGACATGTCTCCGAACAAGTCCAGCTGCTCGATACCCTTCATGGAACGCAGAGAGAAAAATAACAAACCTAATGTGAGATTTCATTCTAAAATGATTAACAGAGTCCAATGACTGCAGTTTATACAATGTGGACAAAGCACGCCACAACAGTGAGAAACATTGGAATAAGTTTATAGTGCAGGAGGTTTGTGAAAAGAACACGGGATCCCTTTTTCACTGCATCCAAATAAGAGTCTGAATGGCTCCAGTTGGCATGTCAGTGACTTCCTGTCTGCTAACTTCATTACTCCGTACCCCCTGGGGCGGGCTGGCTCGAACGTATGAGCGTAAGACTGAGGTTTATGTTAGTTTTGGTCTGAAAGAGTAATTGTGCTGAGCTCGAGGTTGGTTGTTGTCATGCTGATCAGACATTAAGCCTCTGTTTGAAAACCGAACGCATCAGAATAAGCTTTAAACATCCAAACACAAAGACGCGAACCCGGGAAATACTCACTTTCTTCTTGTCGCCGTGACCACCATTCTGTAAGAAAATCCATGCAGTCAAATACAACATCCCGATTTATTTGTTTTATTTTATTTACATACTGTGATCAATGCTTACCTCCATTACTTTATTCAGATCCTCCTGAAAAAAAAAAAATCGAATTAGCGATAAACAACAGAAAATTAAACCTGCAAAATATTTAAAAAATTTAAAAAGTTTTTAAACCACCTCTATATTGTGTTAATTACTTTATCCAAAATTAATTCTGCTTGTAAAGTAAAAATTTTGTAGGAAATGGGCATTTTATTCAAAGAAAACAAAATGTATTAATTACCACTAATTAGTTAATTAATTGGTCAATCATGTGTTGTCATCGGTGCTTATTCAGGATAACGGGAAGTGGGTGAAATAGCATTTGCAAACTTTTTACCAAACACACAAACAGATGAAGGTGATATAGGGGTTATAATAATAAAAAGAAGTATATAAAGCTCAAAGGGCGGCACGGTGGCTTGGTGGTTAGCACGTTCGTCTCTCAGAGCTAGGGATTCCTGATTCAAATCCCCATCTGGGTGGAGTTTCCATGTTCTTCCCATGTCCGCGTGGGTTTCCTCTGGGTTCTCCAGTTTCCTCCCACAGTCCAAAAACATGGATCAAGTCAATCGAGTTCTCAAAATTGCCCCATGTAGAGTGTGTGTGTGTGAGTGAGTGTGTGCCCAGTGATAGATTGGCGCCCTGTCCTGGGTCTATCTGCCCAGCGCCCAAAACGTTCTCCCCTGGATGGGCATGGGGAACCCCCCACAACCCTAATAGAGGATAAAGCGGAAGATAATGAATGAATGAATGAATGGAATAACGCTCAAAGTACAACACTACCCTACGCCCCCCAAAAAATTGTTTTAGAACATATAGGTAATCAAAAAATGTAAAGCACTTCAGTTTAAAAGATGAATGGACTGATTTCTTTTTACCTTTTTCGAACTTTCTGCTTCTTTTTTTCGCATGTTGAAGATGAGCTGAAAGAGATCCTTCAGATCAACCACTAGAGGTTCTGCCTAAAAAATAACAAGACTCTTAGTGCTTTTATTGTCAGTCTGCACAGATTTAGCATAAATATTAAAAAAACAGATTTTTAAAATATATTTTACAATCTTTCTGAATAAAAGAACAATCAGGCAAACTTTAAGTATGGAGAGCTTTATGTATCCAGTTTACCTGCTGTGCCGTTTTAAAGGCGAAAAACTGGTGCTGACCCTCCGCTCCACACACGTAGCCGAACGCCCGGTTGTCAGTCACGTCACGAGCAATAAAGGAGATCTTATTGACTGCGTGCTCCAGCAGTACAGCCTGCAGAGATACAGCACATAATGAGCAGGGAAATTTGCAGAAAGCTTTTTTGATGATTAGTCTGTGAGTGGATGAGGACGACTGGCTCACCCCTGTCTTCTCATCCGAGATGGTGATTCCTGAGAGAGAGACCTTCACCCACACCTTCTGTTTGTGTTTGCCCTGAGAACGACCAGCTGCCGCTTTGCCCTGTAAATCCCTCACAAACGTAAGATGCTGCATAGGTCTGAACTTTTCCACTTTTGTTAAAATAATAGTGATTTTAATTCTTTTCTGATTCGTTAGCAGAAAGCTTTTGAATCTGTTCAATCTACCTTGAGTTTTATCATGGAGTCCTGACTCATTTTGTCACCTCGAGCCTCAGGAACATCATCCACTCCAATTAGTTTGGCCTTGTACCGAACACCATCACCTTTGAACCTTGCCAGCAGTAATTCGTCTGATTTTTCTGGTGAAGCCAAAGCTATAACGGGGAGAAAAAATACACCAAAGAAAACATTACAGATTCTGTATAAACCATTTAATACAACAAGACTGCAGAATGATTCAACACACATAAAATGTGGCCCCCACTATAGGGATTGTAGTAATGTGTTGTGACCAACTGCTAGCTAGTTTAACAGTGCTTAATTACATTAAATGTACAACCCACTGTCCAGTGGATGATTTTAGACATACTCCATTGTTCTGTTTAGTATAATCTAGGCATGAGATGGTTATTGTCTAAGAAACATTCACGATTACGGCGTGGCATTATTGCGAACAAATCACAGTAGTGGAGTACAGTTAGACCTCTTTCCCGTGATTAATTCACAGTTATGCAAAACCTCGAGTACCTCATCACTTTTATAAAATTGTTACAAACACACTATAAAAACAAGTTTTGATTCATTAATGCGTTTATTGAAAGCAAAATCATTAATAAACTGGTCTTCCGTGATGTAATCTAGTCTGGTTTTGAAGTAAACACTGATATATTATATTAGTGAACACTAATATAATCTTAGAAATATGAAAATAAAAAAATAAACGAAGGTGATGGATCTATAAATGTTGCAACAATTTAAAATATAAAGAACAACCAGCACCAACATAATAACATAAAGCACCGTGTTTAACCACAACAAATCTTAAGATGTGTTTTATTGGGCATTTCATTTTTATAACACTAATGTTTGGTCTCAGGGGTTCTTTATTTCAAAAAGTTACCTTTTTGCTGGTTTGTCATTGAAATGTATCGGATTACTAAGAAGGTGTAAAGTGTGCTATTTTTATACCCTGATTTCAATCTGAAGTACATTTACATTGCTAATGTGAATGTAATTAACAACAGCAGAGTCAATGTTTAACTCACATGAACTAATTATTTACAGTGTGATTTCAAGGCCCCAAAACAGCAATTACTCTTTCATGTTAATGAAATGGTTCCATTATATCAGTAAACATGTGCAAAGAGGCTTATAGACTCTGCATTTAAACGAGAAATGAATATTAACTAATTGGCACAAGTCTTCCCGATAAGTACAAGTAAGCCCAACAAGCTGGCTACTGACACAGAGGACAGGATCGCAGGTTAAAATAACAGTAGTATTAAGTACATACTGCATTTATAAGACCTACTAAATGGTTTGCTGTGTATTTATTATAGTCCAGAGTGTTTAGTACTTCTCATTAGTATTAGTGACATAGACGCATGTCAAGGCTGAAGTCTAAGATGAGATTCCTTTAGATATGTATTACCTTGTTACTCTTCACTCTCACTTACGATGTCAAAAAATGAACCTTTGCTTTTGATTTGTTGTTGGCTCTTCTAATCCTCACCACACAATCCACCAAACTCCATCATCCATTTTGGAGTAATTAATGTTTGTAATTAAATCTAATTATTTACAGACAGTTTCCTGCACAACCTTTGCAAATTAGATTATCTACAATGCTCTTACTTTTTAACGTATATAGTAGTTAAAAGTACTAGTATTAGTATTAGAACAAGCAATATTTACCTTTTGTTATTTTTTTGCTGAATGAGAACGTAAACTGAGACAATAAGGGAAGGATGAGATCCTCATTTCACGGCTTTTCTGTCCAATTGTTGCTGTAGTTTAATTTATTTATTAAAAATCATTTATTCATTCTATCTATCTATTTACCTATCGACCGACCTACCTAGACTTATGGCTTCTTCTTAAATGCATCTGATCTGTTGCCATGATAAGACGTCATTAATAAAAGGTAATCTAATGATAATCTAGTGCTTACAATTTTTTTTTTATAAAACCCTGCCATTCAGAGACCTTAAACCTTAATCAGTGATCCTGTAAAAATCTTCTTGACTAAACTAAAAAGTATTTTTAATTAAGACTGGAACACAAGCTCATGCAGCATGATTATAATGTGTTCTAAAGTATGTATCTATGTGCATACCACTGTAAAAATGCCTACTGGCCAAACCTGAATGTTATACAGCTCAAAAGACAAGGTCATTCACAATCAACCGAACCCATCATTATGTTTTCTGCTTATTAGGCAGCTTTGGCTGTGCACTTGAAGGTCTTTCCCTCTTTCAGTTCCTTTGATGTTAATACTTTATGTTTGGAACATAAATCATGTGTCACCAATGAGCCAGAAAAGTCAATACTCTTAGAATAAAGAGCACTACAGAACAAATGGACTTGCTTGTTGTTTCTTCAGGGATCTGACACCTTAAGCTAGATCAAACCTGTGCAAATGATTTTCCACTGGAGTAGAGGGTCAAAGCAGTTTGTTGTATCGTTATTTTAAATACAATATTGGGTGTGGGCGGCATGGTGGCTTAGTGGTTAGCACGTTTGCCTCTCAGCACTAAGGATTCCCGGTTCGAATCCCCATCTGAGTTTCCTTCGGGTTCTCCGGTTTCCTTCCACAGTCCAAAAAGATGAATCAAGTCAATTGAATTCTCCAAATTGCCCCATCTACAGTGTGTTTGTGTGAGTGTGTGCCCAGTGATAGATTGGCGCCCTGTCCTGGGTGTATCTGCCCAGCGCCCGAGACGTTCTCCCCTGGATGGTCATGGGGAACCCCCCCCCCCCGCGGCCCTAATAGAGGATAAAGCGGAAGATAATGAATGAATGAATATTGGGTGTGGGCGGCATGGTGGTTTGAATCCTGATCTGGGTGGAGTTTCCATGTTCTCCCCATGTCCACGTGGGTTTCCTCCCATAGTCCAAAAACACGGAATCAATGTGAATAGGCTGCACTAAATTGCCCCTATATAGTGTATGTGTGCGTCTGTGCTCGGCGATGCCCTTATCCCCGAATGCGCAGGAAGTTTTGTCTGTTTCATGTTGCAAAAGCAAAGGCTTCACACATACAGACTCGTACCTATAGATATGTTCTCGATCAGTCTAGGGGGTTTACAAATTGCTGGTTAACCTATGCAGCCTTTTTATTGCCTCTTCCCCACCGCCAAAATTTTACTACTGGCTATAAATGACACCGTTTCCAAAAGAAAAGAGCAACACGCTTAGAACCAGATGATTCTGGTTGTGTGGATGTACAGTACAAGGGGTTCCACCTATTAAATAACAATATTCAACATTAAAAGTGGGGGCCCTGTCCTGGGTGTATCTGCCCAGCGCTGTAAACGTTCTCCGCTGGATGGGCATGGGGAACCCCCAGCGACCCTAGTGGAGGATAAAGCGGAAGATAATGGATGGATGGAAAGAACATTAAAAGTATGTTCATCTTTATATGGTAATTTTACTTTTTAAGTTTAACAGCCTCCAATTTTTGGAATATTAACAAATTATTAACAAAAATAATTAACAAATATTAACAAAAAAGAAACAAACTATGTGATTGGTTAGAAATTCCAGTAACAATAAACTAAAAGATGGGGTTAAAACAATTAGTTTTGGATAATTACCCGCACCACTTGGTTAGTTGGTTTTAAGCTGATGGTTTTAGAGGGTGCAAGCTGATTTTAGCTGCTCGGCCTGGTTTAATAGTTTTAGCAGGGCTGTAAGTCACTCTGTATAAAAGTGTCCAGTTTAATGGCTCACTTTCAGTTAAGCGGTTATTTATTTATCAGCTTTTACTTCTTGACTTGTCTGTTCTTTGTGCTTTAAAGTATCCTGGCGTTTCTTCACTTGTCCTTCTTTACACATTCTGTTTGGTTGCTTTTGATCTTAGCTGACTGGGTGGCAGGGTTCACTACTTGGCCGCCTGCCCTGTTTAGATGACAGGGGTGGACAGAGGAAGTGAAAGAGAAGCTTTGGTTAGGCAGCCATCTAAGAGATACTTGGCTCTCCAAACATGCAGGGACTCAACAAGTTGGAAGTTTCCCTCCTATTATCACCAGGACACAGGACAATCCACATGCCAGTGAATGTGCTGGGCCTTTTCAGCTGCTTCCTTCCTTTTAAATAGGTTAGATGCAACTGCATTCATTAAAACTAATTTGGAAGAAGAATAAAAGGGTTAACGCTTGTTGTAGGGCAGTGAAAAAAGTCTTTGATGTAAATGGAAAAAAAAAATCAAGCGAAGAAAATCTTGTTCACAGTGAAAAGATAAATATTGCCACTCTGGCTTTAAAGAATTAATATTCTGAATATTGTATAGAGGAGAGGCGGCACGGTGGCTTAGTGGTTAGCATGTTCGCCTCTCAGCACTAGGGATTCCCGGTTCGAATCCCCATCTGGGTGGAGTTTCCATGTTCTCCCCGTGTCCGCGTGGGTTTCCTCCAGGTTCTCCGGTTTCCTCCCACAGTCTAAAAACATGGATCAAGTCTATTGAGTTCTCCAAATTGCCCCATATAAAGTATGTCCGTGTGAGTAAGTGTGTGCCCAGCGATGGATTGGCACCCTGTCCTGGGTGTATCTGCCCAGCGCCCGGGACGTTCTCCCCTGGATGGGCATGGGGAACCTCCCCGCGACCCTAATATATACAGAATAAAGCGAAAGATAATGAATGGATGGAATATTGTATAGTTTTTTCAGGGTTTTTTTATTTTGTAATCATTATTACACACCAAAAAGAAATCTCATTAAGTTTCAGTCTTTCCGCAGGTGTTCTGATCAGGTCTTATCATGGGATTTACTTGAGTCTAAAAGGCAGTGCTACTTTTAGATGTGAAATGTCAGTGTTTTTACAGATGCCCTCTCACCTCCTACAGTGATTACAGTGCGACCTTTGACCTTGTGTAAAAGAATGCATGTTTTTAGCCACGGTTCCCACTGTAGCCTGATTATTGTGACACAAGCAAGTGACAGGTACTTAAGATGTACCTAATCCAATTAACCCAGAGATACACACTGGTGATATTAATGCTCATGTTTGTGGAATTTTAAATTTATTATGCTTAATGCCAAAACACACATGAGTAATATTTAAGCAATTTGCATTGCAAAAAGCCTGAGGCATTTTCCTTATTGTTGTGAGGACAACTCCCACCTGAAGACCTAGTAGTGGTGCAAAACTACTACAAAACAATGCAGTATTGTCCCTACATGCTAATGCCGCCTATTAAAAATAGTGCAACCGCACAAAGTAAAAAGAAACGTTCAGCTGCATAAATCGCATGCTAGCCCTCTCTGGATAATAGTGGAGAGTGCAGATTATTGATAGGCAGCTGCTAGATGAGGGAAAATTGGAGAACAAGTCGGTTTCATATGAAGCACACAGCGGTTCATAAATGAGTTAGACAAAATGACATTCTGCACTTTGATGGGAAAACTGTCCAGATGCACTTCAGGCTCCACAGCATGGTGCTGTGAGAATCAGGCTGGTTGTTTTCACGGCTGTGAAAGAGGATCATAAACAGTCAGGGTGGAGAAAGGTTCATGCTCGCAGCTGGAAGGTATTGTGGAAACAGCACGAGAGCCTTAATGGAATCCATCACCCGGCGCACTCTTCCGCTATGAGTAAGCCAGGCAAGACAAACAATACTGCCATGCATCAGGCTTAGCTTAGCAAAATAAATCCGAAGAACTATTGGGTCAAGAAGGCCAAGAATGCAGCAGTGAGGCTGTTAATGTCCTGTAGGCCACAGTGGCCTAGTTTAGTGGAGGTTGTACAATGTAATATAGATTTTGAAGGCATATTCAATTTGAGTGGCAGCACGGTGGCTTAGTGGTTAGCATGTTCTCTCAGCACTAGGGATCCCCATCTGGGTGGAGATTCCATGTTCTCCCCGTGTCCGCGTGGGTTTCCTTCGGGTTCTCCAGTTTCCTCCCACAGTCCAAAAACATGAATCAAGTCAATTGAGTTCTCCAAATTGCCCCATATAGAGCGTGATTGTGTGCGTGTCTGTGTGAGTGAGTGTGTGCCCAGCAATGGATTGGCCCCCTGTCCTGTGTGTATCTGCCCAGCGCCTGAAACGTTCTCCCCTGGATGGGCATTGGGAAACCCCACCGCGACCCTAATAGAGGATAAAGCAGGAGATAATGAATGAATGAATATTCAATTTAAAGACCTTCACGTCATCATCAGATCCACTTCACAAGCAGCTCCATAAAACTTCTAAACAGGCCTTGTTTAATTACTGGACTACACTTTGGATAGACAGATGGATTGATGGATGGATGGATTAAACTTCTCTTTAATGTTTATTCTGGCGGCACAGTGGCGCAGCGATTAGCACAACAGCTTAAACGTACCAGGTTCGATTCCTGGTTGGGGCGAATCCTTCCAAAGACATGCTGACAGGTACACTAAACATACAAATTTGATTCAATCATTTGTGAAATTATGGCCTCATAAAAACTTTATTGTCACAATTATTGGTAATGGACCTATAGAGTATCCAAGGGTCAGACATGACTGAATAGCTAGCACACACATATACCCCTCCTTCTCACACACACACACACACAATGTTTTTTCTACATTATAAAACAGGAAGTTTATAGTTCCGGTCTTCAAACCTGATTGGCTGAGCTGTTTAACAACAATACACATGTACCATGAATGTAAATGTAGATTGATATAAACTTGATGAGTTGGCATTTATTTCTGAATTATGAATCAAACCTTGTTTTTTTTTATTAAAGTGTGTTTGTAACCATTTCATAAAAGCAATAAGGCACTCGAGGTTGAGTATTATTGTGAATGTACCACTGAAAAGGTGTGTAATTGTACTCCTAACGACATCTTTCTCGTGATTTATTCATAATAATACACAACCCTGAGTGCCTTGTTGTTTTAATATAAGAAACATTAATGTAACAGTTAGGGGAAGGTCACCCATCTTGCTTTAACATATACTACTATAAAAAAACAAAAGCATTTCATTCTAATGTCTTATTTTCTTGCAGCTGTAACAGCTTTCCTTCTAATTCTAAGGCCTTTTGCAGACTTTATGGATGTCTGATTGCATTTTTGTCTGCTTACCCACAAGAGCATTTAATAGAAGAGGACCTGTGTGGGGCAATTAAGATTTTTTCAGGTTAAACTCTTTCAACCATGACTTTATAGACCTTGCTTTGTGTTCTGGGACACGATCACGCATTCATAGAAAAAAGCCTTTCTCTTAAAACTTTCCACCACAATAGGACATTAGGACTAAAACACCAGTTCATTGACTAGGAGGTACTGTCTCCATAGTGTCTATATAAATTGTGCCAAATACTTTAGTGTACTATAAAATTCTGCTAAAAATGAGAAAAACATTCACATGAGTTCCAAACAACTGTAAAGCTGCTCCCTTTTAATTCATCCTTAAATAACGCCACAATTCAGTGATCTGTCTGTGAAGTTTTGCTAGCCTTTAATTTTACCTCACCAAACTATTCATTCCTCAGAAAACATTTTGATTCAAAGCATATAAAGTGGGAAGGACAAACAAGTCATTATAAAGCAAAACCCTAACCAGAGAACCACTTTTGTTCCCCAGAAGATAGATTATTTCTAGATTTGATGTGGTGACAGTCTGGCAGACAAAGGACACCAGCGCAGAGTCTGACGGCTGAATTTCAGATAGATGTGTCCTGTGGGAACAAACTCTTTCCTATAAACTTGCACGGGGCAATAAATAACCCTCTAATGGCTCAATATACCACAATAATGCAAGTCCCAAACCACAAATTACTGCAAAAACAAAATCCCAAGATTCCAATGAGAATCTCAATATTCCACAAAAACAGGACTCAGACAAACCAAGCCAGCAAACATCAGCCTTTAAATCATGACCAGCCGAGCAGGGTCTTTAAATTCAGTATAAAAGTGCAATGTGCATGCTCACATACCCTTCTTCCTTTCTTTCCTGGATGGTGCCCTCATGGGTGGCAGCTCAGCTGGAGGCATGGAGGACTCAACCTCTGCAGACATTTTTTGAGGCCAGAACAAAAGCAGCTCTCTGTCTATCTCTATCTATGTTCAGCAATGCTTTAGCTGGATGGACAAGAGAGAAAGAGAATAGTTAGATGAAAGAATGCCAGTAACATGCAAATCTCAGCATTCTTTAAACTTTTGCATGTTTTAATGTACACTGCATGCAGCACCGATGGTTAGGGCTCAATACTTTAAAGTTCAAGGTGGTTTACAATAGTAGATTGGATCAGAGCAGCGTCAGCGTGATTTAAAGATGGACCCTTAAAAAAAAGTCGAAGCGAAAGTGGAAAAAATTACTCATGACAAAAAAATGATTAAAATCTGGGTGAGGACAGAAGGTTCAGTGTGGGACTCATCCTCTTTAGATGGCTGGACAGTGTTAACAACGTATTAAGCCAGTGGAACCATTACCCAAATGTAGAACATTTTTGTTAATGAATGTTATTTTATTGATGTTAAATGTTTTATGGCTGATTTTGCAGCTTCTCGTTGGCTTCTCTGTTACACCTTGGTGCTTCAGTGAACTCTATGACTTTTCAGATTGAGCCCTTAGAAACCAATAGCAGTTTAAATGTGCTTGTGGGATCTTATCAGTGTTTGTACAAGACGCTGTATAAACTGCAATTCCCGCTGCTGTTACTTGTGCCATATGACACAGAGACTTTCGTTTAAGCTCAGAAAGAACAGAAAACATGACGGCCTATGTATTTTGTTACTCAAGTGGTGTATTCTATCTTTCATGTTCTCTGTGTTGGAAACACAGGAGTACAGTAGAGTTGAGCAGTACACTAGCATGACTAACAAGCCAGTGGCTTTCCAGTTAAATACCGGGATTTGATTATCTGCTTGAGTGTAATTGCTGTAATGAATCTTACATTTGTGGGCAGTACTGCTTCAGCGATTAGTACACTACACTTAACCAAGTTATGTTCTCAGGTTTAAGTACTTTTATTCTGCCACTCAATCCACTGCTTAAAGCCCTTCAGGCCTAATTGCTCGGATTTTCCCATTACCAGTAATTTTGCTAAAAGGAAACATCAGTAGTATGTAACTAAATTATAATACATCAACATTACATCCAAAATTGTCCTTGCTGTATAAAGCATGAGCATTGGAGCACAGCCGTTATTAAATCGCTGTAAAACCGAAACAAAACAAACATTCTAAAACTTGGATTTTTGTAAAACGACTGCACTGTTGAACTAAAAGAACAAACCGTTCATTGCTCATTACAACACACTTTCGATTTAAATAAATGATCTCTAAAAACACTTTCTCATGTTTCCCACCCGCAATAAGGCTTTTCATTAATAAGCAGGACCTGTACACGTCTGTATTCCCTGAACACTACTCGTGGTTCATGCCGTTTTAAACTGTTTCTGTGTTATTAAACGTTTGTAACTGTAGCTGCAGGCCTTCGTGACATAAGTGAGTAGAACCAAGAATACAATGGATTTTTCTGTAATGTTTAATGTAATGCATATAAAACAGAAAAACTTAAGACACTCAAGTGAAGATAACCAGACGGTGATGGAAGCAATGGTGTGGATTTGTATATATATATATATTCATTCACTTATTATCTCCCGCTTATCCTCTATTAGGGTCGGGGTGGGGTTCCCCATGCCCATCCAGGGGAGAACGTCTCGGGTGCTGGGCAGATAGACCCAGGACAGGGCGCCAATCCATCGCTGGGCACACACTCACTCACACAGACAGACTCTAAATGGGGCAATTTTGAGAAATCAATTAACTTGATCCATGTTTTTGGACTGTGGGAGGAAACCGGAGAACCCGGAGGAAACCCACGCAGACACGGGGAGAACATGGAAACTCCACCCAGATGGGGATTCGAACCGGGAATCCCTAGCGCTGAGAGGTGAATGTGCTAACCACTAAGCCACCGTGCCGCCATATATATATATATATATTCATTCATTATCTCCCGCTTTGTCCTCTATTAGGGTCGCGGTGGGGTTCCCCATGCCCATCCAGGGGAGAACGTCTCGGGCGCTGGGCAGATAGACCCAGGACAGGGCGCCAATCCATCGCTGTATATATATATATATATATAAATAGGGTGGGGCTTAGTGGATAATATGTTTGCCTCACTATGTTAACACTGTTCCAGGTTTCCAGGTTTAAATATGGATCTGAGTGGAGTTTACATGTTCTCCCCATGTTTGCGTGAGTTTTCTCCGGGTTTTTCCTCTCTCAGGTAAATTGGTTTCTCTAAATCGAACCCCTCTATTTAAATTGCCCCTATATAGTGTGTGTGTGTGTGTGTGTGTGTGTGTGTGTGTGTGTGTGTGTGAGCCCAGAGATAGATTAGTGTTCTGTGCTGGGTGTATCTGCCCTATCTACATGGGGAACCCCTTGGCGACCCTAGTATAAGATTATACAGAAGATAATGAGATGAGATGAGATGTTTATAAACTTAAATGTAAAAATACTACTAATAAGTTCACAGTTTGTATTATATAGGTGGACCTGCCCAGGTTCAGTTAGTGTGGCTCCCAAAAACAATGTTTATTATTAGGTGTTGCTGTTTAAATGATTTACATACAGAATTACTACACTGTCTTGGTATTCGATCTAACCCTATACCAAGAATGTTGCATCAGGAAGTGAGAGCTTCCCCTGCATCTGGCATCCAAAGAGCCTCCACCTTCCTCCTCACACACACTGCCTGTTTTCACACACTTGTTTTCAATTTAGGAAATGTGCCTAGCTTGAAACAAGACCTTGTTCGAATATCTGGAATGTCCTCCCTTTTTGTCCAAGTCCACTTAGTCATGAAATCAAGGTTATGTATGTAAACACGCTCTCATCTGAGTTGTGAATAATGGGAGCAAATTGTTGTCACAGTTTATGATCATGGTTTAAAAATCCTCATCTAAAACCTCGAGCACAGTTCATATTTGCACAAAGACACTCGGTTGTGCATCAGATATTCCTCTGTCATGTAGCTGACGCCTACAAATGCTGCAGGCTGTCCCAATTTAAAAACGTCATGTGTTATCTTATAACATGTTCCTTTTCCTCGCTTTCTTAGACTATACTATAAGTATATTATAGTGAGTGAATATAAACACTTAACTTCAGCATCCATCATTTATACTTCCTCCTGCACCCTATAATTAGCTTCACCTCACAGACAACCGTGGCTTCCTAGCAAAGTGATGTACATAAACAGAGCGCCAAACTATAAACAGAAAAGTGATTCCATTAGAAAAAAAACAAGAACTTCAGCTGTGCTTCATGGTGCACACAGAATGCTCGATGGTATCACTTAAAGAGTATTCCTCTGTGGGATCTCAAAGCTTTCTTCCACATCTTAAACACAGCACAAAGTCAAAAAGATGAAAGTAAACGGTTGTCTGATTTATTCTTCTCCATGGAACCCATGAGGGAAATGTTCAGTCTGGTACAACTGATCCTCTAAAGCTGTAAACACTGGGGATCTGTTGCTGCTCAAGTGTTAACTGGCAGTGAGTACTTCCTAAATCATGCCTGCAAGCTCGTACCAGGCTGTTACAGGAATTCAGTCCCATTGGCACCATGCTTGTACAAGGGAAACACAAAAATAGTTTTTTTTTTAATACTATTGTAAAAAGTATGTCTGTACCTAACCACCATGTACAAAGTACTTATTAAAATATATATATAAAAAGTTTAAAATTAAAGTGAAAATTCAAGGCTTTCAGTGACACTTGTGAAATTGTGGGGACCTCATATAAGAGTGGGAATAGCCAGCTGGTCCCCACAGTGTAAAACTGAGTTTTAAGGTGTTTTCATGTTGTATGCTTTTAGTCATAGCTTATATTAAGTTAAGGATGGGTAGTATTCATATTTAAGGTTGGGTAACTATCTAAATAAAAGTCTATATGAAGTCATTTTGTAGTTATATAAAATTTTTAATTATTTGCCTCAATAAATAAATATTTCATGTCATCTTCTGCTTATTCCTATACTAGAGAAGCTGAGAGGAGTTCCCAGTGCCAGTGGAGTACATTTTGGGCACTGGGCTGATGCAACACCCATGACAGGGCGCCATCCTAGGCACACACACTCACTCACACAGACACACTATATAGGGGCAATTTGGATGGAGCGACTTAAGAGCACCCAATTCACCTTCAATCCATGTTTTTGGACTGTGGGAGGAGACTGATGCGGACACATGGAGAACATGAAGTCTCCGTCCAGACCGGGATTCAAACCTGGATCCCCAGCACTGAGAGGTAAACATGCTATTTTTAATGTTTTTTTTTGTTTGAGGTTAAATTTATGCAGGGTTCACAAACTTTTAATTAAGCACCACTATGAATATTTACATTTATTTTCTGTCCTAACTGGATTTTGATTTCAGATCAAACGTCTTATTTAGAAGTTAAATCCAGATGTAAAAAAGAAAAAAATCTAATGGAAAAACACAGATGCAGTAGTTTTTTAGGTTACATGTGAATCCCGTCCATCAAACATCATCTCTATAGATCACATATAAAAACGCTTTCATCAAGAGCATCATCTCTGTGCCAGGAAAGTCATCCTGAATACAAGTGTCCAGAAAAAGCAGCTCAAAGTTACAAACTCATCAGAAGCCACACTTTTTAACCCCATGACTTATAAATGCACTATTAAAGAAAGTACAAACTAAAACTACACAGTAATTAATCAAACACCAACATTTTATTAGAGCAGATGAGATATTTGGCAAACATTTAAAAAGATTACAGTGTGCTCATAATAATACGTTCTCAACGGTCACAAAAGGGTAAACTGCTTACATTTAATTTCCTGTTAACATCCACAACTTACAACCGAGGAAATAAAACATTGAAAACTTTATGGAACTACTTTACTGCTTGAGATTTCGGTCTTAAAGCTTCGTTTTAATTACTGAAGGGATACTGCTGCTTTTTGAAAGTGGACTCATACTGAGTTTTCGAAAACACTGTGTACTTCCAAGTGCTGACTTGTTTTATAGCAGTCTAAGTTTGTCAAATCCAAATGGCTCCTGCTATGAGTAATTACTGGACTAGCTTATTTACTAACTGAACAAAAGTTCATATCAAGGTCTTACCATACATCTGTAATCCTCCTTTACACACGTATTTTAAATGGTCAGTGACAAGTATAACCTGCCTGTTTCCAATCAATGATTTGTTATACTTTATAATATAGTCATATATTATACTCATATACTATAGGCAGAGAATCAGACATGTGAGCAATTAAGATAAAAAAAGGGGTCGTGTTACTTTAGTAGAGCCTATAGTATAGTAGTATAGAACTTACACATCCAAAATAACAGACAAGGTGACTATGGCAAAAGGACCAAAACCTAGTGGGTGATCCAACCTCCTTGGGAGGCCTGGGAATGTAAAGATATAAATTATATGCAGATTCTGACCCATGTTACAATATAAATGTGTTCACTGTGAGCTATTGTAGTTTGGAAACTGACATCTGGAGGGACAGCACAGAACCATTGTGAATGTTTTTCTAATTTACTATAAAAAGAGAATCTGGTGAACATGTCACTGATATAGGGACAAATAAGATGCAAAAGAATTGGTGATTATAGACACAAAAAGCAGTGACATCACAGAGGTTTGTAATGTGAACATTTTTTACTGATAACTGTGGCAGATTTCCCAAAAACAGAACAAAATTTTTAAATAACTTTTTTTTACCAGTGTGTGAGTTTGTATTGGATTACACTACAACTAAACAATTTAATCATAGTTTTATTTTACATCCACCTTCCACAGGCATTTGTACTGATTGTTAAGGTATTAATACATTTTATTTTATATATGGTGTGTGTGTGTATTGGAGATTATCACTTAATCCCTTATCCTCTTGTTAATGCAAGCGCAAATTAACCACTGGACCCCTAAGAGCTATTAAGATTAATTTAAAATCCTCCAGCTATAGACCTAATGTTTACTTTTGTGCACTGTGTATTTACTTTGAAACATTTTAATTGAATCCCAACATACTGCATACACCTTTTCATTAAAATGTTATTGTAATGGATTCCAGAAACATAAACAAAGACTTTTCATAAGCAGTTGTTTTACATAATTACATTGAAGTCAAATGGTTTGCCCCATTTTGAGGGAAACGTAGTTACAAATCTTCCCAGCACAAATTCTCATAGTAGGACTTACTCAGGTATTCCAGGTTATTAATGCTGCAGTGCAAAACAGTCAAACATCAACAATAGATAAGGCCAAGGTTAGACGCTCAAACCTGCCACTCTGATTGGTTGGCTTAAAAACCACATTTCTCAAATATAAATATTTATAGGGATCTTTCAGCAATAATTGTTTGGGAATCTCAGACATGACACAATCACACCTAGACCCCTCCTACCTTTACCATGACTCCAAACTAGTTTTTGAAATCTTTAATTTTTGGTTTGTAGTGATGTAATGATGTTACAGCCTGCTTTGAGTACCGCTGATCAACAAGCCACCTACAATTCTCTTTAGTATCTCAATAAAATAATTTTTGACAATCAATTTAATAGAATAGATGCTTTTTTTTTTTACAAAAAAATGTTCTGAACATTATTTATAAATAATACAAGTAAGAAAAACACATCAGGTTTAATGCACCTTCAAAGCACAATGGTGTGAATGCTAGTCTCTAAAGGGCAGATTTTAGATTTCTCACTGCCATAGCAACAGCTCTACTGTTCCAGGCACCAGCATGGGGAGCTGGAGTATGGCTTCTCCCTGAGCACCGAGTGTTTCACAGGTTCCACGGAGCCCTGCTGATGTCTGGTAATAAAAATAATAATGAAAAAAAAACATTGACTTTGCATGTGTAACAGAGTAAGTGTACTGCAGCTGCGGCCCTCTGTGGACAACGGTTCAAAATGAATATAACTAAATTACACTTAAACCAGAAGTTTAATTTGTTTGATTACTGTTGAATAATTAAAAATACGCATTTTAACTAAGCACCTTCATTAAAAACGTCCACAGACTTATTAGATGAAATCAGCGTCTTAAATTCGTTGGGTCAAAATCAACAAGTAATTAAATATTTAAAGATTTCCTGTAATCTCACTTTAGGTTAAAGACATAATAATCACAACCCATAATGTCAATCACTGACATAATGACCACCAATAGTGATATTTGGGTTTCTCAGGATGAGTTATTAAAAATCTGCGAAACATTAAAAATCCTATGATTCTACCTAAGGCTTATTAAAATCATTAGCAGCTCCTAACTAATCCCATCCAAAAATAATTCTTACAATTCTTACAAATTCATAGATTCTGGAATTATTACCCATTAATTACCATTAAAAATCAGGCTTTGTTTATGTTAATTGTTTTATGAAACTAGGTCAGAAATACAGAAATGTCGATGGCATCTACGGTCACAAATACCTCGGGCTTAAAGTGAACTTTTCACACATAAACTGTAGCCCTGAACTTATCTAGAACATGTCCTTATCACCAGGAGCAGCTGTACAACTGCAACTGTCTAAATCAGTTGGAAGAGACATTGAACAGATTTCATCTTTTGTTACTTTTCATCAATGAAATGTCTCGATGAGTCCATGTACATACAGAATTGAAATGTTAGTAGGCATATTGACGTTTTGGACATGTGACTCGTTAAAGTGTTTTGAGTTGAGGAATAAAGATGGATGGAGTGTTCAACTACACCGTTTGTATTGCAGATATGTTCTGATACATGGAGTGCTGATATAATGCAAAGCCAGTCATCACTAAGGATGATCTCAGCAGCATCGCCCACAATCTTGGACATGCTGCAAAAAAAAAAAAAAAAAAAAAAAAAAACCCCCCCCCCCCCCCCCCCCCCCCCCCCCCCCCCCCCCCCCCCCCCCCCCCCCCCCCCCCCCCCCCCCCCCCCCCCCCCCCCCCCCCCCCCCCCCCCCCCAGTATTAATATCTCAGTGGATCCTCACGGCTAGTGGGTCTTACTACAGAAAGGTCATTCCAGCATAGAGCAGTTAATATGCTGTAAAACGAGGAGGCCTGCAGGTCTGAAAATCCACCACTGTGGATTTACAATTGAGTAAGAGTCAAGTGTCGTCGCTCATTACAGCTTTAAAGTGACGCAAACAAATGGTTCCACATCTGGTATTAACTTACCCCTTATTTAAAATAAAGTGGCCAGTGCAGAGCTTTAAGTGATGGACCAGATTTTCCATCTTTTTTTACTAGGGTGAAAGTGAGATACAAACAGCCAGTGCAAAGGTCATACACCTCGGTATGTGGCCACCTCTGTGAAATACTGTTCTTCATGTAAAAGGGATACCACGACTTCTCGAGTGACCTGTATATGTAGCCGATGCAATGTAATAACAGTGGCTTTCAGTCACACAGTCAGCACCGAAGTGGTGATGAAAGACAACAAAGAGAAGTCAAACGAGGAAAAGTTGAAGGTCCTTATTGTTAATGGCGCCTTTCCTTCCTTTCTTTGTCCTTGCTGAACTTTCTGCACCGAGCTTTCTCCTTTCTTTGTAACTGAGAGTTGAAAGGCTTTGCGAGAAGAAATGTTTCAGGCCAGGCCAAACTGAAGGAATGAATCATGGGGGGAAATTAAATGGAGCGCCAACATCTGCTTTCAATAAAGCAGCACACATTGTACAAAAAGAGAAGAGTGTTGCTATGAGTCATGGCTCTGGGTTTAAAAAAATAAAAGCCATTTCACTTCTTACAACATGGTAAACACATAGTGATGCTTTACTATGTTCCAGTGACTGCACTGTTTATAAATATTTAGGTGGGGTGCAATTTCTTTCTATGAAATTAAATCTTTTGATCCATATCCTTGGAGCCACCGGGGAAAAAAAGGACATACTCTCTCGACCGTTCTGGTAATGTTTACTCTATATAACTAGGAAAATGTTTAGAAGAGCCTAAGCTCATTCTTGAGAGATAGAAAGGTAAAAGTTAACAGTGGCTTTTCCTCCATTAAACAAACATGACCGATGGCAAGGTAGTGGGCAAAGACAGAAAATGCTATAATTACGGTTATTCCTAGGCCTCCTTGACATTTTTCAGCCCTCCTACTTGCTCTTCCTGTCATCTCCTATTGCTCCTCTTTTTCTGCTTTTTCCACATCCTGGACTGCTATAAAGTTGGAGGTCTATAAACACACATTCCTGCAGTCTGAGCTCATACCTGCTGCGCTCGGGGTGAAAGTGTTTGTACACATGTCCTCTGAAAACCACCTACAAGCTCCAAAAATACAGAGAAAAGGTGGACTGCCCACCAGTTCATAGCAACTAGTACATGTGGACGGAGTTATTCCCATTCACCACAATTAGTCCTTATTGTCCTTCATGTCATCTAAGTAAAAACCAAGCCATCTAATGCAAGTCATTCACACAGTTCACTTTAGTCAGACTTAGGAATGTATAGAATGACATCCAGTTTTTTCCTAATAATAGTTTATTAATTTAAAAAAAAATGGTCCTACACATTTCAACAAATCCACTTCCACCAAGGGATTTTGTATATTAAGGGATGGTGTATTTTGAATAGGTGTTAGGGTATAAATATATTCATTAATTCATTTATTCATTATCTCCCGCTTATCCTCTATTAGGGTCGCGGTGGGGTTCCCCATGCCCATCGAGGGGAGAGCGTCTCGGGCGCTGGGCAGATAGACCCAGGACAGGGCGCCAACCCATCGCTGGGCACACACTCACTTACACAGACACACTCTATATGGGGCAATTTGGAGAACTCAATTGACTTGATCCATGTTTTTGGACTGTGGGAGGAAACCGGAGAACCCAGAGGAAACCCACGCAGACACGGGGAGAACATGGAAACTCCACCCAGATGGGGATTCGAACCAGGAATCCCTAGCGCTGAGAGGCGAACGTGCTAACCACTAAGCCACCGTGCCGCCGGTATAAATAAATAAATATAAATATATATATAGGCGGCACGGTGGCTTAGTGGTTAGCACATTCGCCTCTCAGCGCTAGGGATTCGAATCCCCATCTGGGTGGAGTTTCCATGTTCTCCCCGTGTCTGCGTGGGTTTCCTCCGGGTTCTCCGGTTTCCTCCCACAGTCCAAAAACATGGATCAAGTTAATTGATTTCTCAAAATTGCCCCATTTAGAGTGTGTCTGTGTTAGTGAATGTGTGCCCAGCGATGGATTGGCGCCCTGTCCTGGGTCTATCTGCCCAGCGCCCAAGATGTTCTCCCCTGGATGGGCATGGGGAACCCCACCGCGACCCAAATAGAGGATAAGCGGGAGATAATGAATGATTGAATGAATATATATATATATATATTTATATATATATATATATATATATATATATATATATATATATATATATATATATACACACACACACACCTTTCATCAAGGCTGTAAAGGAATCTGTTTATTGGCTCTGTATACCATCTTTCCCTCGTAGCCCGATGTGCACTCAGGTATTATGCGATATGTAACACAGCCCATCCTTACGTCTTAAAATATGACATGACAACCAGGAATAACCAACAACGAAACAAAATATACACAGACAAATGGACAAAGCGGGGAAACCTACACGTCCTGTTTCGTTTAAGACGTCAATAAACCGTAACGAAAAGCCATTTATTGCCGAGACATAATGGTTTTGGCAGAAGATATCAGTTTCCGCGGCCGCGTGTCATTTGATTCAGTGTTCACTTCTGGCCTTGAAATAACAACAGGTTACAGCTGATGAGTTAAAACAAGCGGACACTACAGCCCTTTAATAAATAATTAGATCAGACGGATTAAAGTAATGGATTTGAGAGCGTAGCGGTTCATGTGAAATCGCATGTATTACGGAAAACTCGGCGTTTCTTATGCGTTTCTCAATTGCAGATATAAAAAAAAGCAAGAGAGCGAACGGGCGGAGGACTGACACCGCTGTACTCACCCACATCCTGATAACCGGAGGGGTTCGCTTCCAAAACAGCTGTCTGTTCTGGCTTCTCTGAGCGAATGGCTGGCTGGGTTTGAATAAGCCGCAGATCGCGGGGTTTGCAGTGACTTTAAACGGGACGTGTCTGCAGTCAGATGTTGGCAGATGGAAGCTGTGGTATGCGAGGTGATGTTGAGATTCCGAAACTCCCCCACACTGAGAGCCGCCTGCCTTCAACCCGCATTTAACTCTCCGGCGGCCCGATCCCAATCCCCTCCCTCTGCTCAGTGGACTACACTAAGGCTGCGTCCCAATTCAGACCGCCCTACGTAGTAGTAGTTCGAATGTGTACACTTTCATCACTATTAGATAAAAGATTATTTTTATTGATTGAAAACGATTCGAATCATCAACGATGATTTTTCTGTACACTGTTTTTGTAATTTTTTAAACAGTTTTTTTAGTATAACTCATTAAATATCCTTTAACGCATTAAAAACCCATCCATCCATTATCTCCCACTTTATCCTCTATTAGGGTCGCGGGGGGGGGGGGCATGCCCATTCAGGGGAGAACGTTTCGGGTGCTGGGCAGATACACCCAGGACAGGGCGCCAATCTATCGCTGGGCACACACTCACTCACACACACACACTCTACATGGGGCAATTTGGAGAACTCAATTGACTTGATCCATGTTTTTGGTTTATGGGAGAAAACCGGAGAACCCGGAGGAAACCCACACGGACACGGGGAGAACATGGAAACTCCACCCAGATGGGGATTCGAACCGGGAATCCCTAGCGCTGAGAGGCGAACGTGCTAACCACTAAGCCACCTTCGCATTAAATATCGTTTTATAAATTAATTTTATCTGCAAAAAAATTAAACATGACTTTGATTTGTATTTTATTTGCAATTTGTCTTAAAAAATGCTAAACAAAACAAAGTCATTAAAATGATTTCATCTCCTACATTATCAATTGCTAAGTTAATGTAGAATAGCATTTAAAGGTTTGACTAATCTTTGTCTTTAAACATTTCAAATAATTCTTTGTGCTCACTAAGCAGTATATACTGGTATTTAAGGCTTCTGTAAATGCTTTAGGCTCTTAGCACTTTAAGGTTATATACACAGTCTGAGCCTCTAACAAATCCTGATGACAAACCAAAAGCATTTTGTGCAAATGTTTTTCTTTGCTCACTGTTCCAGGGAATGTCTCACCAGACATTTTTGCAAACATCAGGGCTATCTATCTATTACCAGCATTTGGGCTATGAAAGTTTGTTATACAGTAATTAAACAGTTACACACACATACTTGAGTGTTTAACTAAAAAACATAAAAGAACTGAAGATATGGTAATGTGTATAATTTAGTTGGGTTCTCAGAAGTCTGGTCATTTTTCCACCCCACCCCTAGGTCAAATTATGACACCTATTCTTACGCTTTACATCTCTGCTGACAAGGAGCTCTTTAACAGGAAGGGATTTATTAATAAAGCCTACATTCATTTGAGGTCCTGATCCGGTGAATTTTTTGGAGATTGGATCTTCAGTAAGTTCTTTGTGCATTTCATGGACGCAGCACTGATGTGTCTTTGTGGCTGAATTTCATTACACCAAATGTTTGGGGTTAGAAATAGGACAGCATATCAAAAATGTTGCATTACAGTCAGCCTTAATACTGTCCCAAAAAAATGCAGATATGTTAGGAGAGTAAAAGTCATCATTTTGTCCATTGCATTAAGTTCACTGTCGTATCGTGCACGCATGAAGTAGGGTTTGAGGTAGAGAGGCATGTTGCTGTAGTGCAACCGAGGAGCAACAAATACACTTTACAGGAACAGATACATTTTCCTATTTTAATCGACTAAATATTTATTATTAAATAGCCTCCTCAAGAATTATATATAATATGGGAATATATACTCCAGTAACGTATATTTGCTACTATTTTTGCAGCTTTAGCAGCATCTTCTTGTGATGACCCATTGCACAGGATTTTAAGGTACATCTGTGTAAATTCTTTTGCCTAATTGGTCAAAAAAAAAGCATTTTAAAGGTCAGCACTGATGTTGGTTGATCAGAACAGGGTTGGTGGATATTCCAACTAAAATGTGTTGAATGAATCACAAGTCACAAGGAATTTAGCCTTTTCGAATCATGTCAAAATAATCCTGGCTTTGTGCACAGGACCATATTCATGCTGGAACAAAGGCTCACATATGCTCATACATCCATCTGTACAGTTACTGTCATTGTCTTAACCGTTTAACACATGACTTGTTAACATTACACATCATTAAAATAAATAAATATCTTAATTATTGCAAAAAGCAATGTAATGATTCGTCAGAAATAATTGGGCTTTGGTGCTTTTTGACCTTGAAATTAAACAAGATATTAATAATGTAATTATTCTGTGCCACAGTACTACACAGTACACAGTACTCAAATAATAACTGTGTAACTTTATGGGGTTATAACTTTAACTGTAATAATGTATGCGGAGAAACTGCTGCTAAACTGGTGTTTATATTGTATTATATAATGTATTATTGTATTATTTATAATAAAAACAGCATCTGTTTTATCAAATGCTTGTTATAATGAGTGTTAATACACCTGAGGACCAAAACCTGTTTAAATGGCCTTAACAATAAATTATTTTTCAAGATCATTAGAATTAATTAAATGCTGATCTTAGGGGCTTTGTGACCCTATTTACTAAAGAACATTTGCTGCAGTAATTTGTTTTTGTAATTAGATGCTCTATTTGAGAGGAAAATTGATTTATTCTTGTATACAAATAATGATTAACGTCCATCCTATGATAAATCTGAACTGACATTCTTCAACAAACTAAAATGATTTCTTCTTTTTGAATTAATTTTGTTTGTTGTTTCATTTACTTTGGGATTGAGTTATGATAAAAATAAAAAAAAAAAACAAAGTTGAAGGTATAGAAGTGTATTTTTTGAGAAACGCCAAGAAAGTTGGGTGTGTGGGATTTTACCAAATTTTTAAATAATTTTCTACAATTCAAGTGAAATCAGACTCAGCAAGAAGCAGCAAGTAAACAAACGAGGGTGTGCGATTACCAGTTAGTGTGAATAGGTTACATTCCACACTTGTGATATTTGGCTTCTTGCTTATTTGAGGTTAAGGTTATTGTTAATCATACACTATAAGGTAATGATTATCTAAAACAATGATTCTAAGAGAAACAAAACCATGTACACTTTATACCTTATATATTTTTTATCGCGCATTAAGCATCATAGTCAGACAGGGAGCAGGATGGAGCAGCAGTTACTGTATATGGTAAACACATTACTTTTCTGTCTGTAATCTGGATGTCCTCCCCATGTCAGTTTTTGGTTTTTACCCTTTGTCGAATTTTTATACTGGGAGGACAAAGTTCTTTTGTAACAAATTAGCATGTTCTCCCCATACAGCAGAGTTTAACAATACCCTTAAACCATGTCATAAATACCATAAAAAAAATAATAATAATAATAAAGTCCATGGGGTATATTTGGGGTTCCACACATAATTTACTTCAAAAAATACCATGGTGTAATTTTTGTTTGTATTTTTTTGTTATTTTACCTTCTCTGGATCAAATGGATTTCCTACAAAGCATAGATTTCAAAGTATGCACTATTTTCCCAGGCTTTTTGACACTAAATATACTATGTTAAAAGAGAGAATATGCCATTCACTGAAGTCATTTAGGTTAATCACAAGTTTAAGCCATTAAATCTATAACAGTTACAAAATGTGATTGTAATGTCTGGTTTATATCACTGCAGCAAAAAAGTGATGACCTAAAAGTTACATCATGTCCTATTCTCACGAAGACGACAATACTGCCTTTTTCCAAGCCACTCAAAAGTTGCACAACACATATAAGGAAACACACCCAGTGTCCGAATGGGAGTTGTTCAGCAAACCACTTCCTTTCCTGAAAATCTGTTTGCTGACTTATCTCTTTATAGCATCACAGCTTATTCCTGGTAATGTGTTTCAGCAGATCCAGATGTTCAGTTTGGCTTTTCACTGTCAGTGAGAGTAAACCCCACCCCCCACAGTTTTCAATAACCAGTGGGACATTATGTTTGTAATGTTTCTAATAGTTTCTGAAATCATCAGAGGATTTAAACCTTGTTTAAAACATTAAATTTATCCATAAATACATTGTCCAGTATCAATAAGAATGCTTGGGCTCATTTCAAATACTCGAGTGAACAGAATGCACCTGTGTTGTGAATGTGTTTAGGGGTTTTGTCAGATTTTCTGTCTGCTAATCCAGAATTCTGTTTATTTGAAAGGCTGTTTTTATTATTTTTACTGTGACTCAGAAGGTGGGGCAACTATTACTTCACCACAATTAAGTGTTTCTTCAGCCCCCCAGGTCACAGTAATGGTGAGCAGCAGAGAGGTTTAGCCTGCAGTTCTACTGCAACTAAGACACTGATTCCCAATGGTCTATTTAGAACACATTTAGGATTCAGAGGGATGTTTTTGACCTTTTACCTCGCCAGTCAGAATGTGATGCACTGATTTTTATAATGTACTATAAATACACGTGGACACCAATGCGCATTACTAAATTTAGTTTAGGCTGCTCGGATCCAGTGATGAGTTGGGTTAAAGCTACAGTACACAAAAACTGTTAGTAGGATGAAACTACAGTAAACCTTCACCATGAACCACTATGCATCAGAATCATTGTAAACTGGCCTATAGCATTTTCAAGGGTTGAACATGACTGAATGGATAACACACACACACACACACACACACACACACACACACACACACACACACACACTGTATATGAAATCGCACCCAAAACCTCTTGCTTCAGGGTAGCACAACAGTGTATATGGTCAACACATGCCAGCAATGTCTAGGCATGCTTCTGACATATTATATAGTGATCCATGATATATGGTGTCCTCTGGGAACCTCCTCTCAGACTTATATCAGGGCATCAGTGAGTTCCATAATATTCTGTTATCTGTGTCCACTACTGTTACATAGGTTACATTTAATATAATTTATGTTATGCTGCCTATTTGCTTTCATCATCCCTGAGTAGCCAACACACTGACAACATAAAGCCGGGGCACAGTCTTGCACCAGAAGCAGGGCTGCACTTGTAATCTGGCATACTGGCCATTTTCCCATTGGGCTGACCATCCTCAGGGGCCAATGCAGTTAGATCTTTTTTCATTGTGCTTTTTTTTCTAGGAAACAGGCCCACAATTTAGAGAGTGCGGCCCATTGGTCCATTTTCAATTTAGACAGTGCACTGAACCAATCAGTATACCACACAAAAACGGCCCCACCCCCTCCCTACATGGTTACACACACAGCATAAGGATGAAGATCAAAAAGAAGAAATTATAGTGTTAGAAATGAATAAAAATAACATAAAATATCTCACTTTAAATCATGCTGACCTGCAGGGGGAAAAGCCAAAGGTGAATTATATATGGAGCATTTTTTAGTGTTAGACCTTTAATAATGACTGTTATTTTACACTGATCTGCGGTTGGGTTGTTACAATGTGATGTAGCTTCTGATTAGTTAAGTTACTTTCACCATATTTGTGTAACGTAGCTTGAAATATTTCTACCAACATTATATCTCAGTTGTTAAGAACATTTCAGTGTTAAGAAACATTTCTCATACCTGAGCTTATTTGTGGTATTGTAAATGATCTTTTGACGATTTGCAGTAGCTTTCTGTAACTCAACTAAAATCTTTGTCTGAACACAAACGATCTGAAATTAATATGATCTGAAGTTTTATCGCTATGACAATTACCACTGTCAGCATTCCAAAGTTGGAACATTGCTTTATACTCTGTGGACAAAAGAGGACTTAAAAAAAAAAAAAAAAAAAAAAAAGAAAATAGTTTATCCCCATCTGGGTGGAGTTTCCATGTTCTCCCTGTGTCCGTGTGGGTTTCCTCCGGGTTCTCCGGTTTCCTCCCACAGTCCAAAGACATGGATCAAGTCAATTAAGTTCTCCAAATTGCCCCATATAGAGTGTGTCTGTGTGAGTGAGTGTGTGCCTAGCGATGGATTGGCGCCCTGTCCTGGGTCTATCTGCCTAGCGCCCGAAACGTTCTCCCCTGGATGGGCATGGGGAACCCCACCGTGACCCTAATAGAGGATAAAGCGGGAGATAATGAATGAATGAATTTGATCATGATTAGACGGTTTATCAACTTCTAGCGACTTTTTTTACTTACTACTTAACTTAATAGCTACTGTCCTTAATGAGGAATTGGTTTGTTAAAGGAGTGGCAGCCCTGTATACGGTGCCCTGGGAGCTATTGGGGTTAGCGCTATCATAGTACTTGGTGAGACTGGGAATCGAACCAGAGACCTTCAGGTCATAAGGCTGGCTCCTTAAACACTAGCCTACCACAGGTGCTCCATCTGGTCCTCCCTGCAAAAAGCAGCAGATACAGCTCCTTCTGATATATAACTTTGCCATGTAATACTTTTTAACTAGGAAACTTAAATTTCATTATATTGCATTTTATTCCTCTGCTTCTTAAGGCATGTTTATTATTTTTTCTATTATTTTAGTACTTTATCCTTTATTCTTTTGTTTTTTTATAACACTGTAACTTTGGCATCATTGGCTACTGCAAATTCTCCCCAGGGTTAATGAAGTATTCTGATTTTGAATAATTTTGTATTAAACTTATAGTACTACTTTTGGCAATGTGTCCGGTAAGGCTCTCCATTAGTTTCCTTTCAGTAACATAGTGATCATGTTCTTTTTTCTTTACATTTGAGTTTTTAAAAGTGCCTGTTGTTGGTGGAAACCATTAATTCCTAAAGATATACATACTTAGAGACCAATTATACTACTAAGAAGATTATAGAATAAGTAAAGACATCTAAAACTAAATAAGAAATGTTGGAATGTGTTGCCTTTCATGCTTTTCATAGTGAATTACATCTGTTTGGTCGATATGAAGGAGTAGAATCCCTTTCTTTGCTTCCTATTTAGGTGTCAATCACTTTGAATTTAAATCAGCTCCACATGGTTTTGTCTTAGTTAATGGCATTTGACTTCTGTCCGCCTCCCAAAGGGACACCGAACCACATAGGTTGTGCCAAGCGCCTAAGGAATGCCTCAAGCTTTGAATCTCAGTTTCCTTTCACAAACACAACAAACACCAACAACCTACTGTTCTCTTCTCCACCCACGTGTTGACTGAGTTGCACCATCTCTCTGCAAGCGATTAGCAGACTAAGGATCCTCAGACTCACTCTTTGTTTGCTTTTTTCCTGTCGAAATGGGAAGCCCTTCTCCTTGAAGTGTGAGGGTCAGAGTCCTGGCTTATGAAACTAGAACAAAGCACTCTAAGCAATTGTTATAGGTGAGCCTCAGTAAGACAATACTACCTAAACCTGACCAAAGTACCTTTTTAAAATTTTTTTTTTTACTCCTGGCCAGCAGCTGTGTAAGTGAATATTAGGTGGAGGAGTTTGGCCTGTTGCCCAGCGCGAAACAGAGGGGGCCTTGTTGCATGCTAAACGAGGTGGTGCTTAGTGGCATTCGCCAGGTTCAGCAAGACATTTCTGTTCTTTGGCGGGTGTGGGGTGTGGGGGGGGGGGGCTGCTTAAGGCCTTCCATATGGAACTTGTTACTGTGCTGGAGACCAAACAACCAGGTCCAAGCATGAATAGACTAATGCAGAAATATAAAAAAGACCTCTCCTAATATAAAAAAACAATAGTAAGGATGGAATAAAGGCAAAACATGATGGCATGTAACATTCAGCAATAGCACAACATGTAAGTCTGCATGAAGTAAGCTTTATGTATTTTTGCCATTTGGTTCCTGCACTGTTGATTTGTATGTGTTTTGTGTGATAATTATATAACACCGTTCGCAGGGATTTGTGCTGGACTAACCAAACCTTTAATCACAGTGGTTTTGATGCAGGAAATTCTGTCAGCTACCCACTCATTTTAGGATATTAAGGTGTTTGTGGATGGATTATGGTCAAAGCTTTTGTTAGAACAGACTGGCAATAATAGTTCATTCATACACCAACAGAATGAGGCTAATCACACTTCTGGCAGCCAGACAGATTATACATTACACAAGCCCAACCTCCTTTTACATTAAATATAACTCTTTTGTATATAATGTTGTGTTATGTTAATGATATTTCAGATTCAATAAATGAGCTACCTTCACTTAAATACCATGAAAGATGAAAGATACCCCCGCAGCTGCACACAATATAACATAATCACATATTTATAGACATACAACATAAGATTAATACATATAGTAACACCAGGGGTAAAGGATTTAGCCTTAACCTTATATGTGTATGATGTAAAGGTAATAGGAAAGAATTTGAGATTTAGGAACAACTACTGTAAGAATGCTACAACATTCATTCCACAGTTTGATTTACTGCACAGTGTCATTGAAAGGCATCGGAGCTCCAGTAAAGTGAAGCATACCACAGATTCTGCCAAGAGAGCCACATCACACGAGCCTCTCTTCCCTCAGTTAACATTGAAGTTTCAACATCACTCTTACTGTTAGCTAAACACATCACACAGCGATTACTCAGAGTTCATCGTTGAAAGGCACATGGTTTCCCAAAAACCAGACAGTTTGCTAAAAAATGTGGATGAAACTAACTTCCTTATATTCTCTAAATTAAAATATTTGGGTTTTATTAAAAGAATGTATAATTTAAAGTGTATGTTTGTAGTCCTCTGAATTTTACTGCAATCTGTTTTTACTCAACAATCTGCAGAACACTTTTGATTCTTAGCATCGTTACCTGGCAGTAACTAAAGTACTGAACGAGCAGAATGTCGTAAAGATGGTGTTATGATCAGATTCCAGGAATACAGTATGTCCCCACAGCTCAATGTGTAAAAGAATGAGCTGGCATAATCGCAATATGGAAAACACTAATGGAAGACAAATGTGAGTGCAATGATAAGAAAGTCCTGTCAGCTGGTTAAGCAGTTCTAGCTGCATTTAAAAAAAAAATCTTTCCATTTAAAACCTATAGATCAGAAGGAAGTTTCAGAAAATGCTGCACTATGTAAAGGATCCTGCTTCACATGACTAATAGGTTCATACATAATATCCTGGAAGACGTCCATTTGTTGCCATGAAGATGTAAGCTATTAATTTAGACATTTTGCATTTTCATATTCATGTTCATATAAAATGACATACCTGTCATACACATAGAGAACACATCAGCTTGTGAGCTGACTCTGTACGGCAAATGTCATTTTTAACGAAAATAAAACCTTCTTGAATTAAAAATATATCATTTACATAGTTTTTAAGGAATTAATATTGAGACAGGGCGGCACGGTGGCTTAGTGGTTAGCATGTTCTCCTCTCAGCACTAGGGATTCCCGGTTCGAATCCCCATCTGGGTGGAGTTTCCATGTTCTCCCCGTGTCCGTGTGGGTTTCCTCCGGGTTTGTGTGTTTGTGTGCGTGTCTGTGTGTGTGTGCCCAGCGATAGATTGGCACCCTGTCCTGGGTCTATCTGCCCAGCGCCTGAAACAGTCTCCCCTGGATGGGCATGGGGAACCCCCCCATGACCCTAATATAGGATAAAGCGGAAGATAATGAATGAATGAATAATATTGAGACATTGTGTACACATTAACACTACATTTATATTGAGTCCTTAAGCAGACATGTCCTACAAATCAGAGAACAAATTAAAATAAACAATGTATTTTGAAGTAGGGAGGCATGCTGGCGTAGGGGAGTTTATTTTCATTTTATCATTCAATCCCAATGTGAGTGGAGTCTCCATCTTCTCCCCGTGTCTGTGTGGGCTTTCTTCCGGGTTCTCTGTTTTCCTTCCACAGTCCACAAACATGGATTCAAGGAAAATTAAATGCTCTAAATTGCCCCAACACAATGTGTGTTTTTGTGTGTGCGTGTGTGGCCAGCGATAGATTGGTGCTCTGTCCTGGGTGTATCTGCCCAGTACCTGAAACATTCTCCTCTGGATGGACATGGTGAACCCCCCCCCCCACGACCCTTGTAGAGGATTGAACAGAGGATGGGTGAGAATGAGAGTATTTTAAGGTGATTTTTTTAAATAAGGAGTAAATTGCAAGAATTCTACATGTATTTAAATGTAAATTAATATTAGAGATAACGAAACCTTACACTATATCAACTCCCAAGGTGATGTCTATTATTCTGCACCATTAAGTTTCAGAGTTTCCTGAAACATGTTGCTTCCCACTGCTGCTGAATAAATGTGTCAGAGGGAGAAAGTGGAAACGGGGGAGGTGATTGCTGAAAAGCTGAATAAGCATGTGGCTAACATGGGTGGTCTTTAAATTGCACACTCAGTCTCCTCCATCTTTACCACCAACCACACTGACACATTGCTTTGCCTGAACATGTGTGTTTTTATGGCCACGTGCAGAGACTGACAGCTAAACCAATCTGCACACACATCAAAAAAAAATAAAAATAAAATAAATACATGGATTGTGTGTGAAGAGCAGTGATTGCATATGTATTTTGTGGTTCATGGTATTACTAAGGTTGAAAATAACAGGATTGCACATTTATTGGTTCTACCATTAGTTGAATGATAGAGCTGATAGATCTGGCTTTTAGAAAATAGACATTGTTGACAAATAATTATAGAATATATTTAGAAAGTTTGGGTGTCACGGTGGCTTAGTGGTAGGCAGGGCCACCTCTCAATGCTGGGGATCCAGGTTCAAATCCCAATTCCAATCTTTCATGTAATCTGCATTTCAGCATGGGTTTCTTTCTGGGTACTCCATTTTCCTCCCACAGTTCAAAAACATGGTCAAAGTGAATTGGCTGCCCTAAATTGCTCCTATTGAGTGTATGTGTGTGTGAGTGAGTACAGGTGTACACAGTGATGGATTGGAGCCTTGTCCTGGGTGTATCAGCCCAGTTCTCGGTGGATGTGATCTTAATATAGGATTAAAGTATAATGAGATGATTTTACACACTTGGTTTCTATTGGATTAAATACTTGCCTTAATACATACACAATCTTTATATTATTATCATTTTATATCTCTATTTTCATCACTGTCACTCATTAATTAATTCATTCATTATCTTCTGCTTTATGCTATATTAGGGTCGCGGGGGGGTTCCACATGCCCATCCAGGGGAGAACGTTTTGGGCGCTGGGCAGATAGACCCAGGACAGGGCGCCAATCTATCGCTGGGCACACACTCACTCACACAGACACACTCTACATGGGGCAATTTGGAGAACTCAATTGACTTGATCCATGTTTTGGGCTGTGGAAGGAAACCGGAGAACCCGGAGGAAACCCACGCGGACACGGGGAGAACATGGAACCTCCACCCAGATGGGGATTCGAACCGGGAATCCCCAGTGTTGAGAGGCGAAGGTACTAACCACTAAGCCACCGTGCCGCCCCACTTATTAAAACACTTATTAATATTTATACTTAGAAAACTGTAAAGCTGCAAAGCTGTATAATGCATTGTGACAGTAAATGGAGTAAATAGTTGCTGTAAAGTGACACATTGACCCAATTACAAATCATGAAAGTATTAGGTATTATTTAATTATCATTTTTAATTCAGGTTTACTTTAATCTTCTGTAATCAATCTAACTGAAATGTTACAGTACATTAGATTGTTGATTTCCGATGCCAGCTGGTTACTGCTGGTGTAAAGACAATTAAACCAAAATAAAAAACTAAATAAAACTATTTTAGTCATAACCATTCAATCAGATTAAAACCGACACTAAAGCAAAGTGCGCTGCATATCCTTTTTCCTTTTGCGACCTCTTGCGGACAAAAAAACGAACTGCAATGATTTAGGCCTCGAAGAACGGCTAAAAATATAATCCTCATACGATTTTATAAAAATGTTTTAAAAACAAACTAATCCATGACATCTTAAATGATTAAATTACTATATTCTATCAGTAATTTTTTAAATGTAAAATGGGCAAGAATTTTTACAGGGCTAAAACCTGCAGTAGGCTATCTGTATAAATTTTTAATCAAAGATTAAAGTCACTTTGTTACCTTTTAAAAAAATTGATATATAAACAGAAGCATAAAAGCAAATATAACTTGTAAGTAGAGAGTACAGAAAAATCTTTGAATTATTTGGGTTATACATTTATTATATTTTTAAAAGCATATAAATTTGTCATATTTCGATTACTACATTAAAACTGCAAAACATTTACCATGCTTCCTCTGAAATACACAACATCAGCAAATGCATCTTTAATTATACAGATGTCCATCACCTCTGGTTACATATTCGCATAAACCGATTCATCTCTGCAAGAAAGAATGAATTACACAAATATTAACTTTAACACTCAGAAAGTCTTTTATATATTTATAAAAGACATATGAAACAGCAGGACTTACATTTCAGTTTTGCTTTTTGTTTTGTAGTCATGTTGTTGTTGAGAGTGAACAGGCTTAGATGATCCTAAATAAAAATATTTAATTAAAAAATACATTCATTTTTAGAAAGAAACATATATTTCTAAGTGTAGAAAACATCCAATCATAAGGCTGTAAAAGCATTATGTCATTATACAAAAACCTTAACCTTAATTTGACCTATTGACCTTAATTTGACCAGGATAAAATTCATTCATTCATTCATTATCTCCCGCTTATCCTCTATTGGGGTCGCGGTGGGGTTCCCCATGCCCATCCAGGGGAGAACGTCTCGGGCGCTGGGCAGATAGACCCAGGACAGGGCGCCAATCCATCGCTGGGCACACACTCACTCACACAGACACACTCTATATGGGGCAATTTTTGAGAATTCAATTGACTTGATCCATGTTTTTGGACTGTGGAAGGAAACCGGAGAACCCGGAGGAAACCCACGCAGACACGAGGAGAACATGAAAACTCCACCCAGATGGGAATTCGAACCGGGAATCCCTAGCGCTGAGAGGCGAACGTGCTAACCACTAAGCCACCGTGCCGCCAGGATAAAATTAATTGAGATTAAAAATCTCTTTTGCAAGAGTGTCATGTTGCTCAGCATCAACTAAACACATTTTGGCCTTAATAGAAAATCTGATTCTGATTGGGTAATAATATATACATAAATGTGTGTGTGTGTTAAAATGTTCTTTCTCATTACATAGTACACCATGTAATAAGCAAAAGCATTTTAAAGCCATATTTAATATTTATACTTATTTATCCATATTTAATCCATATTTTAACAACTATACACCACACACATTAGCAATCTTTTTAATAATTAAATTTATACTCATAAAATAAGCTTTTTTTCTTACCTTTCTTAAGAAATACTACCACAAAAACCAGAAAGATAATGACTGCAGTAAGACTTGAAACCATGACTATAAAGCTTGTCTGGCTCTCTGACTCCACAGACCCTCCAAAAAAGTTAGTTGGCTCCACAAACCCTCCAGAAACATAAATAGACTCAGTCTGTTTTCCATTCCTACCATCTATTTGGCAGGTGTAATTGGTGTCAAGTAGATAGACACTAAGAGATGCTGCTGCTCTGTAAAAACCTCTTTGGACAGACACAAGAGAGTCATTTATGTTATTTGGCATGATCCATGAGATGGTCGGTGGAGGGGTTCCTAAAACATTGCATATTGCAAGCTGCTCTCCGGATGGAAGTGTGTGTATGAAGAGGCTTTCTATAGCTGGGGGTACTGTTGGTATTAAAAAATGTTCTTAGTTATTATTTTCATATACATTAAATTATTTTCAGGAAACAAAACATTCTAAAAAGTGTATTACAAATTTGAACAGTGAGTGTATTCTGCACCTTCGATGATTAGTCTGGTTCCTTCTTTATTTTCATATTTTTCATTATTCACCTGAACGCGGCAAAAATATATAATTTCATCTGTAAATGAGACATTTTGGATTTTCAGTGAAATGTTTTTTTTTCTTGGTTCTCCAGATAGGGAATAATGTCCGAGTGATGATGAACAGTTACTTTCTAATGAGTTCTCCTTGGTTACACAATTGTAAATAACTGGCCCAGTATAAACTTGGTTAATTCTCCAAATTGCTTTTATATCTCCCTGAATATTATTCGGTGTTGTAAATGTACAAGGGAGGATGACATCTTTACCAAGATCCACTGTTACAACTGCAGGCTGAGTCACTGACCAACCTGAAGTCACCAGTCCTGAACAAACAAGAATATGTGGTATCAATTTATATAATTTACACATCTATAAAAAAAAAATATTTTTTTGAACATGCATAATTCTAATTTTAAATATTCTGATTGCAAATAACATACCTGGACTGCAAAGTACAATGTGAAGTAACACATAGAGAAGCCACATCTTTAAAGACGAGGTAGCATCAGTCAGTCATAAACTTGAACCCTTTTTTCTTTTAATTTTTTTTTACCAGGAAATATCAGACCCACCCACCCAACCAAACACACCCACCCACACCCAACCACACACACACACACCCACCCACACACACACACACACACACACACACACACACACACACACACACACACACACACACACACACACACATGGGCATGAACTGAAGCATTTCTTTTCAGCAGAAAACTCTGATCTAAAATGAAACTATTTTACTTCCTAATAGCAACATTGCAACATGGGCATAGGTTACTAAATGCCAAACAAAAATAAAGTATTAATATTTATTAAAATAGCATTATAGTGGAATTAGTAAATGAATGTCTATGAACAGCTTTAACCTTCTTGGTTAGCTGCGTGTTTCTGGTCATTATCCGTATTAGTTTTTTTTTTGGACATGCCTTCTTTACCTCAAAGTAACAGCTAAAAAGGAAAAACAGACAGTTATTAATAGCCATCGTCTATTAGGCAATTGACAGTGACTTTTGTTTTCTTGTGAACTAATTTGTGGTTTTGTAATTTTATATTTATTACTTAGAACTACCACAGACCAACTGGACCATTCTTATAGTTAGCAATGTATTAACACTGATGTAGGGTTTATGTGTTAGTTTGTTGTGCTCGTATGATTGAATCAATTTAGTTTTAACTCGCTGTAGACTATAAAACGCATCTACCTCAAAAAACATAATATTCAAGTAAACACACATATACACACACACACAGACACACACACACACAATACAGAGACAATTTATGGCAGCCAGCTCACCTTGGTCTTTGAACTGTGGGGGAAACAGGGAACCCAATGGAAACCGACGCGGACATGAGAACATAAAGAGAACATGGAAAGAATCTCCACCCAAATCAGGATTCCAACCTGGATCCCCAGCGCTGAGAGGCAGATGTGCTAAACACTTCGCTGCTGTGTCAACCTAAATGTACAGTGTTGGAAATTATGAAAAAAGTGTATTACTAAGTTTTTCTCAATTGCTTAAACACAAATATCTGTTCTCTGAACCAAATTTTCTGTATCCTAAACCAATTTATTGAAGTTGTGACCCATTTGGAAGAACCATAAGCACATTTCATCTAGATAGTCACAACATGTTCACCCTTTTGGCAGAACCTTAAGCACATTTCACCTATCGAGACATAATGTGAAAATGCATTTTCACCCACTAAAACACATTTTGCACGGTGATGCACTTGGGTTGCATAATAATTAGCACAGGTAACAAAAGTGAGAATCTTCACTAGTGTCACAACAAACACAACTAATCAAAATTGATCACAGATATGACAAATGATGTGAAGAATCCAATATAAGCCAGCAGGCCCAAACAGAATATTATATATATAACTGACACAGTACATAATTACTTATATTTGCTAAACAGAAGTTTTATTTTAAAATGCATTTTCATTTGTGGAAAATAAAGATTTCTATTTCTACAGCTTCGTGATCTTATCAGTGTGTGATGACACTGGGTCAGTGGTGATATTCATTTTGATTTACTTGAGGCCTGTTTTTGACTGTTTTTTTTGTTTTGGTTTTGAGTTTCATTTTAACAGTTTTGAGGAAAAAGTTTGGTTTTGTAGGAAGAGTCAAAGGTTTTGTAAATTTAGTGTGTGAAAGGGTTTTGTGTTTACAGTTTGGAGAAATGGAGGCATGGTTCCAGATAATGTCTTTTGGCAATTGACAAAACTGTAATAAATTCAATTAATATTTTCTGGTTATTGATTTCTAATGAATTATTTAATTAAATGATATTAACATTAGAAGCAATATAAAGACACACATTTCAAAATGAAACAGGATATGTTAAAGCCACTGATTATTAATAGACGTGCAAAATGTAAGGACAGGAAACACGTATGCCTTGCTTCTCTATTGAAACTAACAATGTTTCATGAAACCAAAGGTGAAAGAACTCATAATCATCACGCTGAATACACAATTAACACAACTGAATTGTTTATTAATATAATTATAACTTTTTTAATCAGCCACAAGTACTGCAAGAGGGACAATCTATGTGTCATTACAGAACTCAAAGCTGAAGTTTTACATGTAACAATTAATATAACCAAACTGATCTTGAGTGCATTTGTAAAATAATATAATAAAGGTATTTGTTTATTTAATCTCAATTAAAAACAAATTGTTAAAACATAGTAGTTAAAAAGCTGTATATTAGTTTGTTTCAGGATTTTATCCTATTACTCAAAGCTTAATAATTGCCTTTTGTTATTTTGGTACAAGTTCTTGTTATTTTGTAAATGTATATCATAATACTTTACAGATTGTTCTTTTCCTTTTTTGCAGCACAAACTTTTCTAATTTATATTTTTTTAACTTACTTTAAAAAATATATTATAATTTTTTTCCATAACTCATTTGTACAATATCTTTTTTTACAAACTCATTTATTATATCTTTGGCTTTAGGGTTTTACACTTGCCACGAAAATCATGGCAATGTAGTGTGATGTTTTGCAGATATAATTAGGCAGAGGTACAGCTAATTCACTTGCCATGGGACATGTTTCTTATTTTATAATCTACTTAATCCTATACTAGGGACTAGGGTCGCATCATTGAGGGAAAACAGTTTGGGTTACTGGCAGAAACACCCAGGACAGGGAACGAATCCATCATGGACACACACACACCATAGGGACAATTTAGAGCAGCCTTTACCTTGTACCTGAGTTTTTGGACTGTGGGAGGAGAACCCATAGAAAAAGCGAAAGGACATGGGATTGGGATCTTGGGATTTGAACCTTCTTCCCACAGTCCAAAAACATGGATCAAGTCAATTGAGTTCTCCAAATTGCCCCATATAGAGTGTGTGTATGTGTGCGTGTCTGTGTGAGTGAGTGTGTGCCCAGCGGTGGATTGGCGTCCTGTCCTGGGTGTATCTGCCCAGCGCCCGAAACGTTCTCCCCTGGATGGGCATGGGGACCCCCCCCCCCCTCCGCGACCCTAATGTAGGATAAAGCGGAAGATAATGGATGGATGGATAAAAAGTGAGACTATGAACCACATTCCTTCCTCCAGCTTTACAGGTTTATTCATAACAGATTGTTCAGGCAATTACTAGTTTCTTATAGAGCGTGAGAAAAAAAAGAGCTTAAGGACAACATAAGCAGACATTTAACAAGCTTAGTTCAGGCAATAAATATACGTAATGCTTTACAGATGATTCAATCACATTATGCACACTCGAATTCTAAGAACTGTCTTCTCCCCTCCTCTCCCTGGTCTGAAGTTACTTGGTTTTTTTAGACACTAGTGCCCCCTGCTGGATTAAACCAAATAAAACATCAATATACCTGATCAGTAAGAGTTAGAATAAATAAATGACTGGTATCTATAGTAAATTAAAATACTAGACCAACTCTCTTATTTACAACAAACACATACAAGTTTTAATAAAATTTGATTGGTAATGAGAACGTAGACTGTGTAAGCTTAGTGGTTAGCACGTTTGTCTTTCAGTGCTGGGGATTCAGGTTCGATTCCCAATCTGGGAGGAGTTTCCATTTCTGACCCCCACAGTCCAAAAACATGGAGTCAAGGTGAATTGGCTCCTCTTAAAATTCCCTGTATATAAAGTACCACCCTCCCCCCAGATAGTGGATGGATAAATTAATTACTGGTGCACTTGAAAAAAGTAATATATTTAAGTAATTTATAACTTTAGTGGACCAGGGATTTTAACCCACAACGTTGATAGATGGCCCCACACAATAACCATTGAAATACACAACTACATACTTTTATATCATATACATACACTTTTATCTAAATATAGATAAAATATGTAAAATCAGGGGAAATCATACTGTGGCACTAAAAGGCACTTTGTAAAATCATTGTCACTCAACAAAGCCCTCTACTGTTTTATTAAATGTATAATTATCTTGTGCAGAAGCAATTGTGGCTTCTCCAGTCATTTCAGCTGAACAAAATGATTGTGGAAACGTGCTCTGTCCTCAGACAGGTTGCTTTAGAAAAAGAAGGATCTTGGACCCTTGTGACAAAAATAAAAACAACCACAAACAAGTTTGTATAAAAAAACTAATACCACTAAAAGTACCAATACAAATATGTAAGGTCACCCCATCATAGGGGTAAATAAGTGCCAACTGCATGTGTGATCCACACACATATGAACGTGCCATTGATGTCAAATCTTACAGTGGAATTTTATAGAGACTACATTTAGCATGAGAAACAACAATGTAGCTTTGTGGACATATGATGAATGTGTTTCATTTGTAAATGATTAAAAAGTATTAACTAAATGTGGCACAGTGATAATTAATTAAGAAGTTATGCCTTTTTAACTTTCAAATTATGCCAAAATTTAAAGGCATCTGTTTTTAATTAAAAATAAATCATGGTTGAATTGAACTGACATTCTTTTGCATATGTACTGTATATGTGAAGTGACTCACTTCTCTGGAAATGAGGTTTGGACATTTTGTCGCCTGTTTTTTTTAAGCTTAATGAACAAACCAATGCATGAACTAAGAACACACATGCTGCATGCTTCTCAGTCCCCTCAGACTTTCACACGTCATGTTATTTAGGTTTAATTCACATTGCATTCACAATCACCTCACGCAAATAAACATGTTATACAAATTCAACATCGTCATATTTTTTCAGCGGAGCTGGAGAATGTATATACATAATTAAGATGATTTTAATAAAAAACTGACTTGGATACGACAGATATAGGGTTATGCAGGTTTAGTTAAAAGCACTACACACTTATAATTTATTTTCTTGTTTATTTTTATATAATGTACATTTACTTTTTTTATCCAGATTTGTTTTTGAACAGACTAAGAGTATTTGTTTTATTTATTTGTATGACTTTTTTGTGCATATTTACTTTTGTAAGTTTAGACACAATGTTGGCTTGAGATTATCATTCTAGTTCAGTACTTAATTCAGTACTTAATAAAACTTCAGTTCTAGTATTTTTATGTATTAGGATTGACAATGGGGTTTTGTACACAGTAATGAAGTATTTCTATTTCACCAAACACATCCAAAAATGTCTGTATGAACTCTACTTTGCAAAAAGGGACGCAGTCACAGCTGGAACAGAAGATCAATTTGTTTTCCACATAATTAAAATCATGCATTTGTCTGAAAGGCACTGTGAGGTATTTGGTTCTAAACAAACAGAATCAGAATAAAACGGCTAAGCAAAGCAGCGAGAAAAAAAATAGCAAGCATGAAGTGATTCTGAGAACAAGGTTATAAATAAGAGAGTGGTAAGTGTATTTAGGTCGGAGTAATGGACTTATTAATTATGTGTTGGAAAGCAGGTGTGTTAGAATTCAGAGGAATTGGATGGATTAGTTAGAGAGAAGGAGATGGAACACAGACACACATGCTTTTCTTATATTCAAAGTAGGCTTACTAAAAGAGTAAAGTAGGCTTAAAAATATATTTTATTCAATATAAAGTAAATAGACCTTTAAATTTAAAAATAAAATGTATAAAAAATATGAGTATAAAATGGAATAAATAAAAGTAATAAAACTCATTATCTTTTGTTTAATCTTATGCAATCAATTCACCTTGAATCCTTGTTTTTGGACTGTGGGAGGAAACTGGAGAATCAGGAAAAAAAAAATCCAAAAAACAATTCGGACACGAAAAAAACATGGAAACTCCACCCAGATTGAGATTTGAACCTGTATCCCTATCACTGAGAGTAGAACATGCTAACAACTAAGCTTACACAGTCTACATTCAGAATTCTACCAATTAGAACAATAAGAAAATTAAAATTAAAATAAATTTAATATCATAAAGCAGATTAAAAATATGTATATGATCCCATTAATAAATGCTGCTGTTGTTCATCCTGTGATCACGTATTTGCATAAATTGTTTCATTTCTGAAGGAAATAAAAAAAAAGATCAATTTAAGTTGAAAGGAACCTTGTTTTCATGAATTCATTAGAGAGATTATAAAAACAAACACTTACTTTATAACCTCAAGCTTTGATAAGTCCACTGCTTTAAGGAAACAAACAAAATATGTAATTACTTAAATAGCAAAGTGATGTTTCTTTCCAATCACTAATAATGCCTTATTTACAAAACATAATTATACCTTATGTATGTGCACATATAAACACATTACTTCATTATAAATGTATTCATTTGAGCCACGATATGATAATTTTTGTCAAAATTAAAACATTCTGAGCATAAATATGTTAAAGGCTCATGTTGAATAGAATTCAGTGTAGAGTTGAGTAAATATTCTTACTCTCAGAGCTGAATTGGGGAAAAGGACAACTATTGATATATTCTGTGTGTGGGGTTTGGCTCATCTTTGAAAGTAAGAATTCCTTAATTCCACAATTGCCACAAGAACATATTGAGTGAAACATCATTTTGAATATCATAAATATCATTTATTTAAGCATATGATCCACTACATAGACAAAACGTTTTGGAACCCCCACATATTACATTTACATGAGCTTAATGACATATTATTATACAACATCAATTTATCTGAAAGTGCTTTCTGTGGGTGTGGTTAGGATGTTGGACCATCATTCTGAAGTTTGAGAGTTTAAATCAAAGATCTTCAAATGTTACCAATGTGGGCACTTAAGCAAGGCCCATATTCCCATTTGATCCAGGGGGTGCTGTATGTTAAAGCCTTGTTTTGCCCCCAAATAAGTTACGATAATAGTAATTTGATTTGGATAAAAAAATGTTTTTGAAGCATAACTGTGGAAATGCATGTCTGTCTACTGATGTGTACACCAGTAATGGTCAAAACAATTTCAATCTCTTTTGTTGTTAACATGCCCCACACTTTTGCTCCATTTCCATGTGTAATATTACATTTTGTAAATAAGTAATGCATTTTTTTACCTTTTCTCTTAGATAAAGTTGCCAAAACAATCACAATGACAAAGACCCCAGCAAGGACAGCAACTGTGATAATGAAGATTATCAATGAGATTTGACATTCTGGCTCCACAGAAAATGCAGAGAAGTCAACAGTCAGATTCTGTTTTCCGTTGTTTCCGTCGATCTGGCAGGCATAGTTTGTTTTGAGTGGATTCACAGGGATAAATGATACTGCTTTACAAAAATATGTCTTCACAGTCACTAGAGAGGTGTTTATGTTCTCTGGCATGATCCATGTGACATTCGGTGGAGGAATTCCTTTAACATCACATGTTACAAACTGCTCCCCTGATGGAAGTGTTTGTATGTAAATACTTTCTATTGCTTGTAAAACTGTTGAAAAAAAAGGAAAAACAATTCTACTAAAGCCATTTCCACAAATATAATAACTAGAAAGTTTAGGTTGGACAATAAACTTAGATTTTCTAGACACATTTTTCATGTACATGTACTTTTGGAAAAATGTACTTGTGTGTACTTTTTGTTCACATTCCAGTGGGCATCCAAAGGAATACCAACAACAGGTTTACAGATTAATATGACAGTAATAAAAGTAGTAATAAAATAAAAAAAATAATAAAATAGTAATAAAAATAATTATAATAATAAAATTAATAATAATACTTATATTAATTGCTCAGCGATAGATTGGCGCCCTGTCCTGGGTGTATCTGCCCAGCGCCCGAACGTTCTCCCCTGGATGGGCATGGGGAACGCCCCCCCGCGACTCTAATATAGGATAAAATGGAAGATAATGGATGGATAGACTTTTATTAATACTAATAATTAAAATATTAAAAATACTACTAATAATTGGTAATAATATAAAAAATTATATAATCATCCATCCATCATCTTCTGCTTAATCCAGAAGAACGCTTCGGGTGCTTGGCAGATACGCCCAGGACAGGGCGCAAATTTATTGCACACTCTATATGGGGCAATTTGGAGAATTCAATTGACTTTGATCCATGTTTTTGGTCTGTGGGAGGAAACCGGAGAACCTGGAGAAAACCCACGCGGACACTGAGAGAACATGGAAAATCTATCCAGATTGGGATTCAAACAGGAAACCCTAGCGCTGAAAGGAGAACATGCAAACCACGAAGCCATCGTGCCACCCAAATATAATAATCATTATTAATTATATTAATAATAATAAGAAGTAAAAGATTTTTACCTCGGATCATTAGTTCAGTTCCAGTACGGTTTTCATGTTTAAATTTTCCCTGCTCAACACGACAGAAATATAGAGCTTGATCTTTCAATGAGACATTTTGAATCATCAGTGAGACATTACGTTTTGCTGGGTTTCCACGCAGCGAGTATCGCCCCAGTGATTTGGAACAGTTCTCCGACTGCGAACATTTAAAAATCACAGGTCCCACAAACGAGGCATACATCCTCCAGATTACAATGATGTTTCCTTCACCGTTTTCAGAACTAAAATAGCAAGGGATGATCACATCTTGACCAAATTCAACTTCAGCAAACTCAGGCTGAAACACTACATCCTCCCCCAATAGAACTGAAATAAGAACATGTTCTACAGTGAGAATCACAGCAAACGACAGCACCAAAATAACTTTAAATGATGCAGAATAAATCAAATTAACATACCTGTACAGCATGTAAGAAAGTTAAAGAGCACACAGCCCAGATTCATCTTTGTTTTGGACTGACAGTGTGCATCAGATATTACTTTTTTTTTTCATTCACACATACTGCTCCTTAGCGCATTCACACGCAACAGCCAAAAAAAAAAAAAGAAATAGTCCAGCCCACAGCCAAGGTCATGAGTATAGAAAAAACAATGCATATTCAAGTCCACTTATATAGGTCCTAAAGCTGTCATCAGCATCCTCTTTAATCCAACCTATTTAAAGCGGTCCATCTAGGCAGAACTAAGAGCAAATCGAATTAGAAATAAAAATTAGAAATAGAAAATAATCATGTTTTTCTTAATCTAATTGTAAATGGGGCGGCACGGTGGCTTAGTGGTTAGCACGTTCACCTCTCAGCACTAGGGATTCCCGGTTCGAATCCCCATCTGGGTGGAGTTTCCATGTTCTCCCCGTGTCCGTGTGGGTTTCCTCCAGGTTCTCCGGTTTCCTCCCACAGTCCAAAAACATGGATCAAGTCAATTGAGTTCTCCAAATTCCCCTGGATGGGCATGAGGAACCCCCCGCGACCCTAATATCCTAATATAGGATAAAGCGGAAGATAATGGATGGATATATATATATATATATATATATATATATATATATATATATATATATATATATGTGTGTGTGTGTGTGTGTGTGTGTGTGTGTGTGTGTGTGTGTGTGTGTGTGGGCAAATTTAGATTTATTTAAGCTCTGTAACATGAATATGACCTAAATTCTCCAAATGGCCCCATGTAGAGTGTGTTTGTGTGAGTCAGTGTGTACCCAGCGATAGGTTGGCGCCCTGTCCTGCCCAGAGCCTGAAACGTTCTCCCCTGGATGGGCATGAGGAACCCCACCACGACCCTAATATAGGATAAAGCAGAAGACAATGAATGAATGAATGAATTAACAATTGTAAATAGTTACCAGTTAAAATTCACATTGATTACTAAATACTTTTTATAATATAGAAAGAGCTCTGAGGTGTGTTTTCCTTGAATTTGGCAAGTCAGAATGAGAAGCAAGTATCTTTAGTTCTGTTGCAGGCTAGAATCTTCACTTTTAAGACTCCTTGGCTTTGGAACAGCCTTTCTGTCGTTTATTAGACTCACTTTTGATATGTAAAACAATAATTCATTTATCTCATCTCATTATTTTCTGTTTAATCTTCTACTAGGTTTGGGGGGGGGGGGTAGTGTGGGGTTTGCTGGGTGGTTGGGCCTCCCCTTGCCTATCCAGGCGATATCGTTTCCGAGAGCTGTACAGATACAACCACGATAGGGTGCTATCCATTGCAGGGCACACACTCACATACACACTATATAGGGGCAATATTGATGGAGATATTTGGAGCAGCCAATTCACCTTGAATTCATATTTTTCGACTTTAGATGAAACCAGAGAAAACCCCACGGGGAGAACATGGAAACTCCACCTAGATTGGGATTCAACCTGGATCTCCAGTGCTGAAAAGCAAACGTGCTAATCACAAAGACATCATGCCGCCCACCAACTAATTTTCTGTAGAAATATTATGTATAGTATGATTATTCTGTAATTATTTATAGTTTCTTGGCTGTTCCATTCATCAAAAAAAAATAAATAAATAAAATAAAAAGAATTACCAAAGAAATTACCAAAAAAAAAAAGAAATCTGATGATCAAGCTGAGTAAAGAAATGTGTATATATAGCCACTGTGTGACATTTAATATAAAATCTTTAATGCACATAGAGTGATTTACTACAGAGTAGCCTTGTTTAACCTAAAACTTCTGTTTTTGAAGAACTCCTTCCTGTTACTGTCAAAGTCTGATCATTGTTCAAAATAGATGTGTGAAAGACAGGAAACTACTTTTATGGCACAGGCTACTGCATTCGAACCTACATCAAAGACAATCTTTATGCTGCACAAAAGGAAATAAATGTATATATAAATGTATATATATAAATATAAAAAACAAATAATAAACATATAAAAACATTTTAATGAGTAAAACCAAATATTTGTGATTTATATCCCTTTTAATACGTTTGTACAGTTTTCTGGCAGAAATTTTGATATGTGATTGTGCATATCGTGTGGTTAACATGCCACATTTTATGTCAACTGCAAAATAACCTGTGGTCCTACTGAAATGACTGTAAAGATGAAGCTCTCTCTCAAACAACGTGGATGCATTAGCACCAAGAGACTTAAATAAAATAGGTAAAGTATGAAAACCAAATTCTTTATTTTAAAGGTTTTAATGTATTCATGACTTTCCTCTGATCAAACCAAATAGACAGTGAAGGTGGGCCATCTTGGCTGAGGTCTAAGCTTTTGAATCTAAACCTTTGCAGTATAAAACAAACAACATGCACATACAGATCATCTGCAATTTCATAACCAGAGTGCACAAACAAAAACATTCGAACTGAATGACTATCAATTAGGAATTAATTACAATGCTTTACAAATGGATACATTATGTTCCTCCAGCAGCACTGTGACCGTGATCAGAATAAGTAGATTAGGATATGAATATTAGGAATGAATTAAGAATGAATCTTCCATTTATTAAAAGGTCTGATAACCCCCACCCCCTCCCCAATTATTAATTCACATCAAACATCAGGGGCAGCATGGTGGTTTAGTGGTTAGCATGTTCATCTCTTATTGCTGGGGACCCAGGTTTGTATCCCAAACTGGGTGGAGTTTTCCAGGTTCTTAATTTGCTCTCTCAGTCCAAAAACATGGATTCAAGGTGAATTGGCTGCTCTGAATTGAATGAGCATTGGGAACCCCAGGTGCAATCCTAGTTGCTAACATAGGATTACGTTGAAGATTCATTCATTCATTATCTCCCGCTTATCCTCTATTAGGGTCGCGGTGGGGTTCCCCATGCCCATCCAGGGGAGAACGTCTCAGGCGCTGGGGAGATAGACCCAGGACAGGGTGCCAATCCATCGCCGGGCTAATGAGATAAAACCTCGGAATAATGTATGAAGTGTATGTCTACTACATTTCCAGTGCAGAATAGTAATTTAGTAAAGTAGTAAAGTTTAGCTCATTTTGTGTTCAACCAACACAAGTGAGCCCATGTTGCTCCCATACTCCTACAGTATTTTTTAAAAATTAGTAAGAAATAAAATGTATAACAAATAAGCTTTATACAGTATATAATATTATTATATTACCACGATTTAAATAATGGAAGACAGTTTGCTTTTCATTGTCAGTCATTCACAGAACACATACAGAAGAAACCAGACACAAAACAGCTTATGAAATGCAGCCCTAACTTCTCGGTTTAGCAAGAAGTGGTGGTTTAACCAATCGCGTCAGTGTCATAAATGTGCTAAAGAGTCATCCACCAAAAATGACTCATTTGGGTTCCTGACAGAAGGAAGGGTAAGAGAAGGACAAAGGATGTGAAGGGCAGTAGCCTTTGCACAACACAACATAAACCAAACTATGTCCAATAACAGGAAAAGGTACAATAACAATTAAAATCTGCAGAAATTTCATACATATTTTATATGTCTATATTCTGTACATACTGTATATATGAAAATAGGTCAATAAAATTCTAAAATGATCAGATATTTAGGTAGTAGAGTAACAAAGGGTGAGTCCAGAAAGTGAGATGAACCTAATAAGTTTTTTAGTAAATATGTAAACATTCTAAGGCGCGTGTTTTAGGACACCCAAAGGCTACTTAAATGTCCAATATTTAGTGTTTTTCTCTAGAGGGCAGCATTTACCTTTTTTTTTTTTTAACTTCTACTCACAATTTCTCATCACCAGTTCCATTATCAAATACAAACACCATGAATCCCTGAAATTTTAAAAACAGTTTATTTCAACATAAATTTAAAATAAATACAATGAATAAAATAATTATATTTAAAAATAAGAATATAACAGAAACAATTGTTTTGTGGATTTTATTGTAGCATTGTTTTTTTTTATTATAAGCAGTAGTACTACATGGACTAAACTGACAGAAACCAAAAAGACAAAAATCTTCAAATGGATTTATGTTCATGCAATTCTGCAAATCAGAATAACATCTAAAAATCTGATGAACCATATGAATTCAATTTAATTACTTCCAAAACCTAGTTTACTACTTTTAAGACACAAATTCAGTTTTTTCTCATATTTGCTATAAAATGATCCTCAGATTTGCTTTAACACCAACTGTATTTTAGATCACAGTAAGTTGTAAATATTAGGGATGTTATTTGGTGGCATGGGAAGCCTCTAATTTTCTATCTCGATTCAGACTGACGGCCGTTTCCTCCAAAGAACGGCAGTGAATCTTGATCGGCTTCCAATCACAGCAATTTGGAGGTGGAGCCTTCTCGGAATCGACCCCCCCCCCCCCTTGTCTCTGACGTCATGAGCGAGCGGCCGGTCCGTAGCGAGACGGGAAAATGTGGACGGGCGCGGCGATATAAACTGGAGGCCAGCCGCTCTCGGACGGTGTCCTCCGGTCAGTTGTTTTTTCGCGATGCGGCGGCTCGGAGCGGTGAGGTCGGAATCGGGCCGCCTGCAGCTCCTGGTGCTCGTGTCGGCGCAGCTGTGCTCCATCACAGGTGAGTGCGATCCGGCGGTGCTGATGCGGGGGAGCTGTTCTTTGTGCTGGTGCTGAAACGCTCGGCTCTGGCGGTGTTGGTGGTGCCGCGCTGCGAGCGCGATCAGAAGCTCTGGTTCGAGCAACCTGCGGCGAGTCAGGCATCCCATCAAGACTTGTAGCTCGAACATTGTGGACATCTCCGTTTTGAAGCCGTGCAAAATCACCGTCAAAAAGTAAACTACAATTAGTGTAGACTAAACAATGTGATGTGATGTAGCATTCTGCTCAGCTTTGGATTAAATAGTTAATGTTAGAGTTAATGTTTCTCAACAGACTTGTTTCTTCACTTTGAAATGATTTGTTTGAGAAAAAACATCTATAAAGCCATGTTCTCCAGCAGAAAATCCCGACTATTTGGACTTTCCGTCGTTTAAAAATTCCAAAGTACACAACAATAACAAGAAAACGAGTTAAGTGCAAACTGTGCAAACTGACGGGACATCTTGTTTCTCCCATTGGATTATGTGTAATCCAGGAATGATCACGCGGCAGTATCGTTATTTAGACATTTGGACAGATCCGACACTATACCTGTACGAGACAATGGCTCTGCAACCGTGACAGTGATGGATGAGGCGCACAGTGATTTAAACCTCTCCGCATCAAATCCCTAATGTGTAATTAAGACAGTGGAGATCTCAGAGATCCTTCAATGTTCGCCAAACGTTAAACAGACAGTTAAAGGTATTTTATGTAAATTAGCAAAACTCTCGAAATGAAACATAGCAGAGTGGATTCAAAGACTATGACAGAAACGTTTCAGTTTGACAACAAAGTCATTCCTGGTAAATAAGCCATTTTAGCATAAAATATTATTTGACAGATTATTATTATAATAATAATAATAATAATAATAATAATAATAATAATAATAATAATAATAATAATAATAATAATAATTATTATTATTATTATTATTATTATTATTATTATTATTATTATTATGTAGGTATTATGTAGGTATTACCTTAAATAATCTTCTGTTGAACTTGTGTTTATGAGTATAACACCTGGAAAAGCTATTATACGCTTCTGGAACCATAACCTTTGGTGCATAAAGTGTACAGTCATTTAATTTAAATATCTAATCCTATTTAATTTTGGGGTTTCCTGTGCCTTTACAAACATGATGACATTTTTACTCATTCTGCTAATGACTAAAGTTTACATGAGAAATTATTTGTAAAAGTATGATGTGTGTGCTAATGCTTCTAATTAGGCCTTTTATTTCAAAACCTTTGTTGTAAGAAGATGAATTAACTTTGTTTTAATTTAAAGGAATTTTGACATTAAAAAGTGAAAAGTCTGTCATCACAGTGCAATTAAGTAAAATTAAAACAAAAAAGTATTATAACAGACATCATGTAAGAGCTTGTATTAAACACCGAGATGTAAAATACGAGGTGCCTGTATTGCTGATAAATGAAAGCAAGCTTCTGCATGTAGTACACAGTTAGTCCTAAATTTGATACAAAAAAGTTGGACTTTTTCCATGATAGCCCTTATATAGTGATGCATTTTCACACTACATTATGCTCATGATTGTTGATCGTGGTTTGCACACATATACTTGATTTCCTGTGTGGAATATTACATTTTAATGAACTAAAATACCAGATACTCATGGAGAGACATCACTTGGAGTAAAAAAGCAGTTTCTAAACACTAACAGACTGACAAATACTTCAAAATCTGATATGTGACACAAAAATGAATGGTAGAGCTCCGGAGTTTACTCCCATTGATTGCAGTATCGATGAGTAGAAGGAGTGATCCGTAGAGGCACGTATAGCGAAGCTAGACTGATAAGCAGTGGGGTCTCATTGGAGAATGAGTCACTGCAGACTGAATGAGTCAGTTTAATCAGATAGGCTTCCACAATAGAGCAGATGTAGACAAAAATCTGTGATTTTATGATGCTGCTATTACATTGCGTCTGCCATTCTCCACATGGCGACATGTTTAGCTTTGGTTCTACTTTTATCCCTTTGCTACAAAACATACAGTAAGTTATTACAGCCAGATTTGATATTTAAGGGACATTGTGGTTTCCGAAGAAAACAATGTAGAAGTTAATTAATAATATATATATATATATATATATATATATATATATATATATATATATATATATATATATATATATATATTTTTTTTATGGATACTGGTTGTAATTAAGATCAAGTTTATTTTCTGATATTGTTCTCAAAAAGTGCAGATTTGAAGCTCCAAGTATAACGTGATGTCCATGGTTAACAGTTTTTGTTCTCCAGCCATGACGACTGTAGCAGAATACCGCTGTGCTTTGCCATGATAATTAGGCTCAGGTGCCTTGCAATTTGTTCCAACTGTGGATGCACATGAAGCTAATTATCCCCATGCTAAGAGTGCATGTGGGACATTGCCAGATACAATGAAGTTTCTTGAGGATCACTTCATCTAACTTCTCCTCTCGCTTTTATCTTCAGTGCACAGCCCTGTTCCAATGTTCTGCACTGGCTGCCTCATTGCAACCTTATTTTCCAATTGTGCCCCCTGTTGGCAGTGCACGCTGTGTTGCTACTTGGTTGTCTGCCGGCAGCAGAGCTTTATCACTCAGGCCGTCTACCGATGAAAAAATTAGAAGGCAGCATGCAATAAGACACTAACCCCTTGCTGAACATAGGAGGAAGCCAAGGGTCATCAATTGTGCATGGTCCTATCTTGCTTGGGCAGGGTGTGCTTGCTCTCTGAAATCATCGTCAGTGTGCTTGTGCGGTAGTAAGAGTAGGTATGGTTTGGATTCTAGTAGTCACATGGTCATCTGAGGTATCATTTAATGCCGTAGATATTATTGGTAGTAATGCAGGATGTCCACGTACCTGGAGATATTTTATTCTGCATTTATTTAATCTATTTTAAGAATGTTATATAGACTATTATTTGCCTCCTGTGGTTTCTTGTCTCACAGTGTCTCATAACGCTGTTGATTTTTGGTATAGTTTGTGTAAATTTGGAACATTATGTTACATTTTCCATGCATCAGCACTAATAAACAAGCATAATATTTACTTCTTTGCTGTAAAATGGATTTTTTTCACCTTTAAAAATGTTTATTTAATGTGTTATTTTTAGCTCAAACCTGTAGTGGTAATGGTATCATTTGGACTAATACTTGGTTGCAAAACAAAATTGTAAGAAAAATAACAGACTGAAACATTTGCTCCATGTGAATTGATTCTCTAAAAAAAATTGAAAGGCAAGGCTTGTTCAAGTGTCTGAATGTGGCATCAGGTGGGGCTGATTTCCACCAAATCTCACAGCAGCTCCAACACCAAATCAATATTTATTTAAATAACACATTTTCAAATCTGACTCCCTGCGATATTAAACCAAATACCAAAAAATATACCAAAAAGTGATATTTTTTTTCTGGATTTTTTTAATTGTAGCTTTGAGAAAGCCATATATTACTATGCATTACATATTTTACGCCTCTCCATCCTCTACCTCATACATCACAACAAATGGCCAGTGTGAATTTATATGCTTTTTTCAGCTAAATTCAGGGTTGAAGCAAAACCTTTTTTCCCGCATGCTCATGAAAAGCCATTATTCTGAGAAATGACCCATGAGGAGCTACTTTGCATTAAACAGCAGAACATTACTTAGCACTCACGTCTAACACTAGAGCTTCTAGAGAGATGTGTGTAAGTGTTGATTCTGAACCAAATATGAATGAGGAACTATCATTAACCACTATTGTTGCTTATCTTGGATGAAATCATGCCCTTTATAGAAATGACTGTATTCATTTCCTTTAATACTGCTTTTAGGTTCACAACACATGGAATGTAAATTTGTTCTTATGATTCTAATTCCTCATAGCATTAAAAGTTCTAAAAGAAATAAATCTCAATGCTTTACAAAAATCAATATTTTGAACTTTTCTGAACCTAAAGTCTATCATAGTGAACTAATTCAGGGTGCAGTTCATTAAGTCAGATGGCACACAGGTGGGTGACAGCATCAAACATGTCAATGGGCTTGTAAAACCAGGTCCTTCTGTTTAGGTCCAAGTCAAGCTTTGCCAAAGTTTTCATTCTTTTTTCATCCAGAACAAGTTAAAACAACCCCGAGCTAAACGGCGCCATGCCAGTCCCTCAGGGGAATTTTTGGGCATTGCTGCTTTGTGCAAACCTAATCAGCATACCATCTGATGAATGTGCATCGCAGCACACTGATTGATGCGATTCCCCCACAAAACTCAATATGCATCGCACCAAGTCGCTAATCTCGTCTTCGTCAGGAACTAATGGAAGTCTGGCTTCTGTGTGTTCTCTGAACTTGTGGTAAGACACATCCAGTTGAAACAGCATCGGTTCTTAGATCTCTGGGCCAACAATATGACAGACTCATGACAGGGGCAATTAAGAAAGTGATGGAAGCATGGCCCGGAGCATTTAATGAAAAATCAATTGGAGATTTGAAAAATCACTTTCCACATTTTAATTAATGTATAATGTATGAATTAAAAATGCTGTGCACACTAAGTGTAGAGAAAAAAATTCTATGGTTGATGCACTGATGGAGCCTTTTGATATTGCCTTCTTTTTACTCTCTTCAAATAGTTTCCTTTTAGAGAGAGAGAGAAAAAAAAAAAAAATATATATATATATATATATATATAATTCAAGGTGAATTACCTGCTCTACCTAAATTGACCCTATATAATTAGTGAGTATGTGACAAGCAATGGTTTGCCCGTCTGTCCTGGGGTGCATCTGCTCAGTGCCCGAAACATTCCCCTTTGGATGGGCATGGGGATGCCCTCTCTAGTAGAACATTAAGAGCAAGATGAATAGAAAAGCGGAGATGATCAGTTAACAAAGGTATACATGTATACCCAACTTGTTTTACGGTGTCCTCTTAACAGATGACATTATCCTTATGGTGTATGCATTTTACAACTGACTATATAAATAAGTAAAGGTAAAACTCAGTTCATTAACAGAAAATCCTTTGCCTCATTATTGGGATATCATGAGTTAAACTTCCAAAGATTATATAGCCAAGAAGTGGCACTGGATAATTGGCACTTCTAAATGGAAGGGAGGAATGAAATTTGTGGCTTTCCTACGAAAGGGTCAGGTTAGCACCCTCATTTGCCCAGTGATGTTACACCAGCTGCATTTTGAAAATCAATAATCTTTACATGAACTGAATGTTGTGGGTTCTCTTTGTTTTTATATTTGAAAAATACAAAATAAAACTGCATTAAATGCATGTAATCACTTTAAATATAATTTGTAGTTATGTAGTAGGAGAATGGAGGAACTGTGTCATGTGAAAGACAGGCCTGTGTATATTCACAGACTAACTGGCTGCCTGTTTCCTTAAGTAAAATCATCATATTAATTTATTCAACATAATCTGTCACAACTGTGTAATATTCAAAAAAGGTCATAAGTAGCATGATTTAATTCACTCGAGAAACATTTGCTTGGTATTGTTATTATATAAGCAATCTTAAGTTTTTTTTTTCTGCTACATTCAGACATGTCATTCTTGCTACATATACTTTGTCATTAATAATGTTCTCTAGAGATCCTCAAAATATGTGTTCTGTTCACGGTTTACACGTGTGAAACAAAAGCAGAGCATTTAAAAAGCACTGACTCAAAACATTGTTTTGCTTAAAGTGTCAACAGCATCACATGCCCATTATTCAAGCTCTGCTTTAAATTGTTTGGCTAAACAATGAATATGGATTATGCAGTAAAAATGAACATTTTATAGGGTCGTGAATTAACAATGTAGCTTTTTTTAATATTATATTTGTTTTTACTGTCACACATACTACATTGGTCATTTGAGCAAATAATGCAGTGGGATCGCAGTAGTCACACTTTCATGGACAGTTGTTAGATTTCTTTAAATACCAATTTAATTTTATCTACATTTTTAAAATTGATATACAATAATACATTTTAAAGCAACAGTAGCTTACACTACATCATAAAACAACTTTTAAAAACGGGGTGTGACGTGTTTTATTTAAAGCAGCATTTATTCTCAGTTCTGATGCGTTTTTTGCTCTGCTCACATTAAAATGATCTCTTTTCCATAACTTACAACTCAGTTAGTGCATTATCAATATAGCCCAAGTCAACCGAAACAAGTGTATTGGAGTGCAAATGTTGCACAAAATGTTAAAGCCTGAGATTTATTTTCTACTTGTTCTAAAGTTACTGCCGAAAGCACGACCGCAATCTTAGACGAGCTTCTGACCCTGCTATTTCTGTATTCCACTTCTCTAAGAATCGCAGCGCATGTCACACTTTTCCTGCATGTAACAAGCACTGACAGACTCCTCTCTAGTGTTAGTGCAATGTCCATAAGTGCACTGCATTCTGTCAGCTCATGCAATTTGTACTGAGTCATAATGTGAAATTGTACATCCCACTGAATCTCCTCATACACATTTCAAACCATAACCACATTTCAAACTTGGTCATTTGTGTATGAAAATAGACCATGATACATTTCAGGGAAATGTGGTTAAATAATAGTAGTCACTGGTAACCCCTCTAACTCTTAGAGATATACAGCCATATGTTGTCTCAAAGTGAAGAACCAAGCTACTGTACACACTAAAAAATATAAACAATATCATCTAAACTATAATAATATGTAATTTAATATAACATAACAGATTATACGAGCTTTATGACCTTTTCTACCACATGCATGTAACATCAGAAAGTGAGTCACGCACTGCGAGTGCATTAAAATAGGAAATTTTATGTATCTGGGTACGTGAGGGGTTTGCAACCTTAAAATCAATTAGAAAATCAATTATTTATGGTGTATCAATTCAGTGCCTGAACTCATATGTGGCATCTTATTATGTGTATTTTGCATTTACAAGCTTTACAGCAACAAGCGCGTTTAATAATTCATAATCTTGAGGTCATTGTATAAGCAACATGATGAATGAACTCAGTTTTAGACACAAAGCCGATTAATCATAGTCTTATTTGAAATTTGAGATTCATAGCTTTTAATACCTATTAGACACAGTCACGGTGCAACCAGGATTTTTTTTTTTTACTGTTGGGTTAAAACTCTGGCAGTAATTAATACATTTGTATCTTATAATGAAGATTATTTTGATCCAAAAAAAAAAGATTTGAAAAAAAATACATTTGATTCATAATTTCAGGCTCATAATTGGAATCCATGTCCTACACACCAACAGTGTAGCACTGTACAGCTCAGGAAAAAAAACTCTGCACATTATCCTTTTTATGAGAGCATCCCTAATCAGACTGAAAGCATTAGTATAAAAAAATATAACTATCACCTTGGAAATTACTGTTGCCATTAACATCTTTAATGCACAATCACATCTCCCTTTCAGATTGTGACCTCATGTAATGCATTTTCGCATATACTCAGTTTATTGCAGATTATTTGGTTATGACAGAAAATTATTATAACAGCTGTCAAACTATAAAATATTTACTAGGTACAAAAAACCTGTGACAGAAAACATAATGGCAGACATGCATAATGAAAGACTTTAATGACATCATTTGACAACTGGCATGACTGTTTTACATTTTTTTCACTACCACGCTCAATAAAGTAATATTGTCTACACATATCAATGATGGCATAGACATAGAGACAGCTACTAATTAGAGGTCACCTTAACATAACTTATATTACGAAGCATAAATGTTTATGACAATCCAGGTCATGTGCTTTGTGTTTTCCAGCAATTTCTTTACCAAAGTTTGTTGAATCCAAAAAGTGTCTCAATGATAAGTATCCAGCCGACAGGGTGATGTATTTACCCTCACTGTCGCAGTTGAAGCCTGTTACCTAGCAAGGCGGAATTATCTTCTCAAAGTAACACACCATTGGCAAGAACTGCTGTATTAATCAACGCCCTTGTCATCCCAGGGTTCAACATTATTAAACTCGCAATGGCTTGCCCATCCAAGAGCTGCCATCCATGATGAAAAACAAGAAAATTAAAATGACACTAGGTCAAGGCACATCTATGATGTATACTAAGTGAAGCAAGCTTGTGGCTGAAAACAGGAATGAAGAGAATTTAAGTACGAGGACTTTAACTTAAACATTCAACCCACTTAGTGAGAGAGAGGGCACCAAAGATGTGCACCATAAGGTTACTTCTTTTGTAAATGTAAACTTAATTTTCTTATATTTTACTGATGGGTTACCTGCACTGTGGCCCTTACTGTTATGTCAGGTAAATTGAAGCAAAAAAAAAAAAAAGGTCCAAATATAATTGTCAGGGCCTCCACATGGCAAAAATGTCCTACTAGTGGTTTGATTCCTAGGTCCAGTTTGTGTATGTTGTCTGCTAAGGGCTACAGTTTCCATTCACAGTTGAAAGACTTGTAAGTCAGGGGTACTAAATTGCTTTTATGATGGGATGTGTGTTATATGTTTGCCTGTGGTTCTGCTCTGCGATAGACAAAAACCTTCTATTACACCTGTCTAATTCAGGCCAGAACATTCTAAACCAAAATGAACAATCTGTCTCATTAAAAAAATTAATGGATTTGCTGCTCATCACAAAAAGCCAGTAATAGTGAGAAGAAACCAAGAAATTAAAAGAATGTTTGATATTTACAGTTGTATTATGCTGTTTAATTGTATTGAGCCTAGATTACGGCATATACACACTGATACTGGTAGGTGGCACAGTGTTCTTTTATTTAGAAAAAAAAATATTGATATATAGCGGGTGTTGTAGCTCAGTGGTTAGGACTGTCAATCAGAAGGTTGTGGGTTCAAATCTCAGGTCTACTGAAATTACCAATGTGGTGTCCTTAACCCTCATTGCTCCAGGGGGAGCTGCATCAACCCTGTATTGTGATATTAGTCACTTTTATATAAAATTGCCTGCAAATTACCACATTTATTTATTTTTATTTATTTTTTAATAACCACATATATATTTCGGAGTAAAGATAATAATTAATTTAAAACGTGGATACATGTTAAATACAGGAAACCTAACAAACATGACAATCAACAGTCCACCCACTAAAACTATTTCCATGATTTCCAAAATGTTTTTCTAGCAGTGGATTGCTTACAATGGAATATACTTTGTGTGATGTATCTTTTAAAGGAAACACATGTTAAATCTTTTTTTTGTGATAACCGGTCCTTTCATCTTACTCGTGTCAATTTACTTTCCATGTCAGCCATCACACAAAGATGAAATGATTTTCCTCTTCTTATCCACTTTACACATATTATAAGTGTAGTGTAAAACTGAAGTTTTTTTTTAACAGGAAACTTTTTGATCCAAGAGATCAGCCTTAATTCTTGTCCTCACTGACAGTGGTGAAGAGTGTGTTCTGCTCCAGAAGGCTGTTTTGTCAGCTTCTGCTGTTTTTAGTGCATACAGTTGACATTAGTGCTGCTCTGTTAATTAGACTCGTCCCTGTTGATCCGGTCCCTTGCTGACTCACCAACTGCCACCAGGGAAAAAAGATCTCTGTTTTCTGTCAGGACCCCATTATCCTTGTGTATCTTACACCCTGTCTTTCATTATTTTGTTTTGAACCACGTGCTGCGAAGGTAAAGGTTACTGATGCATTTCTCTCATCTTCAGAGACACATTAATTAGCAGCACCATGCGAACGCTGAAACATTTACTTTCAGACGAATCCAAACTAATGCCTTTCTGATTGCAAACCATGTCAAGAGTAATGGCAATGTAGTACCTAATGGTTTAAAGAGAGAAAGTTAGATGAATGGGATTGAGCTAAATTGCCACTTAGGCAGCGCTACATAGCAGAAAAATGTTATTCAGATAGTTCAGAGTTTAATACAAATGAATTTCTGGAGTGACATGAATACCAGCAACACTATACCCAGTCATGCATATGTACGGGATGACGTGACTGTCCTTACAACAGAAGTACAGCAGGTTTTATAGCTTACAGAAGGACTACAGGGCATTTATTACATATTAAAGGTGACATCTTTTCTAAACACCGATAAAGAATCAGTGCTTGTGTCGGAACAAAAACATAAGTGTTTTAATACAAAGAGAAATAGTTAATTAGTTTAGCTTATGTGAGTTGGGTGAGAAAGGTCAATGGAGAAGGGAAAAAGAAAGACTAGCACAGTAAGAGATGTTGACAGATGCTCTGCCTTCAGCTATGTAGAACAGCTGGTGGGTTGAGAAGCCTTGAGCCCAAATCGGTTCAAACACAAGCACAAGTACTTTCAAGCTACCACAGGGAATAAAGCACAGAGAAAACTTTGTTTTTTTAATCTCATCATGGTGTGAAACAGGCCAATTAATACATTCACTAAATTATTGTATTGTAAAAAATATGGGCATATATAATACTGGGGTTATTGTAGGTTGTGTGGTTAATTAACCAGGCCTGTGACCTGAAGGTCCCTGGTTTGAATCCAGGTCCCATCAACTACTATGGCTGAAGTGCCCTTGGGCAAGACACCTAACCCCAATTACTCCCCAGGTGCCGTGTACCGGCTACACACCACTCTAGTCCCGTGTGCTCACTTTACCAGTGGCAACCGGGGTCTACTTCATGTGAAACACAAAACATGCATGTTCTTTAGTGTCTGCATAGTTTCATCCTATAGTGTAAACACATGCAAGTCAGGTAATATTAGGATTATAAATTAACTAGTTGTGAATATATTTCATCAAATATGCCAATGTACAACTTTTCACTTAAACCATTCTTCTGTAACACAATGTAATCCTTTAACAGTTAACTTTGTTGCTAGGCTACATAAGGACTAATCAGCACACCTGTCAAGCACCACACTAAATTCACTTTTTTCTTCTTTAATTATACCATTAAACAAAATACACTTTATTTTTGTGACTTTTCTCAGATGAACACATTTTTTAGTTTTGAATTTTACAGATTTTTTTTTGCATTCTCCAACAAACCATTCATAATAAACAAATGAATAAATGAAAATTTTTGAACGGTGAATGGTGCATTAATAAGATAGTTAAATAGTAATAGGTGAGTGTCTATCATAATTGTACAATGGATGAGTAGATAATTCAGCCAGATGGATTTTAGGGCCAGACCAATCTCAGTTTTTTCCCCACAGTTTATAAAAACATACCATTACATAAATATATGTTTATTACACAAGATCAAAACTTGCTTTGCTGAGTAAGTGGTTTCTTTTCTCGGGTATGAAATTTTCTAATTTTAATGTATAGATTATATAGTCCCAGTATGCACGCTTAAGGCCTCTAGCAATGAGAGTTTTTCTTATTGCATTTACATAAGATATTGATGAGTAGGGTCATAATAGACATACTTCTGTGCAAAATAAATATCTAGCCAAGTTATTATCGATATAGAATTCATGGTATATTATCTTAAAATAAATACAGGATCAAAGCATCATTGTGTGTAAACTGCCCGGTCATATGGAGGCAGGGTTTTCCAAACACAAAACACATTACATGACTAATTTAATACAGTTTAGCATTTTAGCTGGCATATAAAACTAAAAACAAGCACGCACAAACACACTCACACACACCTACTTTGCAGTTTGCAGCAGCTGAGACTCTCTCTACTTGCTTCCACCTCCCTTTATCCACCTGCAGACACAGACATTCTTTCACCACAATGTAGTAATTCAAAAGTTAGAATTGTTGCTAGGCTACATAAAGACTAATCAGCACACTTGTCCACCCCCACATTGAGTTCACGTTTTGCTTCTTTCATTGTACCATAAAATTAAAGGCAAATTAGCTTTTACTTTGTTGGTGAGTCTTTCTCAATTCTTTTAGCAGTTTTTAATTGTATTCCTAAAAAGCTATTTATTTAAAAAAATTACTTCTTTTAAATCACTCCAATCTTTCTTACATGGTTGGTTTTAGTTTTCTTATTTCAGTACAAGTTAATTTACGATTATGGGCTGGACAGTGTAGTCTTGTTGCTGAGGCAGAAACGAACAATGAAGAAGTTATTGTTAATGTCAAGTCCCCATATGCATGTTCATAGCATGGGTCAGATTATTGGATTAGAAACGGACTCTAGCTGTGAGGGTAATCCTTACTGCATTTACATTTATTTATAAAATATTTATAAAATGGGGCGGCACGGTGGCTTAGTGGTTAGCACGTTCGCCTCTCAGAGCTAGGGATTCCCGGTTCGAATCCACATCTGGGTGGAGTTTCCATGTTCTCCCTGTGTCTGCGTGGGTTTCCTTCGGGTTCTCCGGTTTCCTCCCACAGTCCAAAAACATGGAACAAGTTAATTGAATTCTCAAAATTGCCCCCTATAGAGTGTGTCTGTGTGAGTGAGTGTGTGCCCAGCGATGGATTGGCGCCCTGTCCTGGGTCTATCTACCCAGCGCCCGAGACGTTCTCCCCTGGATGGGCATGGGGAACCCCACCGCGACCCTAATAGAGGATAAGCGGGAGATAATGAATGAATGAATGAATGATAAAATGGGATCAGACTAGGTATACTAGTGTTTTTATATACAGTATATTAAACATCAGACTCCATGGTTCAATTAGTGGAAAGTTTTGAAAAAAATACAAGGCCAATTTCTTGGTTCAATGGTTAGAACGTAAAAAACTGGACACAAATAAACAAAAAATTTAGCAAGATGAAAAAATGCCAGATTTTGACTCTACACAAAAAAACTCACTAAATTCATATACACTTGGTTGTCTAAATTGTGAGAATTTCATACCTTTAAATATGAAAAAATATCTATTTTTCAGAAGCTGCTAATGTGGTCTGTTAGCAGTTATATGTAAAAACCAACCTGTAACAAATACAGTAGGAAGTTATGTTTTTTCACAGTAGTGTATTTATTAAGTTATTTTTAACTATTCTTTTTCAAGTCAGTATTACTTGTAATTCTTCAGTACCTGCTTTGGCTAAGCAAAATTTCATTATGTTAACTCAACTGGTAATGTTGAAACTGAACAAACGTGGATAATGCCTTTGGCTGCAGTTCTTTAGAAAGGCATAAAAAAGATTGTGTGGAATGGAATTTGCATGTTCTCGCAGTGTCTGCTGTTGTTGTCTTTGAAAGCCCTATTTTAAAAGATAAAGTCTATTTTTATTTGTTTTGAGACTTTTATTATGATTTATTTTATAACAGTATTTTATTTTTAACCTTTAGTTTACTAGTGTGACAGTTTTTCATGCCCGTCATACCGTATATTAAAACACTTTAGCAGTCATACACAATAAACTTTACCATCTTTTTGTGGCCCATGATAAAACCACACACAAAGACCACCATTTATTCATGAGATCTGCTCTGTTGCCTCGGCAAACGAAAACTTTACCATAAAGGTACCTCTATCCATACCAGTCCTGCATCTAAAGAAATTACAATGACCTGTGTGTTGCTGGATGGCTTAGTTGATGTCCTTTAGCCCTACAGCACCAGACTATAATATACATACCCTCATAAAACCTTTGACAGAATTGCTCCAGGGAGACAGATGGCTGCCGAAAATTGTGGGATTGAAAGCAGTCAGAAGATAGCTAAAACAGGCATGCCTCTTGGTCATCTAATAGTATTTCAGAAAAGTCATTAATGCTTAATGACCTGGTCTGCAGCCTCATAAAATCTTTTGCTGCCTTCCCTCTGGGGAAACTTTTAATTGGATTACATTTTTCCCCTTTCCCATATTTTCGCTTTCTTTCAAAATTCCTTCTTGATTTTCACTCATTTGATCCGACACTCCTTGGTGTCTTGTACTAATAATTTGAAACAAGAATTGCAACCCCTTTTTTCCCTTAAAAAACATACATCTAATGTGCTTTCATGATTCACCTGCAGAATCCACACTACTAAGAGAAATGCAACTGTCAGCACAGCACAAGTTGTATTGTCAGCACCTTTACTCTCCTTTGGCCTGAACTGTAATGGCAAGGAGAATAGTACAGACATGATTGGCTCCAACAGCTGCCAATCCTCTTTTGTATCCTAATTCAATTTGACCTGAAAGTTTGAAAAGTTACAAGCCGAACCAGACATCCAAGCTTTCAGAGCAGGTTGGTAATAGAAGACCCTTTTTAGAGCAACAACATTAAAACCCATTATGCCATAAACTTTATTTACGGAGCACTTGGTTAATACCTGTCATAAACAGCAAATCAAATTTCCCCTTGGTTTTACATCTGCCTGGAGACCACTTTGCACTCTCACGGCTTAGCTCCTCTTAAACGTGGGAGCCCTGATGAATTGCTCTGTTATTAAACCTGAAATACAGCTTTGCTGATTTGAACATTTAGGACCTTAAAAATAGTCCTGTCATCAGATGAAACTGCATTTTTACTATTTCAGCTCTTTTATGACTCCCAATTTTACAGGCAAATATTACAGGCATATTTATTGCTGCAAAAATGTAACATTCTGGAGAGAGGAATATGTTCTGCGAAGCAAATTTTTATATGCATTTTTGCAGTTATGTGATTGAATTAAACACCTCTGAGATTGAGATAAAAAAAAAAGTACTCGACCCAACAAGAGCAAGAATGAAACAGTGTTTGTTAATCACAAATGGAGTGAACTGATTAACAATAATAAATGCAATTAAAATGTGTAAATTCCTTACAGCTGCAGATGCACATGTACAACCATGTCCCTGAATAGTGAATAATATTTACATTAAAAATACAATCAGCCATGATCCTACTGCCACCATGTGTCATAAATGTGCTGAGGTTTATTGGTCTTGCTCAACCCACATTGATAACTTTAATGAATCGTGATTTAAAACCCAATCCTTTACATGGAGAGCCAACTCCCCATCCACAGCACTATCACCAAAACTTTTTGCAATATAAAAAAAAAATTATTTACATTTACAATGAAAAAAAATGTTTTGCTTGTTCTCGTTATTCTAATAGTAGTGTCATTATTATATTTTCATCATGGACTTGAATTACTGTGCAAATTAGTAAACAGATGTACAGTTACTTAATAAGTATTTGCCTAGAATTTAATTGACTATTCCAAACAGATGTAATTAAATAGAAAAAAAATTGCTTTCAATACAAATGCTGATCATAGTAACAGAACACAAAATAAAACTATGATTATTTTCTTTTTTTTTATTGTATTGGTCTTCATATTAGCAGACATTACAGATACTACATTGAAATTACCGGAATAGATAGATTGGATATCAAATGGATCAAAATTAATTATCCTCCAAAGATATTTTAATTAGTCACTCTGATAGTCATCATAAGAGTGGTTTATTGCCATTATACAGGTGATTTTTTTATGTTTGTGACTTACAATGCATTCAGCGGAGTTCAGTTTGTCCATTAGGATGCATGCACTGGCTTTTTTACTGATGTGTTTTGTTTTACTGTTGAAAAAAAAGCTACTAAGTAATGCATGTTCTGAAGTATTCAACATGTTGTTCAAGGACATGTCAAAAGATAGCTTAGAACCATGTGGTTACCTTGGGCTGTCTGCCAGAAGACACGGAAAATGCAGCGAGATCAGTTTTTCTTAGGTAGGCCAGACAGAAATGCAAGATTTTGCAGCTGAAGGATGAGGAGCCTTTGTTCTTTCTATGGCAGCAACTTTTCAGTGTCTCTTTGGGAGGATTATCAGCAGGCCAGCTTAAGATGAAGGGTAGAAGAAGAGTAAAAGACAAAAAGCCGATAGAAGTGATGGCCAATTCCGAGAGCTGGCGGATTGTGATTCTGACCTTCTTTTATCACTCTGACCCACTGTCCCCAGGAGCAGAGCTTTGGATAAGACATGCAACTTCCCCACAAATAACTTGAAGCATGAATCAACGCATGCACTTTACCTTCTCATCCACATTTAAGACTTTCTTGCATTCCAATCTCACAGCATGCACACTGACCTACTTTGCAAACTTTCGACTCTTCAGGCTTCATGCATATGAAGCGCTACCGCAGTTTGCCATCTGTGTATTCATGTAAGGTTTCAAGTATACGGAAAGTAATTGCTACTTACAACAAATAGTCACATTTTCAATCTGACACACTTTCAGCTCTTATTTAACAGAAAAAGCTAAGACTATATTTTTGACGTTGGGCAGAGTGTAACAAATTTTTACTACAGTTGCAAGGCCAAATATTTGCCCGTCTGTGAATTTGTATGGATGCAGGCATGTATATGTCTATCTTGTTGCCCCAGCTGTTCCAAGCAGCTTACAATTTTGTTATATTCAAGTCTCTGTTAAAAAAGATTCACACTCTACATCATTTCAAATGTTGAGTATTATTAACCAGAGCATCAGTTAAGGTTTAAAAAAGGAGGGTTGGTATTTTTAGCAGACACATTGTTATTACAGGGTCCTCTTGAATCACTGTCTTGTAGAGGGAGTGGATGATTTAATATTTGTATTAAATCTTAAATATAGTTCTTTGTAATGTAACATCACAAGACATTTTGTTTTTTGAAACAAGCATTCACTGACTTGAAGCATCTCATCAAAAGCTCAATTTCCAACCCACTGTTCATTTCTTTTCACATTACATGGCTTCCCCTTTGAATAAACTAAATTAGCAGCACTGATCATTTTAATGCATGTAGTGTTCCCACAGCCTGACACTGTGGTTATATATCCCAGTGAAGGTGAATATCGATTTGCGGGAGAGCAGGAGTGACAGTGCCCTCAACCAGACTCTGCAAGCTGTGCAATAACACGGATGGACCAGTTTATCAAACGCCCTCTCCATATCATGCCGTGTTTATTACTCTACCCATCCTCATAAAAAAAGAGCTCCTCTCGCTTCCCTCCAGTTGCTGAAACGTGATTTCCAGCCCTCAGAAGCACATCAGCAAGTCACAGGCTATTTAAAATGGCGCACCCGTGACAGCAATAGGACCATGAATCAATGCTTACTTATAGATATGTGCCAAGTTTAAGTTTTTAAGCCGGGGCTTACTAAGAACTGGATTTGTATTTGTAAGATTTGGTTTTAGAAAGGTTATCAGATTTAATACAACTGTCCATGTATTTGTAGTTGTTATAAATAGATAAATATATATAAACAGAATCACTTAATATCTTTATACTATTGTTTTTAAATGTTATAACCAGTAAAAGGCAGCACGGTGGCTTAGTGGTTAGCACGTTCGCCTCTCAGCACTAGGGATTCCCGGTTCGAATCCCTATCCCTGTGTCTGCATGGGTTTCCTCCGGGTTCTCCGGTTTCCTCCCACATTCCAAAAACATGGATCAAGTCAATTGAGTTTTCCAAATTGCCCCCATATAGAGTGTGTATGCGTGCATGTCTTTGTGAGTGAGTGTGTGCCCAGCAATAGATTGGCCTGGGTGTATCTGCCCAGCGCCTGAAACGTTCTCCCTTAGATGGGCATGGGGAACCCCCCCCATAACCCTAATATAGGATAAAGCGGAAGATAGTGAATGAATGAATGAATGAATAACCAGTAAAACAAAATAAGCTAATAAAAAGCCAAACATCACTAATTTTGACCACGCATGCGCATCACTTACGTGCATGTCTTATTATAAACAGGATAAGAGGCAAACCAACAGAAACTACAGAGCCAGAAACACAAGCCAAATAACATGCCATAAAATAACTACATAAATAGAAACAAGCGTTAATGAATATAACTATTACAAAGAAGGCTAAAAGTTGGACGAGAGAGAGGAAAATGAGACGGAGCCAAAAAAAAAGGAAAAAAAATTATATTATTTTATATTAAATTAGGCGGCACTAGGTGGTTTAGTGGTTAGCACGTTTGCCTCTCAGCGCTAGGGATTCCCGGTTCGAATCTCCATCTGGGTGGAGTTTCCATGTTCTCCCCGTGTCTGCGTGGGTTTCCTCCGGGTTCTCCGGTTTCCTCCCACAGTCCAAAAACATGGATCAAGTTAATTGAAATCTCAAAATTGCCCCATATAGAGTGTGTATGTGTGAGTGAGTGTGTGCCCAGCGATGGATTGGCGCCCTGTCCTGGGTCTATCTGCCCAGCGCCCGAGACGTTCTCCCCTGGATGGGCATGGGGAATCCCACCGCGACCCTGATAGAGGATAAGCGGGAGATAATGAATGAATGAATATATTAAATTATATTATATTAGTTTCAATTTAAAAGATAGCTTCTAAAGGCACTTTAGAAGTGGAAGTGGAATTTAAAGTGGAATCAGGTGTTTTGTGTTTGAAACAGCAAAGCAAAAAGCATAATGAACATCTCTTTTCTGTGTTTTATTCCTAGCAAAATACCTATTGACAGTCACTGACTTATTTCTATGTTTGAACCAGGAGGAGGTGTACACCTCCTGTAGATGCAAAGTTTTTGCCTCCATGCATGTACATTTCTTTTTGGACAAGATTGTTCTTCATCCAGTCCAAATCCTATTTGCACAGAAATCAGGCACAAAAGTACAGCTGGTCCTGTACTCATGGAGTTATGTATGTGTGGTGCTTAAATATTTAGCAGTATATGTGGAGCAGTCATGCTGTGATGTATTGTGGAGCAGTGCCAACACTACCCTTTTCACATCTCAGCAGTTCTACCACCTCTGTTCACCCCTGCACACACAGCTACTGATGCCATCTGGGCTGTATTAATCCCTTTGCATCCTTTTCCCCCTTCGGACTTATGGATAGCACAGGCAGTTAAACAAATCTCCTGGGTTAGACTGTGGAGTGTATGAAGAGGGCTCTGCAGACACGTCACGTCTGCCAGGACGGACGCTCATGTCGCTCCGCTCGCTCACTGCTTTGAGGACTCACTATAGAAATCCAGTCAGTAGGGTGTGAGATAAAAAGGGGGAAATAAAGCAGAGTGGAAGAAAACTTCTTTTTATTCACTGCTCCCAGGAGCCGGTTGAGGATTTAGCCAAGTTCATAGCTGAAGGTTCTTCTTTCCTTTTAATTGCATTAACCTTTATGCTATTTTGCAATTAAAGAGCTTGTTGTTATTCAAACATGATACTCTCTCACCGTGCCTCGTGCCGCTTTACTGACCATGAAATGAACTTCAGCTGCTAAACCTAAGGTTATTTTATTCTGAAGGTTTTATTCAAATCCACCAACCTCAAGAGGTTTATGCAGCTACATTCCACCATTGTACTAAAGTTTACAAAAACAAGTGTTGGAAAGCAGGTGAGAAGAAGAAAAGTGGCTCAAGGATACAGTAGCCTTTTAAGTTTAAGACTTTATTTATAAACTCTGGGTAAAAAAAATCTGCTTGTCAAGCCTAAAAAGGACAGTCACAGTTTTAGATTACCTATGATTTCATTGCAAACCACTTATTGCCCCATAAAGAATATGTGCATGTGTGTGCCCAGTAAGAGATTTGCGCCCTGTCCTGTTTGTATCTGCCCACTATCGAAACGGGCTTCCTTGGATGGGCATGGGAACCCCCCCCCCCACACGACCCCAATAGAGAATTAAGTGAATGATAATAGATGGAATATCCCAGTTACAGCATTATAACAGAATAAATATGTCTATCTTGAGGTACATTCTTTCTTATTTATCAAACATTAGGCAAACCCCCTGGTCCAATAGAAATCAGGCTCTGTAAACCAGAATCAGTCTTACATGACCACAGATGTTTTCAGCTTTCCCAAAAATGCTAAATGCAGCAAACAGTGATGAGCAAATAGCACCACTTGTCTAATTTTCTTTGTTCTTAATTATGTAAGTACCATTAAAAGCTTAACATTTAGCAAATTGTCTTTGACCCACTTTTGCCTACGGATATATATATATATATATTCATTCATTCATTATCTTCCGCTTATCCTCTATTAGGGTCGCGGTGGGGTTCCCCATGCCCATCCAGGGGAGAACGTCTCGGGCGCTGGGCAGATAGACCCAGGACAGGGCGCCAATCCATCGCTGGGCACACACTCACTCACACAGACACACACTATAGGGGGCAATTTTGAGAATTCAATTAACTTGTTCCATGTTTTTGGACTGTGAGAGGAAACCGGAGAACCCGGAGGAAACCCACGCAGACACGGGGAGAACATGGAAACTCCACCCAGATGGGGATTCGAACCGGGAATCCCTAGCGCTGAGAGGCGAACGTGCTAAACACTAAGCCACCGTGCCGCCATATATATATATATATATATATATATATATATATTTAAACTGGTTTTGTTCAACCGAAAAATCAGTAACATGATTAAGGAAAAAAAAATACTTCATATTTCAAAAAGGTTTTTGAGGTTTTGCACATTTCAGTTAAAGTCAGTCCAACGGTCTTAATTTTTGCTTTAAAACTAATATCTTCTCTTCATTGTGCTTTGTTTCACTCTATATAAATAATTATAGATGACTAATTAAAGGGCTGACAGAAGGAAAGTAATTAGGGTTCCCTTTTGTTTTGCTCAAACAACCATGTAATCAGAGTTCATAAATAAAGCCTTAGGCATCTCAGGGGTCTAGTGGTGAATATTACTCAGTGTTAGAGCAAACCTATTGCATGTGCTGATACAGGACCAAAGGTATCAGGGGCTCTAAATTAACTATACTGTCAAAATAATATAATTTACATTCAAACCTGTGCTGTGTACTTGATGTTGCATCGTGTACAGTTTTGGATGTTCCCCCTGTCTGTGTGGCATTCTTCCACCAGGTTGGTTACTTCACACTGCAGGTCTGTTTAGTCTGATATTATGAACTGATCCCCGGTACAGATGAACTGATGATCTGTCCAGATAATATATATTTTTTCACTTTTTTATAATCAAAGCCAAAGATTGGTATGGCATCCTGTGCCCCAAAATTAATATATAATAAAAAGAAATAAATAAACATATAAAATGTATTAAACCTTCATCTTTGAATGTTGAATAAGACTAGACAGGTCTTTATATGCACTGCTGATCTAGTCTGGATAGATACTACTTTGGATAGTTGAGCAATATGAGCCTCATTACTCTTGAATGCTTTCATCCACTTTGAGTCTGAAGATGCTGAAACGAGCCACAATGCTGATGGATGTAAACACGACAGGTCAAATGCTCGGGAAATAAACCTCGTTTAGCTGATTGAAATGTGACTGACCCTTTTATTGGATTCACTTACCACAAAAACAATGAGAGAATGACACATCTCATATTGCTTTTAATGTTCAGGGCATATATAACCTTAACAACCTTAGTATATAAATCTTATTCATGCAATGTATTTAGCCGATGATCAAATGTTTACAGCCTATGGACGTCCAGCCCATAATGCTGCTACATGACTATGGGCACAAATATTCAGTAACTACAATTTGTTATCATCACATACAAATTCTGACATTAGAACTGTTCAAAAAAAGTACAAAGTCTTCGATCTTTTTTACTTCTGTCTTCTCAAAATATGTTTCTCCTTATTTTATGGCAGAAATGACATTTTCTGTCTTCATCAATGCTGTGTAATGGCCCAGTTTACAGTCCTGGAGGGAACGATGTTTTTGTGATCATATGCACAATCTTTTCCCCCAGGCATGAAGTGAAGAATTCTTGTTTACATTTCAGTTGTAGATACCTATTTTTTTCAGTTTTAAGATGAATGAACATTCATTCATTCATTCATTATCTCCCGCTTTATCCTCTATTAGGGTCGCGGTGGGGTTCCCCATGCCCATCCAGGGGAGAACGTCTCGGGCGCTGGGAAGGGTAGACCCAGGACAGGACGCCAATCCATCGCTGGGCACACACTCACTCACACAGACACACTCTATATGAGGCAATTTTGATAATTCAATTGACTTGATCCATGTTTTTGGACTGTGGGAGGAAACCGGAGAACCCGGAGGAAACCCACGCAGACACGGGGAGAACATGGAAACTCCACCCAGATTGGGATTCGAACCGGGAATCCCTAGTGCTGAGAGGCGAACGTGCGAACCACTAAGCCACCGTGCCGCCCACATATGCTTCATAAATATACTTTCTGATTTAAATGATTAAAACGTAGGATTTAAATCATTAATGTGCAGGTTTTCTTACTGTTATTTTTCCATGGTTAAGGTCAGCTGCTTTGGTGCAGGTCAGGCAGCAAATTACAGAGGTATGCCGAGACGTTTAGCAACAATCAGGACTTAAATAGTAAGAGGAGCACTCTGCTCTATTTACTATTAATAATTACAGAGCAGCTGCTGGTGTAAATTTTAGAAGCATGTGCCTTTTATATGTGCATGATCAAAGCTTGTTTTTATATACACTAGTTGTTACTATGTTTTTTTTTTTGGAATAAAAAAAAAAGGTCTGCCAGGATGGATGACTGAGATAGAACAACGAGGAGCGTGGATAAAATTAAAGGAGACACTGGCACATTGTAAAGTAGGTCAGATGTTCTTTTTTTTATTTTTGAACTGGCTACATTTTTTTCTAATTAAACACACGCATGCTTAGTGTTTGGTAAATAAAAACAAATAAAAAAATAATGCATGTTAATGAATAACAAACTTTACAGTTTGTAATTAAATTATATATAAAAAAATAGCATCAACTGCATCAGGATGCAATTATTGAACTTCCCATAGCATAAAACTGGGTAACACTTAGATTAAACAGACAGAACCTGGATTTTTATTCGACAACTGGCTTTGCAGTCCGACTAGGATGATGCTGCACAACATCATTGTGGACACTCCGAGGTTTTTCACCAAACTCAATCACCTCTTCTATTTTCGGAAAAATAGACCACTGATAATTAGAACTTATGTTTTGAGTTTTTTTTTTTATTTTTATTTTTTTTTTAGTAATTTTGAGTTTTAAACACTATAAATATCACTATGTACTTTATTGAACAGACACATATTTCTACTTTAATAATTTCTTTTTTTAATTCACATTTATATACAACATTTTCCTCTCATCCAGGTTAACTTACATAAAAGTTTTAACATGCAATCCGAGCTGCCCCGTTTCTAATATGAAATGTATCATTGTACCTCCAGGATGTAATGGTTGTCACTGGGCTGTGCTCTCTAAGGTACTTAATATACAGTAGAGGGAAATTTAACTTTGTGGCCCTTAAAATGTATGCATATTTACTTCAAGGAACAATATAATCTCAGGAGAGGGACATTTGTGAAGAATTTACCCCAAGTGACAAATGAACTTGAATTTTACCCATATTTTTGAGTGTGCAGTCAGGGTTAAGTAGGTTGCTCAATAAAAAAAAATGGAGAAGAAATGGAATTAAATGTTCAACATTCATCCTAATACTTCAACTACTAAGCCACAGCTGTCCACCATCAATGTACTTTATGAGATCTTATTAAATAAATCCATATACTGAATTTGAGTATTGAAAATGAGATGACTGGTTAGGATGAGAAGTACACTCGCTTTTAAATACCTTCTCACTAGTCAGTTGTTCTTTAAGATTTTAAAATATAAAAGGGCAAATTTATGAAATGGTATGTAACTTCTGCCAGCTTTTACGTACTATAAACAGCTCTAAACTTGTTTTGAAGGAATCTTTATTTTTTTAGGAAACTATTTTGACACTTTCTTTTTAATCTATTTATTTATTATTTGCAAATTAATCTAATATTTTGGTTATGGGCATTATGGTACAATAAAAGAAAAACCAAGCCACACACAGGCCAAAGTAAAACCACCAAATGACACAAACATCAGGCAGACCGCTAGAATTAATAGCTAATATAAGACAAACTTGCTGACTCACCTGAAGCTAAAGATGAAGCTCTCAATAGTCCTGCAAGATGTCCTCAATGGACTTGTATAGTTTTTCATTCATTCATTCATTATCTCCCACTTTATCCTTTAGTAGGGTTGCGGTGGGGTTCCCCATGCCCATCCAGGGGAGGACATTTCGGGCGCTGGGCAGATAGACCCAGGACACGGCGCCAATCCATTGCTGGGCACACACTCACTCACACACACACCATATGGGGCAATTTGGAGAATTCAATTGACTTGATCCATGTTTTTGGACTGTGGGAGGAAACCGGAGAACCCAGAGGAAACCCACGCGGACACGGGGAGAACATGGAAACTCCACCCAGATGGGAATTCGAACCGGGAATCCCTAGCGCTGAGAGGCGAATGTGCTAACCACTAAACCACCGTGCCGCCCTGTATAGTTTTTCAATTGTTAAATACAGACACCTGTACATGGCTGTTCTACACTGTTGATGCGGAGCATCAGTCCCCCACTGACCCTTGGTCCTCCCAAGGTTTATTCCTTAAAATTACAACATAATAGAGTTTTTTTCTTGCCACTGTTGTTTGGCCTTGCTTTTTGGGGGTTTAAAAGTTTACAACACTGGAAAACTGCTTTGTGACAATGTACTATTGTAAAAAGTGCTAAATAAATAATCAGAAGGAGAAGAAACCCAAACTGGTGGCTTATGTAACAAAAAGTAACCAATCAGAACATGACTGAGATAATTAACATAACACAATCCACCTGAGTGAGAAAATGAGTGACGTAACAAAATGAGGACTAATTAAACTAAGTCAGGGTGTCAAAATAGGAGTGCAAAACCAAGAAAAGCCTATATATGTAATATAAAGGTTTGGTTTTTAAATTCTCTGTAATCTAATTCAGCTCTTGACAAGAATATCTTTGTTTTTTTTGGCTAGCAAAGCCCTTTTTTCTTTTGCCTTTCGATTGTTTAGGATGTTATCGAAACTTTTTTTTTAAAGTTGCCATCGTATCATGATCTGAGTTTAGTGGATGAAGGAACACCAAGCAAAAATAACACAGTCCAAAAAAAAAAAAATTAAGTTTTAAAGGAAATGTTCCAAGATTCACAATCCATCAGGTAGTTAAACTAAAACCATTTTCATTCATTTTAGTAAAACATGAAAAAGTTTTAACTTGTGGCTGAACGGCATGTGTCATTCTTGAATATTCCTTCCCTTGCACATTAAAAGGTGATTAAATGTGGCTACACTTTCTTGTGCTGCATGCTTTCCTCACACAGTTCAGGGTAATCGAGGTCCAGGTAATGATGGCATCCAAGCAGATTACAGCACGCTCTGCTGGAACAGGCTCAGAGCGCAATGCTTTGAAGGATGTAATCTGAGGATTTGGGGTTAGCAGCAGGAGGATGCTCTGGAATAAAAAGGCAAATTGAAGCCTGGGTGAAGCTTTTGCCATGTTGACCTGCCTACAGAGCTTAATGTCAGACTTGGGGTGTGCAGTGATATAGTATCTTGCATTGTGGGAGTGCCAGAGAAGTGTCCGTGCGATTATTTTGTAAAGGTTATGATTAATCAGTATGCTTGACAGAGAAATAAAATAGATTTTTATTAACACAGCATGTCTGTAAAAGTTAAAAAATAAATATTACAAAGAAAAATATGACAGAAACATTTTTTCTCATAGACTGGTGTTATGACATTAACTGTTTCTTGTTTCATTTTTACTAATCAATAAGATATTCACTGTCACTGATAAAAAAAAACATGAGCAGGGTTTTTATTTTATTTTTTTATTTAATCGTACTCTCATTAGAAAGTCATATTCAACCACCATCCTTGGTTCGCTGTCAAAAATAAGGGTACAATGACAATCTGTCAATTAAGGTATGATTTATGCTAATGTAACCCAATGTAGGTTTAATTATTGGACCGCAAAGTAACTGTGGTCTTTTTGAGGGCAAGTAGAGGGTAATGGCAATGTGACATTCCATAGACTATTCTAAGCAAATAAATCCTTCAAACCCAGTGGCAGGTCATGCATTTCACACCTAGGCCTTCAGTAATGGTCCATCTGAATCAATCCACCTGTCAATAACTATTTTATGGTTATAGAAAAAAAAAACATCTTAATATGCAAAAATGCAGTATAGAGAGCCACACATAAAAATCATCAACAATAACCACATAAAATTGCAATATTATTTAGGAATACAAAAATTCTGATTATTTGTACAAAAACTGAGCTCTAACATAAGCACTGGGCCTTTAGTTCCAACTACACAGCTTTTGTAAATGTTCATTTGAACCGTGGTGTTTGGGGACACGTTCTTTGTCCAGACATCCAAGGCGACTCCTCAACATAATTAGCTAACTACTCTTTTGGAAACACCTCCAAGACAGGGTTCTGCCAAAAATCTAGAAATGATATTCTGGTCATGCCAGCCAAACACTAATTTAGCAGAGAACATTCATCTTTAGAAGTACAGATTAGTTTAGTCTAGACTAACTGACAAGGTGCTTCAGTTTTTTAAATATGATGATAGAAATGTGTTGAAATGTGCAGCAACCATGGAGAAAGCTTTCATCTCTGAACAGTAGCATGCTTTTTCTATTTTTTGTGTACCTTGCTAACAGTCAATTTCTAAACATTTATTTGACATTAAGCCAAAAGTTTGATTCTAATTATGCACCATCCCATTATCAGCAAGCCACCAACCTGGAACGGTCAATTACAAGTCACTGTACAGAATAATAACGGCGGGTGTCAACATTATAGATAGCATTGTCAAGTTACAGTAAATAAAAAAAAAACATGAAAACAATATCAATTAACTGCCAAGAAAAGTCGGGAGCTCAGATGAATGCTTTTCATAATCAATCTTTAAACAACTAATTAGAGGGTAGGTTTTGGTCACCTGCTTGCCAAAATTTAAAGGACTCACATTCACTTTCCTTTTGACCGGCATCATGCACAAAGGGAGTAGATGCTTAATGCTAAAATAAAACCCCTACATTTTCAAAGCAGACTTTATTGAATGCTGTTGGAAAACAAGAAATTCTATACTTGCAAAAAGTTGTATTTTATAATCATTCTGCATTATATAGAATTATTTTAGATTATTTTTTTAATTTTATAATATATATAATACTTTTTTTGCTTTATTTTAGATTTAAGTTTGAGTTTTTGGTGCATGGAAACTCCAAATTAATGAGCAGCCTTTGTTCCTACAATTTTTCCTACACAATAAAAGTACCTCAAATAACAAACAACTCCTATCCCACTCCAAACCTCACATCGCTGTTGCGAAGCACAGCATCGTGTGTGGATGGAAAATAAAAAATCCATTGTGCAGATGTTTGAGTTATCTTAACAAAAATGATGAGCAATAATCAAGCAATTTTATAACTAGTTGTTGACATGGAGGTTTATGTGAGCTTTGGAACTTAATGGAATTAATTAAATAATAAAAGTAAATAAAAGTTTATTTAACTCTGAAATTCATTTAATCTGTTATACTCTCATCCCCACCCCCAAGCTTTATTACACATATGCAGGCAATACAGTGCTTCTTAAAGCAGAGCATGCAGCTGTACAGATTGAATGCATTTCTGTAGAAGGATTACACTGTTATCTTGTCTTGGCTTTGGTTGTTTTATCCAGTGGTAATCCTGCATTGTATGTGTCACGAACCAGCCATCACATTGCCTGACATTGTTCTCTGCAGGTTGCTTACAGTGACAGAGCCAATTCACCCAGATATTAACTCCAGCAATGACAAGCAGCAGTAAGCAAGCAAACCATCATATCAATATCAATGTGATTATTTTAATGTTATTTCCAGAAGAAATTCCCCACTATTTGAAAAAATAACTGGCAGCAGTTTGTGTTCATTGGACTCGTACTGGGCTTTTATTTCATTGTCTGTTAAATTCAAATCCTAAAAATGCCTTGCAGCTTTTGTGGTTAAAAATCAAGTACTTTGTTTTGTAACTGAAATGAAACAGCTGTAGTGGATTCATTATGAACTCATAAAGCAAAGCACAGCATGATGTTATGGGGGATTCAGAGAATGCCTAATATGACATCTGTTCTTTTAAGATAACCTTGGGTGGATTTCTTAATGTCTTTCTCTAGGTTTATTAAAAACAAAAATGCTTTATGTTTGTTGATGTGTACAGCATTATTAATCAGTATTTATTTTTTTTGATTTTTGTTTGAAATCTAAAATTTGAATAAGCTCTTACATTTTTTCCATTTTTTTAGTATTTTTTAAATATCAAAAAGTCTCCTTTTAACTGCCATATCCACAGCCTTACTTTATTTTTTTTTGCAGTATTTCTAAATGTTAAAAATATTCTCCCCTTGATGAGCATGGGAAACCCACAAACAAAACAACAACAACAACAACAGCAATAATAATAATAATGATAATAATAATACTATTTTCTGGTTTTCTAAAGCAGTATACCAGAACAACTGGCTTTAAGTGATATGTCAAATAACATGCTTTAAATTTTGAATTAATGTCATTAAAAAAATGTAAAAATTGTAGTACAATTCGAAACTGTAAATTAATAAGCAATAATGAATACCTAAGTTAAAAGATAAGTGGAAGGATTGGAAGAATTTAAATAATATTACATCAAATAATTAGCTTACATCTATAAGCTTAGAAAGGTAAGAAAATAGACTCGAGGCAATATCTGAATTGATCAATAAAATTCACAGCTCTCACATCTAGAGGTAAGATATTCTACAGCCTCAGGGCAGCTATGGAGATTTTTGAGAACTTTAAATTAACAGCCCTATCAAACATCAACTTATGCTGTGATTACATATGTGCATTAGTTGAGAAAAAAATAAATGTATAATATTTAAAAATTAAACAATTATGTGCAAGAATCTATGCTCCTTTAAGGACCGTCTATAAACTTTTGCTTGATGGAAGCATGACAGCCAGCATGTGTAAAAAGCTTTTCCAGTGTTAACACATATGATGGCACGGAAGTATGCCTTGAATGTCTTCTTTTTTGTGTATGAAAGCCTTGAAAAGTATTTGAAAATGTGCCTGAACACCAGAGAGATGGAGAGAACGAGAAAGTCATCATCAATTATTGATTCGCCATCAATGCTGAAGGCAGAACGCAGCTGGGAGCAAGGGATGTGGTGAAGGGGTTGATATTAATTTTAATGCCCTTCAGTCCCAGGGTGAAATTGAAAAGAAGGGCACCTGTATTGAGCGGCAGTAAACTCTGTTGTGTGCAAGATATTGACAGAAAATGTAATAAAATAGGGTCGTGATTTATCACTGGTCTGCTCCATTGTGAGGTCTGGATAAAAAAAAAAAAGACAATGACGTGAAAAGCCTTAATGCACAACTCTCAGGCTCCATCTCTTTCACTTGTTGTTCTGTGGGTAATTATTATGAGTCGACTGAAACAGGTGATTTGAATAAAAAATAGGTTTCAAATGCAAAAATCCTCAATTCTGAAAAATAGGCATTTATAAAAGTGACAGATTTAATTTAGCAAAGCAATGAGTTTTGGGTGGCTTTAATAGCAAGGAATATAAACTAGTAAGTTATTATTTACACACCAAAGGTTAACAATAGACCAATTATCTTTAGCAACATAAAACCTTATAGTTAATTGAATCATACGTTGATGTGAAGCTTCAATAGGTAATGATGGCCTATTTGGCAAAAAAAAAGTATTTACTTACAAGTATTCAAATAAACAATACAATAAAACTGGAGCTCAAAAAAAAAAACATGCAATTTCCAAACAGATTGGAACTTAACCCATGACCTTTAACATGTGAACTCAATGCTGCCAACAATGAAAACTAAATTGATAATTGATATTTGTTTTTTTGGACTCGCCGGGTTGTCAATGCACAAATCCTCATTGCCACTGCTTCCAGCCGACATGGTGCTTTCAGCTAGTTGTATGGACCAGAGAGTGCACCAAATTGGTGTAATCCCAGCAGAGAGGTACTTGTCCACTTCAAGTTACATCCAAGGGCACTACCAATTTTTCTATCATGAAACGGGTGGTGAAAGTAAATAAAGTGTGTTGGGCCAGTCGATCTGTCCTTGCATCCATCGATGCATAGCGGGAAGTCCCACAGTGTGTCGTGTGCCTGCTTTCATTTATCTGAGTGCTACAAGCAGACATATACTCACCTCAGAATACCACCATGATGTTCAGACTGAAAATTCATAATCCCATTGTGGATTGGTAGTGGCTGGCAGCCATATAACTCAAAAAAATATGGCTTGGCGCTCTTAGTCGTTATCTTAAAGTTGTGTGTGTTGCAAAAGCAGGAGCCTGGTGAGCACAATTTTCACAGTGACCTCCTGCCTCTTGCCAATCCCAACTGACTACATTTCAACTTGCTATGGCATTTTGCTTCTCACAGTCACGCTACACTAAACCTGGTGCTCACTGATTGTCATCTCCGTATGAAGTGCTGCCAGACAAGTGCAATTCTTATAACTTTACTTTTAACATGACCTGCCTCACGTTGACCACCCTACTAGCTCCACCATCATCCAAACGCAGCATGGCAACTGCAGGTGCAGCCCTGGCCAAGTAGCAATCCTTATCAGTTGGTTATTGTGGTGAGAATTAATCTATGTTCCTTCATGTTTGATGAAAACAGGCACAAACACACACACACACACATACACACACACAATATATATATATATATATATTCACATCGGGCGGGATACATATAAATAAATGAAAGAAGAATAAAAAGACTAAAAAAAAGTGCCAACATGGTCGCCTGTTAATACTTCCGAATGCATGGCCATCTGTGGGTTCTATTGCAGTCACAGCCATCAGCTTTTATCGACTGGCTGCTTCTGCTGAAGGACCACTTTCAGTAGTGCTGTTCTTTTTCCATTCTCCTGGCCCACTTTGGCAATAGAGCAGCAGGTCCTTCAGTGTTCTGACAGAAGGCACATCCCTACCACCCCTTCCACACCCAGAGTTTCTTCTGCCTTAAAAACTGCTACTCTGGCATTTACACACACAAAGACACACACACATACACACACACACACACACACACACACACATATATATACACCATATATGTACCCATAATATCACCACTCACTCACACATGTGATGCAGTCAGCACAGCTCATATGTAGAAAAGATCTACATATATTTATTTTTGCTTTACTATATGATTTTACTTAAAAAATGGAACATTCTGTGCATTTATTTGCACTTTAATCATAATGTAAGAGAACCAATTTGGTAGCCATCCACTTTCAAAGCCTTGATTTCCTTGAGTTTGCGCTGATCAAGGCATTAGAAAGGACTTTTTTTTACTCTAAATGAAATTCAGGAGGATTAAAATAACTCTACATAAAACATTACCCACAGTGACAGATGCAGGATCATTTCTTTTTATTTTATAATACCCCATTCATTTTTGCTATTGATTCTGCAATCCTGCTTAGACCCAGCCTTATATGGGCATAACTAGAATGGCTCTGACTGAAAACTGATGAAACGAGTCTGTGGTCCATGCTATGGTCAATATAGACAGTTATGATGCACCGCAACAACTAGGCGACTTCCTAGAGGGCTGGGATGTTTTCATGTTTAAGCTCAGCTCTGTCACCTTTTAGTATAATTAAGCAGCCCTGGAAAATGTAGAAATTGTTCTGTTAATTAGTAATCTTCAGGTTTTTTGACATTGTACTACTAGTAAATAGAAGAGAGGACAGAAGCAAGAAAAGAAGCTCTGTTTAGAAAAATAACGGAGATACAGCTGCCATCAGTGTAATACTTCAATTGCAAGTATGTCTTTCTGTGCATTTTTTTGGCTGCTGGGATGCATTCTGGCAGCTTTCTCCTACATTGTTCTAAACCAGACCACCGTGTTTCCACATGTGAGAGCTACTGGTATGTGGAGCAGTAATGTATGTGAGTTGTTGCATAATTGTCAGAGGCACAATACAGCTTTCAAGTTTGAAGCCAATGTTTAAGCCAATCAATGCACAGTGAGCACTTGTTTTGTCTTTTGCCTAAACTTTGAGCATGCTCTGAGACTAACTGTTGGATAAAGGCTATTCTGGCCAATTAAGCTGCATCGATTCATAGTTGAAGTCTGTGCTTGCTGGAGAAGCAGTCACAACCAAATGCACTAGAAAAGGTTAAAAACCTGGCCTGAATTCAAAACAGAGGATTATGTGATGGGGAGTGGGGGCTGACACTTTCTTGATTAGCCTGGGTTACGAAAGTGAACTTGTATAAGCATAAAATTAAAAAAAAAAAAAAAAAAAAAAACCCCCCCCCCCCCCCCCCCCCCCCCCCCCCCCCCCCCCCCCCCCCCCCCCCCCCCCCCCCCCCCCCCCCCCCCCCCCCCCCCCCCCCCCCCCCCCCCCCCTAACTTCAGTGGACCTGGGATTTGAACCCCCAACCTTCAGATTGATAGTCCAACACCCTAACCACTGAGCTACCGCGCCCTCAGTTACATGTCAAACATACTGTAGCTGTGTTAGAAATGTAGTCAAGAATATTATATTATTTGAAAAAAGAAAACATTTAACATCATAGCAAAGCAAACAGCGATAAACTGTGGCATGCTGTTAAACACACAGCCAAAAGAAAGTTAAAAGTAGCTAGTTGGTGACATATAAACATTTCCCCTTCACAAATAAGGGGAAGATTGCAAGCCATTAGACCTACTGACAATGGTGCCACAGGAAGGCAAAGCTCATTAAAACAGATTGCAAAATGTCATCTCAGTGTCTTGTCTCCTCTACGGCCCTGTGCTGAAGGATGGGGAGCAAAATTAATTTTGCATAGAGATTGTTTTGAACAGACGCCAAATACAGGATGACTTTGATTAAATTACTAGTATTGGGGTGGGGAGGGGGTTAAGCCGAACACGCACACATACACAGGGGGGGTGCATTTTTAAGTTCTTAGCCATCTAACTGATGCAGGTTGTCAGATTTTTGTTGTACTATACAAATCAAACATTTGTAGGAAGGCCTGTAGAGCTACTATAAAGTGCAATCATCTGATAATTATGTAGTAATAGAGCATAACATTTAGCAAATCAAACATACGAATGGAAAAAAATTGTAATGTTGTAATGCCTTTACAATGGCATGACTGTTGGCACCAGTCAGGCAGTTCTTAAAAATTCTTTCCTAATAGACACTCATACCTACAGTATTTAAACGTAATTGCTGTGTCTAGAGTTTATGAAAGTTAACTACTATGCTTTTTTTGTAATCCCATAATGGGTGTGTCCATGATTTGGCTGTTTAATCGCTCCTCACGCAATTTTAAAGCAGCTTAAATGATTTTTTCCCCCGACTGTGCTAGACATCTTGCTTGAGGGGTTGCCACATGCAGCAGATGCTACATACAGGACATTAGGCTCCCCCTCGTGTCTCAGAAAGATCGACTCAGCTGCACAAGTAATCATTTTTCTTTCTTTGTATTTATTTGTGGTAGGGTATGCACGCAGTAATAGCGGCGTGCCACCCAAGGTAGGTAGGTATTTATCGTATGCATAGTGTGCAGGATGTGCATGTGCCAAGCAATATTATGTTATATTACGTTTAGTATGTTTGTTTTAATACATTTTATTAACTATTTATCTCTTGTTTTCTGTTCAGCACTGTTGAATTCAGTAATGCCCACATTTACTACAAATCAGATACAAAAAAGCAAAAAAAAATTTGTTTTGTGACTCGAAACATTTTGTGTCTAACAATAAGACTACAGTAAGAGCATCACAAAGTGCAGCGCAAAGTCGAAAAAACAAACCAAGAAAATAGTGTTTGTATACAAGTTGCTGTATGTACTGAAATACAAAACAAGAAAATATTATTACAAAGAAAATAAGATCAAAGTTTTGAGATAGAATCCAATGTATAATAAGCGTCTAACATCTTCAAATAATGGAATTAATGTAAAAGTGCTCAAAAGATAATTGACTTTTTATATGATGTTATTTGAACTTGCTTGAATTCTAACACATTATTTTAACACTTTTTACATTTAGTTCAGATGCACCTATAAAACCTCTACAGTGGAGAGTAGAAAGAATGCATATCTCTGATCTAAATTCTTCTCACTTCATCCCCTATGCAGGTTGCCTGTTTGTGACAGATTATTTCACCCGGACACCTCGCAAACTGAATGCCTTCCGCTCATTCGCCAGCGTGGAGCTGTTCCACTTCACTGTACCTGATGACACAGTGGTGGCTGTCTGGAACCTCATTACTTTTAAGGAGCAAGGCGGCACTTTTGGAGACAGCTGTCCTGACCGCAACGTGACAGTGTGAGTAGACCCAGCTTTTATATATATATATATATATATATATATATATATATATATATATATATATATAATTTTATTTTATTTTTTTCCAAAATCTCGCATTAGTCTTTTCGACAATGAGACAAATTCTAGATGACAAGAAGAAGTGATGATGCTGAGACAATGTGTGAACAGACAAAGTCATCAGAGATATTCATTTGCATGACTCTGGCCATTTGCTCTCTCAATAAAGAGTCATTTATTACTTCAGTACTGAAGTTAAATCCCAGCAAACTCAGTGTAGTGTGCAGTGAAGATCCATAAATTTTACATGAGTGATAACACTCTGATTAGATCAGGTTTTATCCTTGCAGATTTTCAATTGGAATTTGGTTTCGGCAGAGCAACTGTTCCACTTCAAGCATTTTAAGTCACAGAGTCATTTTCAGTAAACGCTTTATCTTGCTTAGGGTTTCAAAGGGTCAGATACTCAGCGCTGGACGCCTGGAAAAGGCAAATTCACCTAAAGAAACTTATACCTGTGAAGACACCTGAAAATACAAAAGTCAAACTGCATGAAAGCATTAACCTAAGGCAGAAAGGTTTGACATTCTGTAATGCCCTATAACCATTGTAGCTCTGACACATATTTATATACTTACATATTCAAAAATCATATCAACTTAAAAAAAAAATCTTACTTTTTTTCACTGAATTTCTGACATAAAAGGTTTGAAACCAATTACAAGCATTAAAACATGTATTAAGATTGTAATTGAGTTTGATTTAATTTCTTTTTATTCTGGTGTCTTATCCATGTATGTCTCATGATATTTTTGGTAATTGATGACTTGTATATAAAGCCCTAAGATTGTAAGACTTTATGCTATGACCATCTACAATTTAATCTTGCTTTCACCTGCTGTTGAGTGTTTATTACTTTAACTTGTTGAGCTAATGAAGAGATTGTCCTTGAAGATATAATGCAGCTGGTGAAAGCAAATTCTCTCCACATGAATTTTCAGCCAGGTTCTAATATTAAAGATAACCCTGTCGGTTTTATGGTTCTCTATTTGTTCTCATATTCACTCATCTGACCATAGAATGAACCCATCGTAAATGAAAGGTCACAACACTTTAGAAATTCATTGCACCCCAGAACATTACGGGCTTGTTTTATTTTCTATTAAAGTTTTTAAGACATAAAGTGAAAAGCAAAAGGCATTATGAAGCCTTATGAATTCCCCATTGTGTGAATAGTGTACTGGTTTAGATCTTTTCACGGAGTTTATTTGAGTTTTGAATGTACTGAATTACAGTAGTTGAAGGTTTCCTTTTAGGTTTACCAGATGTTATGATATAATTGTAAGAGCATATTAAAATGAAAACTATGACATTGACATCACATTCTTAATTATTTCTAGATTTGAACAACTAGGATGTACAGTTAAACTTTATACAGGTTTTTTTTAGACAACGCTGCTTCAAAAAGAATTAAAAGAAAACCATTAGTGACCCGGTACACTACACAATCAAGTGCTTTGAAACAAACCACATTAACAGTTGAGAGTAAATGGTGAATTGGGCCATCTATAAACGTACACTTATTTATATGTATACATACATTTGTGAAATACAAATTTCTAAATTTCAAAAGAAAGGAAAGCCAAAGAACTTTGTTGGCATTGCAGGATCTACATTTTGCTAATTTTGCTTAAATCCCAATTACTAAATAAATACCGGTTTACTTATGTTTATAATAAATGCTCTGATACCAAACAAGTACAGTATAGCATTCTAAAGCTGCACTACTTAAGCTCTGCCATTGTCTCCACTCCTAGAGTAAAACCCAAATGTATTCTAATAATTTATTTGAAATACTTTAATAAATCTTATTGTTAGTGCTTTACTCACAATGCACTCATCCCCGACCTTCACATCTTCCAACTGGGAGGTCCCATTACTGTTGCAATAATAAACAGTTCCAGGCAACCTTTGTGTCAACTAGGCTGTCAGAAAGCAGACAGGGGGCGCCACAATGAGATGTAATTAAACACGGATGGTTGTGGGCACTGGGGAGAGATAAAGCAAAGAAGATAAGGCTAAAGGGAGGGGGTAAAGCCAACTGGATGACTGAGAGCTAGTGGGATACAGCCACACGCCTCTGCTTTAGGATCAATATGTTAGCAGTAGTGCTGGCATGACAACTCTAATTAGGTTTGGTATAGACCTAGGAGCTGGAGTGCACAGTACTCCAAAAGAAAAAAAATGTTGAACATAGTAAGACACAACTAAGGAATGAGGTATACATCTGTTCTGTGTTTACATGGAGTCGAATGACTAATACATCCTGTCAGTTCTGGGCTTAAAGGCTGAGACGTGGTCACAAGAATTAAACTTTTAAATCAATTAAACCCAATAAATCAAAGCCGGCAATAAATACAGAACTAAAGACGACAGAACTGTGTCATCAAACCCTGATCAAAACAAGGGTTACTGAACATGACTGAATAAATAATAGATTAAATTAACTAATAAAAACAGGAAATATGTGCAAACTTTTCAAAATATTATTTGGAATATCAATTAATTTCTGGTTATATTAAAAACATCTAGGCTGCCTGTCCAGTCTTTTCTAAACTATATAAAAATCAATTGCTTATTTGTGTCTTTTAACTCTAGTAGATGGAAATGTATTGATTTTAAAAGAAGTGAGTTCTAGTTAAGTTACTATTAACAGGAAATACGAATAAAATGTACACTTGTAATGTACACTTATTAAGTATAATAACATTAAATAATGCTTATCTTAATCGCTGACCATGGTGCTGAATTATGAACGCTCTGAAGAAAAAATATGAATTAAAAAAAAACGTCATAAGTAGTTTAACCTTTCTTAATGTACTAAATCAGCAGCAGCTCTTGCTGATTTGATCCTGCTGGTCAAATGCTTGGCTTAAACCTTTGATAGATCCAGGGTCAGATGTGTCTGACACTGACTGGTGTCATATTAATGCAGTAGAACATGTACATAGGCTGCTTTAATTGGCTCTTAACCGACATTGACATGCTCTGCCTTTGATAATGAAGTCAAAGCTTCAGAGTGCATCCCAGCAGACAGCAAAGGGAAAGACACAATAGTAGCTTTTTCACAAAGACAAGTGACTTTTTTTATAAATACAAGATATAAAAGGAAGCGACAGGAAGCACTTTGGTATTTGAATGGTTTAAATGAAAAGGGTGCAGGAGCATGGTGTGGTTTATTATACAAACATGAACACAAGGAGCATGCAGACATAAGACATCAAATGGATAGGTGTGAGCATAGGTGTCATTAACGTGGATAAAAAGAATGCATCATGACACAGACAGTGTGATCTGCTGTGAAAAGACACTCAGTATACACGCTGAGCATAAAAAAAAATCTTCAAATTCAAGAAATTATAAAATAAAAATTGAAATATGTTCACGGCGGCACGGTGGCTTAGTGGTTAGCACGTTTGCCTCTCAGCACTAGGGATTCCCGGTTCGAATCCCTATCTGGGTGGAGTTTCCATGTTCTCCCCACGTCTGCGTGGGTTTCCTCCGGGTTCTCCGGTTTCATCCCACAGTCCAAAAACATAGATTAAGTCAATTGAGTTCTCCAAATTGCCCCATGTAGATTGTGTATGTTTATGTGTGTCTGTGTGAGTGAGTGTGTGCCCAGCGATAGATTGGCCCCCTGTCCTGGGTGTATCTGCCCCGCGCCTGAAACATTCTCCCCTGGATGGGCATGGGGAACTCCCCCGCGACCCTAATATAGGATAAAGCGGAAGATAATGAATGAATGAATGAAAATATGTTCACAAATATTTACAAGCGCAGAAAGCACTGAAGTATATGATCGAGGAGTTGTACTGTAGCCATCACTGTGTAATTATAATTAAATAATGTTCCATGCTTTTCTGCGATGAATACTGTGACGTGAAATCTGTGGCAAAAGTATTGCTGCCATCTTTGTTGTTAAAGAAAGCAATGACGTAGCACCAAACTAAAATTTGGAGCAGGTGCACCTGCGATTTAGTTCAGCTGTGGTAGCAACCTTAAGGATGTGCACTAGCCCTGAGGTATTTTCTTCACATAAATTATGTTAATATTAATATTATTATGTGTCTTGTGTTTGTCTTTTTTGTGTGGTACACCTTATATTTATATATAATTTTATAATTTTTAAATTTATATATATAATATATAATTTAAGAAGCACTGATTGTATTTTTCCAAGTTAAACCTTTTTAATACTACTTTGAGGAATCTCAAAACACTATATCAGATCAACCATAAATATTTATGACTTTTGCATGATTTGATGCCAATGATTTATGATGATATGCAGTTTACAACATTTACAAATACAAGCCTTCAATTCCAGATAGAACAGCTGATTGATTACCTCAAACTCTCACAGTAAATGTATGTTTAGAGTAATTGCTTTGCTAATTATGAGTATGTGAGCCTCTTAAAAAGTTTACGTGGGCTGTAGGCAGACTTCAAAAAGCCATAATTATGTTTTCGTAATTATGTTTTCATTTTGACGATACATTTTATGGCTATTTTTTTTAACTTCTTTGGGTGCTCTCAACTTTTCTCTCTTGTAAAATCACAGCTGATCGATGGTTTTCAAATTACACTTTTTTCAATAGCAGCCACATATTCCACAATAGATAATAACAGCCATTTTCTATCAGGATGCATATAGTAGTGTAGAGGTGCATAATAGGAAAGAAACCTGACTCATGCATAATTATAGACATTTTATTTTGATAATACATGCAATCTGGGCATAATGTTGTAATATGAGAAGAGGGAGAAATTTACTCCTTCTTTAAAAAGTCTCATTTTCTCACCTCAAATAGTTTTCAGACTACTGCAATGGTACTTTATTGAAATGCCTTAAATCATAACCAGTCACACTAAAATTCAGGTATAATTTTCAAAATTAAAAATGGTTTGCAGTTTATCTTTTTAGCCAAGGGATGAACATGAACTCTATAGAACAAGGACAACAGCTTGGCTGCACAGCCACTATAATCTGGACCCAAAAGCTAATTGGGATGGAAGAGGGAAAGGGCATGGGGGCATGATTTTTCTAATAACCCGACAGGGCATCCGTAGTTGCAGTTTGAGTTATTACTTGGCAAAGCTCCAAGACCTGTAGATTAGTGCAGTGCTCCCCTGAGATTGCTCATTCGTGTAGAGTGGTGCTCTTGAGGAAGATGTGGATGATATGCTTAAGGATATCTGCAAGCAATGTGCTTTCTCCTTTGCAGGCAGACATATATGGTTAAATATTCATTGAGTAGAAGAGCTCATTTAAGCACGCTACAGAGCACGCACCTGCTGGCTGATGGATGAATAAACAGTTCGCCATGTACATTTCTATCACGTTGCTATTTTGGGTCATTTTCACCTCATTCACAAACGTTCTCCGTGTGGAATAAAAATGAGAGGGAGAAAAATATTCAGGGAGGCATCGTCAACAGTTATTCTGCTTCTTATTCAGGAGGGGATTTGCATCTGAAGCTTGTCATGGTTCCAATTGACACACTACATGATCTCAGCTCAGCGAGCTGAGCCAAAGAAATCACGGAAAGTGAAGCTTTACATGTCATGTGATCCGTGGCAGATTCAGACTGTCAGACTTCTGTTTAATCTACAATCGTAGGCTTGATCCTGCAACACAGCAGGAGCGACACACACATTTCAGGCCTCTGCATTTCAATATTCCCCTGCAATAGGAATCAGATAATGAGTCTGATTTAACACGTTCGACTGCACCTCGTTCATTTGTCACCAATTTAGAGTGTGCTAGAGCTAGAGTACCGTTTCGTTTCAATAGTCTTCAAATTCCCTGGTGTTCCTCAAAACACTAACATTAGTGTTAGAATATTTGTTTACAATTGAATTCATGCATAATTTAGTATTCGTCACAAAGATCTGTTTCTCTGAGAAAGCTCTGAGAAATGGGAGCATCTTCGAAATTCAAATTGATCCAACGATAACTCACCATCTATCTCTCTTCATCTTCATCTGTTCTGCCTTTTCCTCAATGTCTTTCTCCTGCGCTCTTACACATATTTAATGAAATATGCTCTGCTTATTGCGCATATGATTTATGAAAGTGGTAATGACAAATTCAAGCCATAATTTAAACCATGATAGCACAAAAGAGCAATCGCTGAGCACTTGTGTGCCCTTGGTGTACTTTATATGGTTTTGAACTGTATAACGGTTGGTTAAATATTGTACTAGCATTTAAGAATAATTTACATCTATGCATTGAAATTTTACAATGTCAACTTTTATAACACGCCTCAGTAAATCCTGTCATTTTACTGTCCAAGCTGTAAAGTAGCGGAGAGACTACAGTGCGCATGGCCTGCTTAATCATTTTCCCAAACATTTTTTTTTTTTCAATGTAAAGGCAAGGCAAGTTTATTTATAAAGCACCCTTCATACCAAAGTAAAGCAAAGTGCTTTACAGAGTAGTAGAAATCACAAAAGCCAATCTGTGAAGAACTAATATTCAAAATGTTAAAATTGTAAATTGAGAAATTATATCATTTCTGTAAAAAAAGCATGGGAAGTGGGGGGAAGCAGTGTCTGAGCATTTTCAAGTGCTTAAAGGGGTGATAACTAAAACAAGCACCTTCTTCTGTGTTTCTGTGCTGTAGTTTTAAATTTAATATAGTGTCCCATCTTTACTTAATATAGGATTTTAATTGGAATTACAATTGTCTTGCTGAAAGAAGTAAAGCCTTCCTTTAAATAAATTATGTCAATTTGAATTGCAACTTGTATTCCATGGATTCCATTCCATGCTTAATATTTCACCTCCAATGACCTCGCAGAGTTTTTTTTTATAGCTCTGACAGAGGGCCTGAAGATTATATTATTCAGATATAGTACATATATTAAAATTATGTATTGCTAAATGTTTATTATAGATTCAACCATTTGCTCACAGATATTTAGAGTGATAACTTTTCAATTTTCTCTATGCATTTTTTTATTTAAACCAATAAATACAGGAACTACCTTACTTAATTCTCAGACTTTTTAAATACAATGTGCATTTTTTTTCTTATTTCCATATTGTCCTGTAATGCAGAAACATTTCCACTTTTTTACCAAAATGGCATGTATGCTGTGCCCACAGTGGCAGGTTGGCATTGCCAGGGTTTTGTACCAGCCTTCTGGTTTGTAAGCCATGTTTAAACAAAAGATTAAGTTAATTAAAACTCATGTTTATCTCAGCTTGAGTGATGCGTGAATAATCAGTGTGTGCTTAAAGTAAAAGCCTGATATTTACAACACATGTTTATAGACGTGTATCATGGCACGAACAAAGGGAAATTCTTTGATGGTGTTAATTACATTGCCTGCCAAAGTTTTACAACATACCGATTATTTTAGTTTAATGTCATAAATATACTTCATCATTACTGGACTGTTTACGGCTTAGAATATTTGAATATGTTTCATGATTACAGCATTCCTTACTTCATCAATCAGCTTATTTACAGCCCATCGCTGGAACAAGGCAGGTGCTTTATAGAAAAAAAGCCTAATAATAAAATAAGATAAAGTACGGGGGAGTCGCAGGGTTTAGGACCTGGATTGAGATACATGATACAATGTATACAGCACTGCATTTTCCAGTCTGAAGTCTAACAATGCACTTCATCTCTGTCTGTACACAATAGGCCTGATGTATGAAATGTGTAACTCTATCGTTTGTCTTTCTGGCTGGCAGGTATTTTAGGTCTGGTGCACCGCCGGTCATCAACCCCTTGAACACCAGATTCCCCAGAGACACTATTGTCCCAGGGTCATTTGCTGTCACACTGACATGGACGTTGCCCAATCGGACAACAGGGGTGTTCAATGTCACCAGCCCTCTCCCTGGAGACTGGTTCTTGGCTGCACACTTGCCAAAGGATGAAGGGAAAATCTCTGTCAAGGTAAGAGACTCAAGAAAATTCAAATGACAAGAAATTCTGATTTCTCATGCAAATGCTATTGATTTCGTTCGAGCTTTTGACTGTCATGATGAATTGTATTCGAGCACACCATGTTACTTGACAACACAGAATAATGCGATGCTACTTAAAACTCCTGTCAGTCTTTCCTACTGGAGGGACTTTATACTTGGTCATTTGTATGCCTGAATTATATTATAACAGTTGGAGAGATTATTTTTCCACAGGACATGAAACGGTCCATGCATTTACTTTTGTCAATGAGGAGAATAATCAGTTATAATCATGGTCAATTATGCATCATGGGACAAGCTTTAATTATTATGTGTCAGCAGTGGCTAAATTAGAGTCTAATAACTGCTTTCTGCAAGTCGACACAAATGTTCAGCAGGCTGCTCCATTCGTATTGTTCTCTTCAGAGAAAATAAAGTTAACAGAAAAATCTGCAAATGGAAGACATTTAAAGGAGCCATGTTCCTACACTAATATCCGAACATAATCACATGCAAATGAGCAAATCAAGTGCACTTATGACCACATTATCTTCCCAAAGTGGTTGTAAAGTAAATTGTGTTGTTGCATTTGTAAGGCAAATGTAAATTCTATTGATTGCTTAAAATGTTGGAAGAAAAAAAAACACAGGTTGTTAATGCTCACAGTATGTCTATGCACTTAATGGTCTAAATATTCCTCTTAACTTACTCACAAACATACAAATGTATTCATAAAATCAACCTGGTGAGAATTAGGAGATGCTAATTCAGTAATTAAGTTTCCCAAACCACACACATACCACACATTTTGACAAGCTAAATTAAACAAATTTATAAATGGACACAAAATGTGCATTATAATCGAAGCTACCCACCAGATCATTTTGTTGGCAGCCCAACGATAACTGCTTTTGGCCAGACAGTGCATGTGCATGAAGCATTGATCGTGAAATTGGCAAACAAGCATATTCAGCAAAACCCTTCAGCAAAACCCTAATCTAAACTAAACTTGAATGTTTCTGTTAAGATCACTTCATTAATTTTTCAAGATATTCTCTGCGGAATATGACCAAACATGACATAGATGATATACTAGTGTTGCATTTAAATAATTCCTTTTTGGTTCCCTGGTGTAAGATTTTTCATTGACCCACATTACTACCTGAGCACATCGGAATTCTGCCGGTACTGTGAACATCTTTAAATATTCATGAGTCTATAACTTTATATTGCCATAGAGCAAACACTAGCTTACATAAATCATGGAGGGAGAACTTTGTAAGCAAAACAAATTATGATGGGGCAATAGTTGTGAACTATAAAACATCCACTTCTGGTTCTTTTTTTTTTAATAGAAGCAAAAAAATGCATGGCTATTACCTCAAGAAAAACAAATCACAATTTCTTTGGAAAGAGTTCTTTTTCTTTACTGAAGAGAAAGATCTCCAGTAAACAGAATGTGACTGGACGACAATGCAGTAGGAATGACCCCTATTACAGGATAGCAGATGAAGTCAAATTCTTCCAACACCTTGATCTAAAGAAGTTTGTTAGAACAAATGTTGTATTGAATAGAAATGAAAGGCACTGTGCTGATCATTAAAAAAAAGTTGTATACATTTGAAAGAAATGCAGTCTTATTTCAACTTTTTGGGAAATTATGACATTTTAGGTAATTTTTTTGGTAGTTTTAAACAATAAAGTTATGGGGCAACTTAGTGTCTTCAAATGACCTACCAGCATGTTATTGCACTTTGAGAGGAAATCAGAGTTTACAAAGAAAAATCTTGTTTAGAAAAGTCATAAGGATCTATACACTAAAAAAAAGTTTTCAGCCTCTGCCAGAAATTCTGCAGTGTCAAGATATTAGAACTTATAGATACCATCTATCCATGCATTATCTTCCACATATTCCTATATAAGTCTCGCAGGTTCCCCGTGCCAATCCAAGGGAGGCTAAGACGTTGGAGCAGATACACCCAGGACAGGATGCCAATCCATCTTTGGGCATACACCCACACAGACTATATATATATTTAAATCCATGTTTTTAGACTGTGGAAGGAAACCACAGAACCCTGAGGAAAAACACGCTAACATGGGAAGAACATGGAAACAACATGGAAAGATTGGGATCAAACCTGGATCCCCAGAGCAGAGAGGCGAACGTGCTAACCACTACACCATCAATTCAGATTCCATTATACTGGAGTGTTTTCCTAAACAACCAGATTAGACTTTATGGTGGCTTAGTGGTTAGCACGTTTGCCTCTCAGCACTTGGGATTCCCAGTTCAAATCCCTATCTGGCTGGAGTTTCCATGTTTTCCCCGTGTCCACATAGGTTTCCTCTGGGTTCTCTGGTTTCCTCCCACAGTCCAAAAACGTTGATCAAGTCAATTGAGTCCAAATTGCCCCATATAGAGTGTGTGTGTGAGTGAGTGTGTACCCAGCGATGGATTGGCGCCCTGTCCTGGGTGTTTCTGCCCAGCGCCTGAAACGTTCTCCCCTGGACGGTCATGGGGAACCCCATTGTGACCCTAATAGAGGATAAAGCGGAAGATAAAGAATGGATGGATGGATGGACTTCAGACATTATTTCAGTTATGCCATAAAATCTGCTCATACCTAAAATCCCACAACAGTTTATTAATTCCTACATTCTTCTGGAACATACATAGGCACAGTTATTCATGTGCTATTCTCGAAAGAAACTGAGTAAATGTTAAAGTGTGGGTAGTGGACTAATAAAAATAGCTACATGCCAAGAAGATCATAGATCTGATCTAAGATAATCAAATAGTGCAGTTTTTCTGCCCTGCTGCTAGGTTGGGGTCATTTACAAATCTGCAGGAGCAAATCACTTTTACGTCTGAAGGCAATTTTCATTTGCTTCTGCCTTCTTGGTTTTAGCAAATGGCTGCTGATATAATATAATAAGAGGAAGGTGCCACTGGGTCTTAATTTGCACATACATATGTGTCATGTACTCATAAATCTTGCATAGATATCTCGAGTTAATCTCCACGTATACTATAATTACCATCCATGAATCAAATAGTCCTACAGAATTTCGATATCAGAGCAGGGATGCCAGTATCATGGGGAAGGTTTTTTTTTATTTATATTTATTCATTTCTCAAAAACAGATATTACCAAAGACATTACTGACACCCAGAAGTGCTTCTCCTACCAGTGAGACATATGAACTTGCAAACTGCTTTCTTGGCAGTATGCAGTGTAAGCGTCATTTCCTCCGTAATTATTGTGGGAAACGAAGCTCATTCATAATACATCAAAAAGTAACTGCTTACTAAAACAATGCAACATTATTGGTGCTGTTATGTATAGAAACAAAATTATATTCTAATTAATATCATGTCCCTTAGTGGTTGGCACGTTCGCCTCTCAGCACTAGAGATTCCCGGTTCGAATCCCCATCTGGGTGGAGTTTCCATGTTCTCCACGTGTCTGCGTGGGTTTCCTCCGGGTTCTCTGGTCTCTCCCACAGTCGAAAAACATGGATGAAGTCAATTGAGTTCTCCAAATTGCCCCATAAAGAGTGTGTAAGCGTGCGTGTCTGTGTGAGTGAGTGTGTGCCCAGCGATAGATTGGCGCCCTGTCCTGGGTGTATCTGCCCAGCGCCCGAAACGTTCTCCCCTGGATGGGCATGAGGAACCCCCCGCGACCCTAATAGAGGATGAAGCGGAAGATAATGAATGAATGAATGAATGAATGAATATAAGAGAGTCAAACTCAATCTCTTTGTCTTTTGAAATGTTGAAAAGCTGGGTGGGATTAAATGTACACCTGGCATGGCATGAAAAATTGCATCAGTGCTATTTTAAGTGGCAAAAACAACTGCATGATACCTAGTTTAATTGCAGAGCAGTAAATTACCTCTGCAGGGCAACAAGGCACCGGCACAAAAATCATGTCAGCACAGGTCAGCACTGCTAGCAGGAGCTGTCATTAGGCATCAGCAGTGACCAGAGGCTTGGTGCACTGACAGTTTGTTTCATGATAACCCAAGCCTCTCACTGAATCGCTGGACTAATTGGGGGTTGTCAGGAGCCTGGAGATATGATTTCAACCAGTGCACCAAGAGCTGATTTGGGCAAAAGCCTTACAGGCAAGAAGTAAAAAAAAAAAAAGCTGCTGTCGACTGGCCAAATACATTTACAATCCTCATTCCCTACTGTCTTGTACTATAAGGGTGAGCCAGAGGTTTGTTGGGATGGAGACAGAGTTGGAGCATGGTGCAAGGTCTAACTTAAACCCCTTGTTCCCCGAAGTGCCAACCTTGTATGGTTCAAAGCACACTCTAATAGTGTTTCCGGTAGAAGAGGCTGAAGGGATTTTTTTATATATATGATTTAACCAGGTTACAGATCAACACAATTTATTCCAATAAAACTTGAATTAATGAAAACATCTGGATGTGGAGATCTTTTTTGACTGCATTACTTTATTCTGTGTTAATATAGATCATCAGATCTGTTAAGTGCTGTACTGGCCAGTATTGCACAAAGAAGGTTTAATTATAAATTTGTCACACAGTACCCATGTTGCAAAAGTAATACTGTAAGCCTAAATACTCAAACTTCACATTTTGTTTGTCCAAACACTGTTGCAGAAGTTCCCAAATGTGCTGCACTTGAAGATTGCTTTGCATTCAACATCTTTTACAGTTTAAGTCTGAAGATTATGCATTATTGTTAAACTAGACATAAACTAGTGAATATTGCATGGAGCTTAAGGATATTTTGTCCAGTCACCGTGTGCAAGTTGCCAAATCTGATTTTATTTATATATATATATATATGGACGGCACGGTGGCTTAGTGGTTAGCACGTTCGCCTCTCAGCACTAGGGATTCCCGGTTCAAATCCCCATCTGGGTTCTCCGGCTTCCTCTCACAGTCCAAAAACATGGATCAAGTCAATTGAATTCTTAAAATTGCCCCATAAAGAGTGTGTCTGTGTGAGTGAGTGTGTGCCCAGCGATGGATTGGTGCCCTGTCCTGGGTCTATCTGCCCAGCGCCCGAGATGCTCTCCCCTGGATAAGCATGGGGAACCCCACCGTGACCCTAATAGAGGATAAAGCGGGAGATAATGAATGAATGAATATTTTATATATATATATATATATATATATAATGTGTTATTTAAGTTCAGATCTTTAAAAATTGGCATGTTCTACATCCACCTCTCTTTATCTCTCAAGGCTCTTAATAAAATTTTATCACACAAAACTACTGATGATGCTGATTCAAAATGACAACACTTGTTCTTTTTCTATCTGAGCAACAGTGCAGGAAGTAGACCTTGAAGATCTAAGCCATCACTCATGTTGCTACTGTGGGTAGTGTAACTTAATAGAAATGGAACAATAGGGCAAAGCACAGGAATAGTACTTATGTTTCAGTAGTGTGTAACTGCAGGGTTGACTGATTAGTTGCCTAAATAGTTTCCATTGTTTTGTACATGATTACCTGATTATTATTATTTGGATATATAACAAATAAGGCTAAGTTAAGGCCTTTATTGTAACAAATTACACTCAAGAAAAAAATAAACTAATACTCAAACTGTATGCATGTCAATCAGACCAGTAGACTTTTTTTTATTGTCATAAGTGACATAAAAGGTTGATGGTTGGGGTAAATGATCTAAAGGTTATGGAATTTGAAACCACCAAATGTTTCAAAGTAGGTTTGATGCTGACAGTTTGATACTAAAATTATTCATTCATTCATTATCTCCCGCTTTATCCTCTAGTAGGGTCGCGGTGGGGTTCCCCATGCCCATCCAGGGGAGAACATCTCCGGCGCTGGGCAGATAGACCCAGGACAGGGCGCCAATCCATCACTGGGCACACACTTACACACACACACTCTATATGGGGCAATTTGGAGAATTCAATTGACTTGATCCATGTTTTTGGACTGTGGGAGGAAACCAGAGAACCCGGAGTAAACCCACGCGGACACGGGGAGAACATGGAAACTCCACCCAGATGGGGATTCGAACCGGGAATCCCTACCGCTGAGAGGCGAACGTGCTAACCACTAAGCCACTGTGCCGCCCTATACTAAAATTAATATATATAAAATAAATAAAAACCTTAAATCAAATTAAACTCTGGGTGTCACACAACATTGTTAACCCCCTATTTGAACTGTAATCTATGATTCTATTTATAACAGTCTGTACTTTTAAAATGTCTTGGCGTTTTCAATTAGCATGCATTGCAACTTGCAATAGTGCTACACTTATAATCATAGTCTCTTCTAGCCTGTGACACATGCAATGCTAATCTGGTGTGTGAATCGTTCTAATTATTACATAGTTAGAGAAACAGGGGGTCTTATAATACAAAATCATGACTAGATGCTCATCAGCTGTGCTACATTTACATGCTCTCATGAGCAGAACCATCTGACTATGTTGGATGTTAAGGTGGTAGTCATTTGTCTATTGCATTTTCTATTCCCACTTCAGTGGAATTGTTTTAGGAATGATTTGATAATAAAATTGCTATACTTGAATCTGTTTTTGCACGAAACATTAAGAGTGAAGGGGAATTAGGAGTTAAGCATGTGGTGGTTTGAAGGGAAAGCTATGTCTCATGCCTTTAGCACCAGCTGTGCCAGTATTTTATGTATGCAGTCATGCGCAAACAACAGATGGGGCTCCTTCTCTAGTTTGTTATTTAATGGTGGCAGTAGTTTTGCTCCCTTTTCTATCCTTATTACCCTACCCTTAGTTCTGTTACGCCATTTTGAGCTGAGGCGGATAAGGCTTTGTGAATATATCAGATATCTTCTAAATCCATGACGGTGACAGACATGTGGAATGAAATCCAGCCTGTACACTGTGACAAACAATTAATTTGTTAAAAAAAGATATAATAGGACTCTAACTGTTAAGTTTAAACATATAGCAGTTCTAAAAGAACAGAAATGTACAGATTTTTAGCAAGTTTTTTTTTAATACAGAGCCAATGTATTACTAATTACAGAGCAGACAGAGAGCAGACAGTGAGACAATTTTAGCCCTGCTGGTTGGCAGTATAAGTGATTGCTGGATAGTGAGTTACAAAATGAATAAATCCACTAATCAAGCTGTGAGAGAATTAGACCATGATAATACACAAGAGAAACTGGAAAATGCATGACTTCATCAGTGGCCAGTGGAATGACACCTGCCTAGTGAAGTGGATCCACAGAATAGACCATAAAGAAATGAAAGCATGCTCAATGACCATTACCTCAAGTATGTCAAGGCAGCTGAAAGAAATATGAGTAAAATTATATAGCACTAAAACCACATTATATCATGACACCATATTTATCTGAGCAACTAAAAGGCTAATATCTTTTGCAGATGAGCATCTATCATAGACCTATACACAGTATGGCCATTTGTATGTGCACATCCCTTATAGTTATTAAGACTAAAGCAATCAAATTTTAAATTAGTTCTAGTGAAGAGAATGCTATATACAAATACACTGCCAGAGGGAAGCCAAAAATGATAATTCAGCTGATGATTCAGATCCAGGTTGGTTGTTATATTATAATATATATATATATATATATATATATATATATATATATATATATATATATATATATATAGCACTTTTAAGGTCAAAACTTAGGACACAGCTCTCTTCACCCTGTACATCACAAATATGTTCAGTGGGTTTGAGGTCATGACTGTGTGGGCCAGTTATGTTTTTCCACATCAAATTCAACCATCAATGCCTATATGGACCTTGCACCATGTCACAGTCATGCTAAAAAAGAAAATGGACTTTCTTAAACTATATCCGTAAAGATTTTATTTAATTGTGGCAATTAAAACTCCTGAATTCCAATTTACAGTTTGTCACTAAGGAATCAACCTGTTACCTACTCGACAGCACGCTATATATATGTTTAAAATCACACGTATAGCTATATTTAATGACTAGATATTCAAATCTAAAATTTGACTTTTATTTAAAAACACATATTACTGTATTACACAGAAATAACAATGACAATTAAGTAGTTTTAGACTGAGGTCAACAAGGTAGAGTCTGCTCAACTTTGTGAGAGAACCATCAGAACATTTAACTCAGTCTGTGAATAAAGCCTGATCATGATTCTCAATGTGCCCCGGCATGTGACATGATTCATTAAAACTAACAATGAAAAATGTGTGAATTTTTTTAATATCCTGGCACCAACAACTGCAAACAATAGCAAATGACCTCTAAACAGCAAAATGCTACAAGCTTTTGTGTTGAAGAGCAGCTAAAGATTGAGTTACAAGATAACCACTACGGCACTCAAATGCCAGTGTTCAGGGACACCACCATTAACCAGTTAGTTTCTCGTTCCTTATATCTGTGGATTTCTTGAAAGCCATTTCATTAATACTGGGAGTAGTTCGCGCTGCTAGTGACTGTCACTCTCTAGGTTATTGGTTTAATGCATTAAGAGGACACGCGTGTCGATAAATCACCCACTCATTCCCTGCTTTATGTAGTAATAACATGGCTGACTGACCTCAGTGGGAAACCAGGAATGAATTGTACCATGACAGCTCTGCTTCAACAGACTTAATATAGAAAAATCCCTCCCCTTATCAAAGAAGGTGGAAAACAAAATAAAAAGAAAGTGCTGCGTTTAACTGTTTCGTATACTGCACTAGAAGTCAATATAAAAACTGGTGTAGGAGATGTGTTTATTCTAGAATGCTAATAAGTTGAGCTGTTGAATAATGTTAAATTTGAAGGTATTTTTATCCCCATCAAAGAAAACATGGTACTGACAGGTAGGCTGGTGGAAACTAAGGGAAGGGGAGTAGCTGTTCTCTGACAATGATTAATGACTTTTAAGGTACAGGTACCTTTGAGAAAGAGGCCATAGGGTGAATGATAAAAAGCTGCTTTGCAATTTAGCATGGTGTACCATAATAAATAATACAAGCTCCTATGGAACGCCCCTTGAACTGCTTTTCCTGTCCTACTGTTATCTTCTCAACTATTTCCCATGTGCATTCTCCAAGTGTGAATTTGTCCTTGCAAACCTACACAGCTCAACTGTTTTTTAATTAAAGCCTGTATAAAATGTTGGGTTTTGTCAAGCATCTTTTATTCAGCTACCTCATTTGACATGGACCTTTTGTTACTCACTCCTACAAAATTCAAATGGCTTTATGTTCCTGCAGGTACACGATTAAAAGGCTTAAAATGGAAATAAAAATTCCAATTGAACTTTACTTTTCTCATATTTATGTGTTAGATGGGATGTTTTGTTTGGTGCATTGGTTACTTATATATTTAGGATATATTGATATGTATATCAAATAAAAAACATCATTAAAATGTTACCTAGATCACGCATTGATACGAATGTGAAGCCAGTTTCATAGGTAAGGCTGAATTAGCATCATAACTCCATTTTAAATTCATCTAACTTGAAGCAATGTGGGCGGGGGAATGGGTTCAGAGGGTCAACGTCAATATTTCACTAATTTATTTGAAAAATGGTCCAAAAAAGCTAGTTCATCTCAGTGAATATTCAATTCTATTCTTGGTTTTGTGTGGTTTGTGTGTCAGTTCAGGCAAATGCTCTATATTTGCTCTGGCTTTGCAGTGAGTATAAGGTGTAAAGTGAAGCCACACATCTGTGATACATGATATAGATGACACTGAATAAACACATGGCTCCTATAATAACTCTCTCACACAATAGGATTTGTTTTCATCTGTAAGACCTGCTGTCTTCGCTTTATCTCATTCAACAGCTCAACTTGGCAACGTGGCTCAGGTTTTTTTTTATAAAGAATCTGAATATGTTCTTTTTGTTTGTAGGGACTTCATGAGGAATGTCAGTACCTCTTCCAACCTCAGCTAATAGTCCAGAGGCTTATTGGGATTTCGGTGCTGTATCCTGGCTACTTCATCGACCAGATGATTCCAGGTCACAATAGATCAGTTCTCTACAAGTGAGTGGGCATTGAGGTGCTGATCTTTTTCACAGGCGAACAGGTTAAAACAGTCGACATCACAATGTTACTGCCCAGTGGAATTCATATACTGCACTTTACAAGTACTTTTTTAATTCAAAGACCAATTATTTTCAATCAAAACAATTTAGTCAGTAAAAACACTTTTTTCCAGCCTAAAAATGCTTTCATAAGTTTATTGTAGTGCGATATCCTCAGATTTAAAATGATTCAATAATAATATTCAAAAATATTTTTGCATATAAGTATATAAAAATCTATATTATATAATCTATGTTCTTTATAATAACCTAAATTAATAAAGTTTTGACTGGATTGTTATTATAATTACTTCTCATTACTATTACATTTGTGAAATAATTGTTCATGCACATGCACAAATGTAAATAACTCCAGTTAGTTGTGGTAACTAACAGTAACTGAAATCGGCTTTAGAAGTGTGCATATGCATGCGTCAATCATTAGGACAGGTAGTCCATAAAAGTGGCAAAAAGGATGAAGTACAGATCAGAGATTTGTACGGTGCACTGTGCCTACTTCAGCTGTTTTGGATTTAATGGTGTCTTTATAGTTGAAGCTTGTAAATGGGTTCTTCCTAAGCTGGGTGATGGAATGTGCATTTTATGTTGGTGCCATCTGCAAATTCATCAAAAATCATTCATCACCAAAAAGAAGCTAGTTTTTTAAAGTCTACATATTGTATTTCTCTGACATTTAATAAAAATATTTAACTGCCACTTTAACATGTAAATTTCATTTTATTTCTGAAAATGCATCTAAAAAATGTGATGCCCTTGATTATTTTAAAATCTATTAGTAGACATCTGCATTAAAACATTTATAATGGCTCATCTGGTGTTGCACAGTTTGCATGTAGGTCATGCCACCGGACAATTACACAAAGCACAAAAATGGTTCTATCAAGCAATAGATAAATCAAATAAATAATGTAAATAAACCATAGCTCATTCATTGACCATATGTCATGTGTAAGTTATTATTTTTGCCCCTAATTAGTTTTAGTTGTGGAGTGTCTACTTGCTACAGGCAACTGCAGTGATAGATAGGTCCTTCATTTGCTGATAAGGCACACATTTAGTGCATCAGAGCTTTATTTAAGTTGATAAGAATGCTTGGGCCATTTGCAGCAGGCTGAAAGTCATTCAAGATCATCTGTACATTTTAACCACACGTGAACACACTTACACAAACACAACTATATAAGTTAATGTTAGAATATCTAAATAAGCAAACACTACTGCCTAAAAAGTCAGATGTATACAACAGAAGTGCCCAATTCATTAATTTATTGACAAATAAATTAAGTTTATTGACAAATGAATAATATAAAAAACTAAAATAGCGGGTAACTGAAGCTTACAAAAGGCTTAATTTACAACAAATAAAGTTTTTTTATCAGAATAAGCATTAGTTAGAAATTGCAGTTATTTAATGAGTTGTGAAATGAACATAATGATGCAGAAAATTGGAAAGAGGAATACATTTAAGCCTGAATAAAACTGGAACACTTTTTAAGCAACAATTGAAATTTAGATTACACTATTTACTGCAACAAATTTTAATAGAGATGCGAAAATGTTTTTTTTTTTTTTGTATTTGGTGTTTGCTGCCAAACAGGCTAAAATTTACTTCCTGTTTTGTTTTACAGAGTATTCATTCCCAGCTACATATCTTCAGTGAAGGTTCAGCTGGCAGACTGCAGCACAAGAAACAAAAGCAGTGAAAATTGCCCGGTACTGCTGAAGTTGAGAGCCAGGGCTCCACCAGTCCATAACTCCAGTGCTATGGATTGCAGAGAGAATATTCCATGTGAGCTGGAGGTGCCACTACTCTCCTGGGAGCAATGGTACTACATTCTGGTGGAACGCTACCTCAGCACTGCAGATGTCTACTTCCGAATTGGTGTACAGGTTAAAGGTATGTTTTTAAAGAAAGAACTATATAAAGTGTACGATTCAGGTCAGTGGTGACATCATCTGCCCTGCACCTGTGATTATATGGGTTTTCTGTGGGTACTCTGGTGTTATCCACAGATTCCAAGTTTCCCCTGATGTGAGTATGTACGTGATTGTGTTTGTCACTCAGACAGACAGGGGCAATTTTAGTTTGGGGCAATTCCTCACACAGACGCAGCAATTTCATTTATCCATGCATTATCTTCCGCTTTATCCTCTATTAGGGTCGGGGTGGGGTTCCCCATGCACATCCAGGGAAGAACGTTTCGGGAGCTGGGCGGATACACCCAGGGCGCCAATCTATCGCTGGGCACACATTTACTCACTCACACAGACACACTCTATATGGGGCAATTTGGTGAACTCAATTGACTTGATCCATGTTTTTGGACTGTGGGAGAAAACCGGAGAACCCGGAGGAAACCCACGCAGACACGGGGAGAACATGGAAACTCCACCCAGATGGGGATTTGAACCGGGAATCCCTAGCACTGAGAGGCGAACATGTTAACCACTAAGCCACCGTGCCGCTGCATCAATTTCAATTAGGCGAAATTTAGAGCAGTCTATTCACCTTGAATTGTGGGAGGAAACCAGTAAACCCAAAGAAAACTCACGTGGACACCTGTATCATCGTCCATGAAGGGGAAATCATGCGAACCACTAAGCCACTCGGATTAAAATGTGAAGTGTGTTTATTAATTCCATGGCATTCTCAAGTTAAAACCAATAATGCAGGCTAATGTAACATTATTATAATATTGAGTTTTTCATGATTTTGACAGTATTTTGTATATTAAACACATAGCTGATGCAGTTTGTTGTGTTTGAAATTACAATGAGCACTTGTTTAGTTCTGTCTTTTCACTTAACTGATATTTGGGTCTTGGCAATCTATTTTATCACATTGACTGATTTTTTTCATTGTTTTTATTTGTTTTCGGTGACAAAGTGCAGTTAATTAGCTCCTCTAATGTGAGCAGTAGCATGACATTTACAGCTCAGGTCACCACTACAAATGATGTTCCCAAGCAGCACGTTATCTATTAATCGAACTGCAGTGCACTAGACCCATACTTCCTTGCAGACAATGCAGCTGTATAGGTAAACAACACGGAGACTGCATCATGAAAATACCATCTATTTGTAGCAAGACATTTATAAAAGTTCACCACTGATCTATAATATACCACATTGACTCGAACAGTAATTAACAACTTTTTTTTTTTTTTAATCAGTTACCTAAAATTAGGTTTGCGTCCTCTGTTTCCATGATTTGTTTTTCTTTCATCCATCATGTTGCCAGGTTTCACTGCATGTTGTCATGTACAGAGCTTTTGGCTGCTGGTTGAAATCACTACCACAGTTATATGAGACTAATTAGTATCTTTGGAAAGTTCGAGATGAACAAAGGCCAAAAAATACAGATCTCTGTAAATGTTCAGATAGTAGTTTCTGTTGTGGCACAACTTTTACCTTTAGGTTTTAACAAGAAAGCTTGACAATACCCAGAAACTATAAAGGAAGAGGCTTTGTGTAAATAGGTTTTTTTGTGTGGATCAAGGCACGCTGGATTTAAGCAGGCTCAGTGAACTGCTAATGATGATTGAATGATAACATGACGTATGTGAGAGGCTAAAGAATTTGGGATTAGCAGATAATTTGATGGTGAAATTAGAATCAGGTGTTTTTAATCAATGGGATGGCAATCAGGTGCAAATAGACACCCTGTAATTCAAAGAAAATGGATCTATTAAAACACGTTTGTGTATAATGGCTCAAACAAAGCAGACAACTTATATAAGGACTTTCAGAAAGTAGCTGTTAATGATCATCAGGGTAGAAATGTTACCAAACCATCTCTAGAATTTGGACCATTCAGCTGTAGTGGAGGAGTTCAAACCCTACCATTTTAGACCAATTATATGCATATATAAATAAAATGATGTCTATAAAATATGTCAGCAACATACTTTGACCTTTAAGATGGACTGGGACTTCAACAAACAAGTGCTGTTTAAAAAATAGACTTTTCTTGCTCCGACGAAACAGAGCATGGAAATAAAAGTGTTGTTGATTTGGGCTTTTTCATGATTCTTGAAAACAAATTGGAGTCTTACTGGGATTAGACAAGGCCACTGTCACACATGGAAATTACCTCCATTATTCTGTCTGATGTTACAACCAATTGTCGATGAATCTGTTCCTCAGTTTGCAATGTCTATAATAAAAGTGATAAATTTAGCAATTTTGAGCTGTGTGGAAATGGATATGCCAGATTTAATCAAGTCATATTGCACTGACAGGACTACAGGTCTCCTTCAGGCTCTACCAACTGAAAACTATGCTTATTCCAAATAAATGTTTTAAAAAATACCACCTTCTTTGCCTCAGGTCTGGTTTGTGGCTACCTTGACCCCGAGGGCCCAATCTTACACCCCCTGTGCTCTTAATAATCATCGCCAACAGTCTATTTTCACACCTACCATCTGCACCATTTAAAGAGCAATGTTGCTCGTGAATCAATTTACGCTGATGGGCGTGATGGTCTCAAAATGAGGAGTGTTATGGTACGTTTCTGGCATGTATATGTTGCGAAAAATAAAAAACACAGGTGCATCGCTGCCTAAAAACAACACCACTAAATCTCACTGCATTTGTACAGAGAATGTAGATCCATAGTCTATGCTATACTGGGGTTTCTCCATTCACAGTAAAATAGAGAACCTCATGGAGCAGTGCATTGAGTCCAGATAACTGCACCGTTGAAATAGAAATCTGCCAAAGTCAGAGCGTCACCTGGCTCTTAAAAACAATGAAAATTAAAAGACTTATTAATGAAAAATGTGTGACGTATGCTTCAGGAATCAAATGTATATAAATTTGTTCGTATTATGAAAATAAGCTGGTGATATAGATCAGTAAAAGTTTAAGAGAACTAACAAATTAGAATTCGCAAATAGGGTTGTAATTAATACTTATTCACCAGTAATGTGGCTGATGAATGCTTTTTGGAATGAATGCAAATCTATAAATTTCTGTGGTTCAGCCAGGAGTATGTAAGCTACTTGGCAGACCACAGCTGTGCATTCCACAATGACTGACCCCAACAGAATCATGCAGCAGTGTGTCATATGGGAAATGATGAAGTGCCTGCTTTGAGCTAAGTGCAATTTGGAGGACCTTCCACAGCTTTTGGAAAGAGTGATTCACAGCAATGTCAATTTTAATAGAGAACAGCCTCAATTCATTGGATAGAAAGTGGATATCCTGATTCTGTTCTAACATAAGTACAGGCGTCAGCGGCCAAGAGAGCATTCTTCTGAATTAATGTAGCCTTATTTATCAACATTTAATAATACGATTTTGGAAGGGGCAGCGGCAACTTGTATTATTTATTTGGTGGTTTAGTGTATATATAAAACGGTGGCACAGTGGCTTAGTGGTTAGCACGTTCTCCTCTCAGCGCTAGGGATTCTCGGTTCGAATCTCCATCTGGGTGGAGTTTCCATGTTCTCCCCATGTCTGCGTGGGTTTCCTCCGGATTCTCCGGTTTCCTCACACAGTCCAAAAACATGGATCAAGTCAATTGAGTTCTCCAAATTGCCCCATATTGAGTGTGTGTGCGTGTCTGTGTGTGTGAGTGTGTGCCTAGAGATAGATTGGCGCCCTGTCCTGGGTGTATCTACTCAGCGACCGAAACATTCTCCGCTGGATGGGCATGGGGAACCTCACCATGACCCTAATATAGGAAAAAGTGGAAGATAATGAAAGAATGAATGTATATATAATTGTATGTGATACGTTCTGTTTTAACACCATCTTTATTGTCTCTTTAGGCTGTCCCTATTTTAGACTCTTTCGGTTCATTTTCTTGTTCAGTTTGTTTATGCTGAATAAACTTTTTTTCTTGTTTATTATATTGTTACTTTTCTTCATGTTGCTACTCTATTTTTGATGGGTAGTTTTGTATTTATCATGCAGCCTGTACATATATACTTCTACTTTCTTTTAGTCACTCTGTCTTTCACCTCCAAGCGAGACTGGCCTTTTTGTTCTTTTAGTTCAGAGCTCACATTTTGTGTCTCCTCTGCATGTCTTTATGCCATACTCTGACATGTTACATTGTTTAATTGTGGACCTGTATATCTCGTCTGAGCATTCTATAAATATCCGCCTTAGCTTCTCACTACATCTTCTTATTATTGCTGGTTACACTCTGTCGAACCCTGCATCCCTTTTATTGTTATGGTAATGATGACACTAATGCAGCGCCTCAGATTACATGCCACGTGTGTTTAAATTAGATTTTCATCAGTTTGCTGATTGATGAAAATCTTTTCATGGGAACATTTCCAGATGAATTGCTGCGACAAAGGGTGCATTTGCATGACGGATTCTTTATAGCAGCATCTTTAGGCTACTTGATGAAATGAAATTATAAAAGGTTGATTAGGTCTCTTGGTGTCCCATGTATTTGTGGAAATCTTTTAATTTTTCTATGTCTTGATTAGCAGTTCAGTCAGTTTTCGAAAACAATGCATAATAAATAGGAACATGATTTGTTAATAGTATTAAATATTGATTGGACAAATGTGCAAAGTAAAGAAATCTTTCCGCCATTTGAAAAAAAAAAATCTATATGAATGAATACTAATGAGCACTTTAATTAGATGTGTAACATACAATATTAGGATTTATTTGATTAGTTATATCATATTATTATTATGATTTGTCTATTAACTAAAATTTTTAAAAGCTTGTACAATACAACACAATAAAATACAATTGAACAGTCAAATTGGATAATTAAGGAGATTTGCTTCTGACACAATCTGTAGAATGTCTTACCCCTCAATTTAAAATATTTTTTATTCAAGAATTTCTCCGGTAACTGCAACATAAAGATTTTGGCATAAATAATCGTAGACATTCCTGAAATATATGTTGCAGTTCTACTGCCTATTAAAAACTTGGACAACCCCATCAGGTGCTCTCACATTCATGAAGCAACCACAGTCAATACTATGAGATCTCATCATGTATATTCATTTGTTGTTACATTTCTCTCACACTTGTGTGAACTCCTTTGCCTTGAACATCTGGTGAGCTGCAAATTATTAGGGTAAGCAGGGATCTGGAGAGCTATTGATGTTCAATGAGGCTGAAAAGGTCTTAAACCAGCTTAGATGAAACACATACAAAGGAAACAATTGGCCATGATGGGCTACTCTACCTGTAGACTCTGTGATTGCTCTGAATGAGAAGAAGGCAGCGAAAATGGTCTATCTCTCAAAATGGTTTGTGTATCGAGCCATTACGAAATAGAGTGTGGCATTACTGCTGCACAGTTTATCACATTCAAGCCTGCAAGTCTGGTCTGTTCTATCAAATGCAGTTTCAGAATAAGATTTTGGTCTAATTTTAGATACATTACATGCCTCAAGTGGGTGGACACCTGACTCCTGAGTATCACGTTCTAAAACCAGGGGTATAAATATGTAGTTGATTACATCTTTACTTAGCGCAAGCTCTGTTGTTCTGGGAAGATTTTTAAATCGATTTAAATAGATTTTTAAAAAATGGTTGCGCCATGATACTGTGTGAAAATCATTTCTGCAATTTTGAGTGATCTCTTAGATGATGGATTGTAATTTTAGACAGGGCATTGTGGAGGCCAGTCAGCAGTTTTGTTATATTATTTACTCTCTATATTAAGATTTTTAAAAAGATGCTGAAGTATTTCATTAAAGCTTATATTTAATTCTATTATTATATTATGACAATATACCGAATTTAATTATATATTACGGACAGCCAATCCATCGCTGGGCACACACTCACTCACACAGACACACACACAGAATATGTAGGGGCAATTTAGATAGGTGCAATTTAGAGCAGCCAAATCACCTTGAGTTTTTTGACTGTGAGAGGTAACCGGGAACCTGAAGAAAACAGACACAGGGAGAACATGGAAACTTGTTTTTTGACTGTGAGAGGTAACCGGGAACCTGAAGAAAACAGACACAGGGAGAACATGGAAACTTCACCCAGATCGGGATTTGAATCTGAATCCTCAAAATCGAAAGGTGGACGTGCTAACCATAATAATTATATCAGACTTTTGCAACAGTCAGTTCAAATAAAAAAAGAAAGATTTCAAACAGGCTCACACGATTAAATAAGATATCCTGCTGACTCGTAGGATTTTACATTTTATGTGTGGGAAAGTAAGCCTGACCAATTTCTTATTTCATGATCAAAGACCTTGTTACCAGTAACTGATTCTGATGGTTCGAATAGGAGAGAACTGTGATAAAGGGAATTTAACGTGCATGAATTTTTCATTTAAAAGCTTAGAACTAGAGATTTTATGGTGCAACTTATAAGATAGATCTGTAGTTTACAGTTCTACAAACCCTGTGCTGTTTTGTTTTCTCGAGTTATGCAAATTTATCACTGTTACGCCCTGAATCAAGTTAAAAGGTATGCAGTTGATGGTTCACCATGTTAGTTGGTGAATATTTGCTACTAAGTTACACTTTGATATAACTGTGGGTGACACTGTATGCCTGCCTTGTGATGGACTGACAAAGTTACCGGGGTGTTAACTAACAAATTGGTAAAAAGGTGCGTGTTTAAAAATCTATACATATGTTAAAATATTTTTGACTAGACATTATATTACTGATGAATATAATGCTGCTGTAATAACGATGTCTAGTCTAACAGCACATGACTTCACTCATTTTCAGCTCGGGTACAATGTGCACTGAGCAACACATGACCTTGTAGCACCGTTGTCCCTTGAATCCAGCTTTTCGGTCAGCGCTTTTGTCGGACTTAATTCTATTAAGCAGTGTCACACTCCCCTCCTTCTCAAATCAATTTCAACTAACAGCACTCTCTGGCATCTTGCCATGATTCTCAGCTTTTCTGAGTTGGCCTCCCACCCACTGAACCCTTCATCTTCCTTCCACCCTTCCCCACTGCTCCAAGACCTTAATTAGCAATATATCCAGGGTCAGTGGAGAGTAAAGATCGTCTTAAGGTTCAACAGAAAGCTTCCTGTCGTGTGTGTGTGTGTGTGTGTGTGTGTGTGTACCGCTCGGGGAGGACTAAGAGCATATGAGCAGATTGCCTTTTCTCCTCTTTTCACCTTGTTCCACCTTTTTTTTTCTTTACCTTTGTCAACTTTCCAAAACTTAAGCAAATTAGATCTGACTTTTTTAATTAAAACTGAACCAGTTCCTCTGATAAAACTGGACTGCTACCTAATTATTTTTCCAGAGTTTTACATGTTTATTCTGAATGCTAAAATTGTTGCTCATTAAAGTAACTCGAAAACCTTCACTTTTTGTTTTTATCATAATATAATTGTGAAATTGTTCTATTGTGGTATTAATGATATTAGGGACTATTAACAGGTTTTGTGTATTATTTTATGAATAACTACCTGTGGTAACAAAATGTGTTTCATCATTCATTTCTGCATGAGAGCAGGTTGCAGTCTGAAATGCAGCCATGTTATGTGTTCAATCTGTCCACCAAGAATTCTGCTATTTGTTTGCTGTAAATTTGATCTTTGGTAATGAGCCTTTAACTTAAATATGCCATGTCAAACTTTCAATAAAGCGATAAAGTGATAAAGTGATCTATTTTGCCTACTGTGCGTACACACAGAGGAATTTGCCCTTCACATTTAACCCATCCGTGCAGTGAAACACACACATATACGCACACTAGTGAAGTGAGCACATGTGCCCGGAGATGTGGGGAGCTTTGAATATGACGCCCAGGGAGCAATTGGGTCAGGTGCCTTGCCCAAGGGCACTTCAGCCATAGTACTTGGTGGGACCGGGAATCGAACCGGAGACCTTCAGATCACAAGACTGGATCTTTAACCACAAGCCCATGACTGCCCCAAAATGTAACTGCTATATGTAACAGTAAAGAACATTCAAATGTTCAGAATAAGCAGATACAGATATATTTGCCAGTGATTACCACGCCATTTGACATGCCTTCTATTTGGGACCCTGTGGAAGTTTATATAGTCTTTGCAATGCACAAATTGCTGTTTACAAGGTTAGCAGGAAACATCATCTCAAGCCTGGGCCTGCAGGGCCGAGAAGGTGCTAGTAATTATTAAAACAGGAAAACATTTTATCCCGCTTTTTTATTATTGACTATTATTGCTTCATTCAAAACTTACCTAAAACCTAAAAGTCAATGTTTGCTATTAAGTAATTCTTCACTTTATGACGCAATTTGAGTTCCTACAATATTCTCTTATAGAAGTGTGCTTTCTGTAGGCAGAACTTCTAGAAAAAAAGTTCTGTTCTTTTAACAACAGTTTGTTGTTGTTTATGAATGTTCTGATGCAATCTGTAGCACACTGACTGATGACAGACGCTTTGCAGAGTAAAATATTTTTGTCTGCAGCCATACTGAAAAATCCAGTAAAAATTTTGTACTTGATAAAATGGTTCATCATTGTCTTTTAATATATATATATATATATATATATATATATATATATATATATATATATATATATATATATATATATATATTTCTGAATAATTTTAAGCAAAATACTTTTAATAGTGTCTTTCTTTTCAGTGTATCTCTAGATAGTTAGATCCAGGCTTAATTGTGAGCATTGCTCATTAGCACTAGACATTGGGGAGCTCTCATTTGCCTCTCTTTGAGGAACATTCAGAAAGCCAAATTAAAGCTGGCAGTCTCCAAAATTCAAAAACACTTTCAATGAGCGCAGGCTTTCAGCTGCATAATAAGTGTATTACATCACCTAATAAAGACATCAGCCATGGAGATGAAGGGTATATCAAATTACATAAATGTTAATGCGAGGCTACCCAAGCCCATTCATCTATAAGGAGAAGAACTCAAGGTATAAAAAACCTATTCCAGCAAAATGTACATAGTTACAGGATCTAAATAGGTTCAACTAAATGTTACAGTATCCTTTTTTGCGTGTTGTAATTTTGCTTTTATTCCTATACTTGTTTTATGTTTAATATAGTAGGTGTGTGTGTGTGTGGGGGGGGGGTTGTGTGGATATTCTATAAAGATATACTAGAGCAGAAATGTACAAATACATGTTTTGGAGATGACATTTTATTAATTATTTAAAAAATTTAACTCATAGACGTAGCCAGTAGATATCATTGTTCAATACTAGATACACAGCGGGATACACAGAGGGATTTTTTTAGTTTTTCAAAGTCCAGCCTTTGGACAGTGCGTGTGAAAGTAAACATGTGTCTGTGATGAGATCAGACACCTTCAAGCAGAGACAAAGGACCTTTATTCTTGTTGTTGACACACAGACAGGCGCTAATGGCAGGTGATAATGAGAGGCAGCTCTGTTTTGAAGCCTTGTGACTGAAGGTGATATATGAGGTGACTGGCTACTGCCTTCAAGTCTCCTACATGGAACTATGGTTTTCAGTAAATCAGTAAATAATAAATAAGGAGGAATCAGTGATACTGTAGTATTATCAAACCTGATCGTTATCCAATCAGGCTTCAAGTCTAAATGAAAAAATCTACCCGAAATTGAAGTTTAAATTGAAATGATTGCATATTATTGGCGGCATGGTGGCTTAGTGGTTAGCACGTTCGCCTCTCAGCGCTAGGGATTCCCGGTTCGAATCCTAATCTGGGTGGAGTTTCCATGTTCTCCACGTGTCTGCGTGGGTTTCCTCCGGGTTCTCCGGTTTCCTCCCACAGTCCAAAAACATGGATCAAGTCAATTGAATTCTCAAAATTGCCCCATATAGAGTTTGTTTGTGTGAGTGAGTGTGTGCCCAGCGATGGATTGGCACCCTGTCCTGGGTCTATCTGCCCAGCGCCCGAGACGTTCTCCCCTGGATGGGCATGGGGAACCCTACCGCTACCCTAATAGAGGATAAAGCGGGAAATAATAAATGAATGAATTAATATATATATGTATTCTGATTTGATAGTTAGAGAATATGGTGTCATGCTCAACTTCAGCTTTGTTGGGAAGAGGGTTTAAACAACCAACCGTCGGATCAATAGCCTCAAACCCTAAACACTGAGTTACCACAGCCCTATTTTATACCATATATGAAGCAGCATGTGCATGAACTAAAATGATTTGCTGCAGAATATATTTTTTACTCCAAACAAACAAGAAAACATTATTTACCATTGAGATTATTATCCTTAAAAGAACCAATGACACAACTGTAAATCATACAATGTAATCAAGAGAAAACAAGAATTACAGAACATTAAAAAGTACTTCAACAGATTATTGCATATATTTTCTTGCATATATGCTGCTGCTAATTTTAATGATGTTCAGTTAACATTCAGCAAGATCAGTGAAGCATGAATTGGCAATTATTTAAGGTAGTAATGTAATAATGTAGAAGTAATAATGATAGCTCTTAAATTAAACGGCAAGAGCTGGTGTTTAGCTGCTGACTTTTAGTGTTTTATAGCTAGAGGTTCGGAACTAGATGCAAATGCTAATGAAGCAGTCAAATAATAAAAGTCATGGCGTGACAAACTTAGGATATCATTTAATTAGAATCTATATTTTCCAATATTGAGTCTGATGTTAGTCCTTTATCCTTTATGGAAGTTTGTTTTGCACATACAATTTGCTTCTAGAGCAAATAGGTCTGTTGATGCCAGGGCCAAGTTACCTTATCATTTAATAATATTTTATATGTAGCACAATAAGATCATAATAAATGGTTTGCACCAGACTAATAAGTCTTCTATAAACTGACTTTCATGCCTTGTGCACAGTGCAGAAATAAGCATAAGACATTCTCATTACTTTCATTGCATGTGTGCATGGTAAACAACCCCCCCAAACAAACACACACACACACACATACACACACACACACACACACACACACACACACTTACAGGCTTATAATTAGATTTTTTCTGAGCTACCCATGTGGCAATTTCCTTTGTTAAATAGCAGGATTTTTTAAATTTCCCCTCCATGATGCTTCCTTTTCTTTACTACCTTTGTTGTTTATTACACTTATTCATCACAGCTCATGTGTCATTCTAATCATTTATGATCATTTATACTCCTTTTTTACTCAGCTTATAATTCCTGGTAAAGTGTCTTTGCTACAAAATTACTGTTATTACTATCTAGATGTTTAATGTGCTGAAACAATTATAATTATTAATATATAATAATATAAATATAAAAATAAATAAATAATATATAAATAATAATAAGAGTTTATTTTGACTGTTTTTTAGATTGCACATTACATTTTTGTGATTAACAATAGTTAAATAAATAGTCTTTTGTCAGTCTCACACTGATCAATTATGACATCAGCACTCTCTTCTTGTTTCTACATTTATGGTGTTTGTAAGCGACGATGAGTTATGGTTGAAAATCTTGTGCCAAACTTTATTTCGCACATGATTGCTAAGAACATAGGTCTTTTACCATATGCACTTTATAAAATAATAAAAGTATTAAGGGACACAAGGGGAATCCAGGTACGTGCGTATATATATATATATATATATATATATATATATATATATATATATATATATATATATATATATATATATATATGTGTGTGTGTGTGTGTCTGCATGTGTGTGTGTGTGTGTGTGTGTGTGTGTGTGTGTGCTGTCCTGATTGAGATATTTTATTTTATTTCACCTACTGGCTTAAACACACTTGCTCAGCACTTGTGTTGATGTGCCAGAGCAGGCGCTGTGTAGTCAATTAGTGAAGCTGAGCAAGGTTATGGCAACAACATAGGACACTGGTCTCAGTAAATATATTATGTGCAAGGTGCTCAGCATGGCAAAGCAAACACATTCGAAAACAGCCGTGACAGATGTTACGGGGTTATTTATTGGTGCCCAAGGTGTGAAGGATTGATCTTAACATGATTGAATTATGGGCATAAAAATGCTGAGCTATGTTCATAAAAATATATTTAGGTGGGAGAAAGCTGAGCATGTTTATTGTTCCTCTGCCTTATTTCAAGCTATTTGGTCACAGCATTACATTTGCTACTCTTTATTTTTAGGTTTATTTTGGGCTTATTTTTCACCTCCAATCATATTAGGAAAGAAAGCATGAAACACGTTTTAAAAGCTAATTTAATTAGCTGCATATTGTTCATAATGAGCATGTGTAGTTGTTAGAGCTAGTTATTACTGTTATTATTACTTTTATTATTCTCATTATTGTTAATACTAGCCACTTTTGATGTATACTGTGAAGGGGTATATGTTAATTTACATGCAATTGGTCGCACTGCACCGCTGAAATAGCAACTGACAAAGTCACTGGCAAAAACACATCCTTGAATCACATCATCAGGATAGCAAGGACACACTGACACACCTTAAATCCAGATGTGAGGTGTGCAGTACACATCTCGCTAAATATCAATAAAATAAAGCAAATTGTTCTGCTTTTTGGTGGTTGTGAAGGACTGAGGGTTCTTTAAAACATGGAAATTGAAAATTAAACATGAATCCATAATAAACTTAATAGTCATACTTCTACTTTATACTTTATATGAATAAACGAACAAACAAATATTAAGATAGAAACAGAAATAAAACTGCATATCTTAATAATTGTATTTTAGGATAACAAGTCAACATTGTCTCAGAAATTATGTGCAGTCTAGGAGTTGTACATCTTAAAACATGTCTTAATTAACAAGCCGATATCTCGACCTCTTTGCCCAAAGCTCATTAAAACTGGAACTTAGCTTGGTGCTGATGCCAGTGGGCTGCGAAACAAAAAGCAACATAAATTACTATAAAACTGAACGTCTGCTCTAAACCTTATGAAAAATCTTCTGGAATATTCCACCAAATAAATCAAAATTGTGCATTCACTAAGTAACAAATGGAAGTCATTCAGATCTTTAGGGGCTCATTCAAGGTAAAAAAAAAGAAAAAGAGGAAAAATATATTAAATGTGTTCTACCCTGATAAGGGTTTCTTAACACTGACATTTATGGCTGCAGCAGGAAAGGAATTGAAAAAAAGAAAAAGGTAAAAAAGTAACACTTTGCATGATTATATAAGGCAGGCGAAGTAGAGTTAGATGTGAAATGAGTCATATTCTCTTTACAAGAGCTCTTATCAAAGCAGAAGTACAGATAAGTTTGGTTTGAGAGTTTGCTGATCCATCACTTTGATGAGTTTGAGCGTCGAGTGGCAATTAAATTAAATCTGTTACTGTGCTGTTAGCTGAGTAGTGAATCTAAGACTTATTTTTAAAATTACATTTAGACATTAGATTTAAATAGGTATAAAGGCTTTAAAAGTATTTGTTTTAATGATGTTAGATGTTCAGGTGTTATCATCTTTTAATGAAACACTGATGAAACCTGCATTAGAAGTATGAGGATCATTTGTGAGTTGGGTGAAACCTAGACTTTAAAAAAAGTGGAATTGTACCAAGAAGGTAAATCACTAAAAATCAAAATGCTAGTCGCCAAAAGTAGCCTTAAGTTTGAATGTAAACCATACGTCTGTCCAGGGTAATACTCCCACCATGCACCCTCAGTGCTGGTAAAAGCGGCACAGAAAGTGATGCGTCTTGCAGAGTGCATGTCGTAGCCAGTGCATCATAACACACATCAGTTTGATAAACAAGTATATGTGTTTATAAATGATAAGGCGCAAGAGAAGGGCACTTAATGAACCAATCTAATTTTTATTGTGGACTGTGCCCCATAGGCTTACCCCCTAATGGAACATAAAAATCCCATAATACATTTACAATTGTAGGAGGCATTTTTATTGAGAATGAATTATAATACAGTGTAAGCATCTGAGAGTTAAGGACCCTTAACAATTCAAATCTTTGACATTCTGGTTAAAACAGAGTCATTACTGCTTATAATACAATGCACTTTGCCTTCTAACTCTCTGCTGGATATTTTGCATTTAAGAATTTGGTAAATATTAAAATATCCATGTATACTAACTTATACTAACACTATATAAATATACGATGTATGAGAATATATTGCACTGAGAAGGACCATAATACATACATGGCAACCGCTCTGTATAAATAGTTACCCATTCTAACATCATATCTTACTTTACTACTACCAATTGCTTTTGTTGCACTGATTTTCATGTTTTATTTGCCATGCCAACCTGGAGAGCATGTGAAAGAAGGCACTTTTATCGTCTATGTGAATATACATTCTTTGCAATAGCTCTGTTAGATTTTATTCGCTTTCAGTGTCATATTTTCCAATCTTTTACCCTTAGTATCTGAAAAAATGTGTATATATGTATATGTATGTATGTAAGGTGTATATATATATATATATATATATATATATATATATATATATATATATATATATATATATTGTAAAAGCCTCTAGTATTAAACTTTAATCCCACTCTGTGTGAACAGGTATTTTCTGTTAGATACTAAAAATGGTCCCGAGTACCCCCATCCATCTTATGATGTGCAGAACGACCTTGGGTGATACTGCCCTCAGATAATGCAGAGGCACAGGAAAGAGTTTTTCATCTTACTCACAATAAAGCTGGAACAGAGGCGGCTGCATTTCTTTAGTCCGGCAGAAAACTCTTGTAAGGTCGGCAGCCAAACATTATGTTGTTGGTCGGTGGGGGAATTGTGCAGTTTTTAGTGTCTGAACAAAGAGATGCTTCAAGCCAGGCCTTTTTCTTTAGGTGTTACAATGTGGACTACAGTTTTGTTTTGAGCTGATGGACCATGTTAAAAAAAATCTGTTTTGCTGTATTATAACTTTATCAGGTTTATAGGCCTCGATTTGTTTTATATTGTTGTTATCAGTAGTTCAGTTGATGCAAAATTATACATCAAGACAATTCAGCTGCTTAAATACTGATTGAGACTAGAAAATGATCAACAACAATAACTGATAAACATACATTATTTTTGTTATAATGTATAAGGTAATGGATTTCACCTGTGGTTTGTCTGTGTTGTCTGTGCAGCAGGATAAAAAGTGTTATATTCAAAGCAGGAAAGTGAGACATGCACAGACATTTATTAAAAGCCCTATCCAAAGTGATCACTAGACATATGTCCTCGCTATGGGACCAGGCAGTATAATTTACCAGAACCTTTAAACATCTGTCAATAATCCAGTACTGAAGCACCACTGAAATGCCCCTTCCCTCAGATATGACTGTAAAAAAAAAATCACTGCACTGCTGGCATAGTACAATTGTTGTTTCTGCACAGAAAATGCCCATTTAAAATAGGATAACAGAGCATTTGTAGGTGGTACTGACCACATAGTGTACTGATGCAACCCTGGAGCAGTTTAGTGTGAAGGATATTATTCATTGCCAAAACGGCAGCAGCCTGGCAGAACCAGAAATCGAAGTCTTGTTTGTGCTCATCAGTGGACCATGAGATGCATGTGCCTACTTTAAAGTTGATCCTTTTGCTAAATTCCAACAAACTGTTGAACAAAATTGACTGACTACAATAGAGCAGCACGTGTTTAGCAGTATTCTTGAATATATTTTATAGTTTTACAGTAATTAACCTAATTGCTAAGACAAGGCTTTAAATGGCCCCTCTGTGTTCATTACCAGTTTTAATAAAGTCTTCAGCCAACACTAAACTCCAAAGCTCAGATAATGTACTTTCTTTTTTTTTACGTGCATATTGATTATTACTCGATGTCTTCTCTCACTCACTAAGATGTGTGAGATGGGTCAGTTCTCTCTGTCTGCCAGAGGTGAAGCTCTCTATCTTTTGTGTCAGGTTTGCCTTTCTTGATGTTAATTGATATGTTCCACCTGCCAGCTATCTGACAGGCTTTGTTCTACAGCCATCCATCAAATAATACTTCGATTAAGCCATCTACTAGAAAGAAAGCACTGCTGTGGAGCAAAGAAGTAGAGCCAATAGCAATAACCCTAAGAAACCTGTTGGTGAAAAGAAACAGTCAGGTCATCTCAGGCAACACAGCATTTTTAAAATCTTAAAACGGTCTTAAAACATTAAAAAAAAAAAAATCTTTATTTAAATGTCAGTAAATGTCAGAGGGTTTTTTTTTAAAGTAGTAATTTGTATTATTATTATTATTATTATTATTATTATCATTCATTCATTCATTATCTCCCGCTTATCCTCTATTAGGGTCGCGGTGGGGTTCCCCATGCCCATCCAGGGGAGAACGTCTCGGGCGCTGGGCAGATAGACCCAGGACAGGGCGCCAATCCATCGCTGGGCACACACTCACTCACACACACACACACTCTATAGGGGGCAATTTTGAGAATTCAATTAACTTGTTCCATGTTTTTGGACTGTGGGAGGAAACCGGAGAACCCGGAGGAAACCCCCCCCCCCCCCCCCCCCCCCCCCCCCCCCCCCCCCCCCCCCCCCCCCCCCCCCCCCCCCCCCCCCCCCCCCCCCCCCCCCCCCCCCCCCCCCCCCCCCCCAAATATATAGGTTTTATATGTCAGCAAAATGTCTGTGTGAGTACACAATTAAAGAATATGTATCCCTAGTATTTTTATTTTGCTTTTTTTATAGAAGAAGACTGAAAGAAATGGCTGTGCTCAACTATAATCGCAGAAAAAAAGAAATGGAAAACATAAGTTCCTTTAGTGTCTTTATAAGATCAGAATAAAGATTGCATTTAGCATAAAAAAGACACAGAACTGAGAATAGAGCAGGATAAATACTAAAGTAGGGCAGTTATGTACATGAGCCAGAAGAGGGGAAGCATTTCAAGGGCCAACTTAATTGAAATTTCAATGTGTGTTTGTGTGTGTGTGTGTGTGTGTGTGTGTGTGTGTGTGTGTGTTAAGTGATAATTTGACAAAACCCAAAGCACAGAGCAGTAATTACATCCCAAAAAGTAGATCAAAAAGTTTTGATATCAGCTTAGATGAGGCGGTTCAGTCTGAAATATGTAAGGGGAGAGAGTTCCAGAGGGAGGGAAAAACTATAAAGAAAGTTTAGTCAGTCCAGGTCTGGTACCTGGTCCTGATAGGCACTGACAAGAGTTTGGCATGAGCAGGAATGTAATGATGAAGCAGATCAAAGCAGTAGATGGGAGCCTGGTTATCAAGGGGTTTGTGAGTTGAAAGAAAGACTTTAAATTGGATTCGTTATGGAACAGGCAGCCATTGAATATCCTGGAGGGTGATAAGGTCACAAAAATAGGAGAGTTAACAGCTGTGTCAAAGAGTTCTGGATGTATTAAAGTTCATTTAAGGCTGCAGATGGTGTTGCAAAGATAATGTTACAATAGCTGGTTCTGAATTTGTCAAATGCAAGAGATTAAGAGAATCAGTTTTACCCTAACATTAATAAATTATTCTGTAAAACTATTACTATCCAATAATTCACACATGAAACATGTATTTCATATAAAAAACTTTCTTAACTCTAGTAATAGATAGTAAATGATTTTTATTTATTATTTCATGCAGTAGATTACTGTTTACATTCAGAATACAGAAGTAGTGTTTTAAATATTAAAAATATAAAGTCACTGGTTAGAAGTGATTAACATGATTAATCACATCAGAATTAAGAAAATAAACAGACATTCCACTGAATAGTTTCTTGTGTGTATATACAGTATATATCATCTCGTCTCATTTTATCTTCCTCTTAATCCTCTACTCGGTGGGTTCACAATTGGGTTCCCCATGCCCATCGAGGTGAGAACATTTCGGGCACTGGGCAGATAAACCCTGTATAAGGCGTTAATCCATAATTGGGTACACACTCACTTTCACAGAAACACACTAATATAGGGGCAAATTAGGTAGGGGCAATTTGGGGCTGCCAATTTACCTTGAATCCATGTTTTTGGAACCTGGAACTGGATTGGTACCTGGATAAACAGTGCTGAAAGGCAGACATGGGTACTACTATGCCACCATATATAAGATTGATGAAGTACAAACATACAAATTACTTTGCTTTAACACCTTTTGGAAATTTATCAGGTTCTTCATACTTTGCTCATTTATTAAAACAAACCAAAACATTTTTTACATGATGTGAAACATTGGCACGATGACAATATTTTAATATTTTGGTAATAATATTTAATATTATATGTTCCTTCTCCAAAAAGCATCACTTATAAATCTTTAATACAGACAAGATGGTCGAGTGAAAACTGTCACCGAGAGCAATCGATCTTTAGGGAGTTATCATTTCAGAGTCTAGATTACATGCCGGCCTTGTGGAATCTTGGCTTTGAGACATAGAAAAGATATAATGTATACCTAACTGATCAGTTGTCAAGTGCTTTTGAGTACATCAATTTCAGACCTTTTTGTATGACAGAATCCTTTAGTATTTTTTTTCATTGGAAGGAAATATTTAAAGACTATAGTTCTGACTAAACTATAAAAGCTGTTCTCTTATTGCAAGAGAACTCACAAGAACTAGAAATAGAGGATACAGCAGTGTGCAAAACAAAAAGAAACAAAGACAAGGCTGCTTTAGGCAGTTCTAATGAACTCCTCTCCTTATACCTTGGCCTGCTTAGTAAGCTCAGTTACCATAGCAATACATCAGGAACTATGCTATGGGCTTGGACTGTGATGTTTTGTTTGACCTCTGCTGAGGTTGAACTAGTTCAGGGCCAAATTTTTCATCCTCCCTCTGTTTTCTATTGTATTTACTGTAACAGTAGTTGTGAGCGTGCTGTGAAATGCCATGGAGTGAAAAATCTATTGTGAGAAATATCAAGTTGGAAATACATAATAGAGTTTGACAGCCTCGGTAGATGAAGGTGCGATTGGGCAGAAGGCTGGGAGTGGGATTTACTCTAGAAATGTGTAAAACACCCACATCCCAGCTGTCCCCTGCACTCATTTAAATGCTTCCAAGCCCACTGTGGAAGTTTATTGAATACCCTAAATATATAAACTACATATAATGCTCAGCTGCCACTTGTAACATTTTAAACTACATGTAAAACTATATACTTTTAGGAAAGCTGTGAAATCTTTAGTTTTCTCAAGAATAGCTGTATTCATACACCATCATCACAAGCCTGGGCCAAATGGTTACTGTCTTTCTAATTAAAGACAATTTTGAACTTAAGAGCACACGGATTTGATTGAATCCCGATCTGGGTGGAGTTTTTAGGTTCTCCCTGTGTCCATGTGGGTTTTCTCCAGGTTAATAAGATGTGTATAAAGGTTTGAGCCATGTTCTATGTACTAGGTTGGGTGTGGGTGTTGTTTTTCAGTTCTTAGGTTGCTGGGCTATTACTCAGAAGGTTGTGGGTTCAAATACAATGTCCACTGAAGTTACCAATGTGGGTCCTTGAGCAAGACCCTTATCCCGTTATTGCTCCTGGGGTGCTGTCCCAACCCTGTGCTCTGACCCCAACCAAGTTGAGATACATGTTAGTTGCTTTGGATAAAAGTGTCAGCAAAATGACCAAATGAATTACATATAATAGGACAACACAGAATACAATACAACAGACTGTTTGGCTTTTAAGTTTCTCAGTGTAAACATTAACATCAAACTATTTATTTTACCAGTTTTAAAGACTGTGACATGCAAGATGCTGGAATGCAGCTCCTAAGCCAATTTCCCCACATATTACAATTAGGATGAATGCTATAAATTTAAATATCACACATGTTAATTTGATTATGTGAAAAAACCTTTCCATTAATAAAAAAAAGATTAAATATAAACAGCTGCCTATTTTGTTACTAACACTTACAGATCATTTACCACCTTCAAATCAAATTTATTTTAATCAAATTTATTTTAAATCACATCAAATTTATTTTAAATGTTTTATTGGTTTTGTTTATCTTGGCTTTGATCAAACACCTTGGTTGAGCAAAGAAACCCCAACTTGTCCAACAGTGCTGATGAATATGCACTAAATTAACCTATTTTTATGTAACTACTTTAATAGATCAACAGATGATTGGTCTTTATGGCAAATTAACCAAGATGAGGGTAATTTACTATCATTTGCTGGCTTAATCACACTTTGTAGGCTATTTCATGCTATATGACCAATGTGGCTCACAGAGTGTTCAAATGGTGTACAGCTTATATTTCTATGATACATTTTCAAACAAGAACAATTGCAAAACTTAATAACAACTAAGAACATTGGAATTTGCAAAACAAAGGAGATTAAAGGGTTTTGAATTCAAATTTAAGCTTTCAGTTCTTCTTTCTTGCCAATCTTTACTATTAGGTGAAGTACATGTGAGCGGGGCAATTACAGCAGTGCTTTGTTAAAATGATGTTGCATTAGCCATGAGCCCAATGCAATAAAGGACACTTTGATCTAGCAAGGAGGCTTTGCATATATTACCATCAACAGATGCTAGTTTGCTGTACATATCTGGAAGTAAGGCAGAATTTGAATTCTGTTATGAAGTTAATTAGCAAAGAATCTACAGTCAGGGTTATGGGTAAAAAAGGGGATGGTTTAGAAAAATTTTTTTTTTAAAAATATATTTCATTACATGTTCATCTTAGTGTTTTGGCACTGGAAGCAAGACCCAGGACAGGGAGCCAATCCATCACTGAGCTCACACTCACTCACACACACACTATATAGGGCAGCCAATTTACCACGAATCAATGTTTTTAGACTCTGGGACGCAACCAGAGATCCTTGTGAAAACCAACACGAATATGGAACATGAACCCTCCACCAGATCAGTATTCAAACCTGAATCCAATCATGGTGTCCTATATATGCATATGTTTTTTTTTATATATAAATTTTTTAGAATAAACCTTCATTTTTGCTACAGTCAGATTGCTAACTTTTTTTAATCTGCAAGGTTTAAACAAATTCTAAGGAGTGAAGTAATGCTGTAAAGTCCTCTGCTTGCCATGCAACATGCAGGTAGTAATTATAGCTGAAAATTAGTCAGCAACTCAAAGCAAACTGCACCACAGACCTGGCTTTATTAAGTCAAAGAAGACGTCTTTCATTAATAAAAATTAATTTAAATATTATATTTGAACATATTAAAAAATACTTTTTTTGACAAAATAAGTCAGGATTTTATGAAAACAAAAATAACATCTGCATAAAATGAAAATGTAAATTCATGGCATGTTATGTATTAATTTTTAATTATCAATATACATTTTTCATTGGTGCCCTGTCCTAGGTTTATCTGCCCAGTGCTCGAAACGTTCTCCCCTGGATAGGCATAGGAAGCCCCCTGTGACCCTAATAGAGTATTGAGTATAAGAAAATGAATGAATAAATGAAAGTGTTACCTGAAATATGCCTTTTTTAACATGGTGGCATGAAATGTTGAACACCCAGTACACAGAATACCTGCAAACACAAAAAACAAAACAACACAAGAATAAAGCATAATGCAGCCACAACAACACACGAGAGGCCGTCCAGTTAATAGGCTCAGGGAGTTGCACTTCATTGAAAATGAAATATCATCATCATTCTGACCTTTTCGTTTATGTTTTGTTATGGTAATCAAATTCAAACTTGAGATAACTGTGTGTATGTCTACTGAAAACTAATTTAGAAATATTTTAGGGAAAATAAAATGTGTGCATGACTTTTATTTCTTGAATGTATGTTAGAGAGGAGTGACAATAAGATATGATGTTGAATTTCCAGCAGTAAACAATATTTCATACATAAGTTAATATACTTTGAAGCAAAAGGTAAATTTGTAATGTAATTTTGATGATACAGTACTGATGCACCTGTTCAAATATAACCAGGTGTTTATTTCTTAATGAATATGCATGTGTGCACTCTGTTCAGTTATTTTCGACCCTTGGGGACTTTATAGACCAATTTACAACAATTCCGACTAATCGAGTTTTATAGTAAAGGCTTTTATTAGGTAGGTCACCAAGTATTTCCTTAACCATGGTTTACAATAAATAATTACATCAGGATTTCTCATTGTGGCAACAATGTAACTAATATGGCTTTTCAACATAAAAACATATTAGTATATATATTCTGGGGTGCTGTATGGGGTACCCTGTGTTCTGACCTCACCATCAGATTTGGGAAACTTGTAGGTTGCTTTGACTGAATGACCTCCTGAAGATTTGCCAAGCTGGTGGTAAAGATAAACAGGTGAGGTATTTACAAGTGTTAATAAGTAAATATGACATTAAAGAGGATACTTGGCAGCCAATCAATAAGTCCTGAATTTAAAAAGGAAAGGGATAAGAAACACTAAATAATAGGCATATCACTGTTTTTTTATTTTAATATGAATTTGTTATTATATTGCAAGAAATCTACAGATCCCTTGTTAATAAAAAATTGTTTTATCGAATATTTTTGCTCAGCAGAAAACTTGCACGATTCAGACATAAGCCTTAAGGTTGGGTTTTATTTCTAGGAATGATTAGAGAGCAGGTTTGAGCTTTTTTAGCTGTCACTGAGATACAGCTTTAAAATGTGTGGAATTGACAGAAAGATAGTTTTAACCTTGCTCTGACCTGTCTGCTTAGATCATCCTGCCATATTTAATCTAGAGTCTGCCGCATCCTTATTTCTTTTTTTTACTGTAGCACTTTTTCATAATCCACTTCTGTGTACTCAGAATGTAATTTTTAGCTAAAACTTTCTTTTTTTTCTTTAACCTTAGATTGCTCCAAGCCAAGTCTTACCAAGGGCTCATCTGCCATGAATATGCCACAATCCTTTGGCACAGCGATGGGTTTTTCTCTTTCGGAAACACTCCCAGCTGCCAGTTTGCCCAACCTTGTGCGGAACAGCTCAGAACAGGACTCGCTACAAAAAGCAGAAAACAGCATAATCTATTTGGCTCCCACAGCTGATACCAATAAGTGCTGGCCAATCCGACCCACCTTACGTAATGAGTTGGATACCTTCTCAGTGCACTTCTATATCTTTTTTGGACCCAACATCTCAGTTCCTCCAGATCGGGCGGCAGTGTTTGCTATTAACCTAATGCCTGTGCTGGACAGCGGTGGTGTTTTGAACATGGAGCTCAAACTCAATGTGGTAAGTTAACACTGTTTAATATTATGAGGGGGGAAGGGGGTTATTTTGCAACATACAATATATTAAACATCCATCCAGCAGATATACCCATGACAGAGTGCCAGTCCATCACAGCCATTCATTCATTCATTCATTCATTCATTCATTCATTCATTCATTCATTCATTCATTCATTATCTTTTGCTTTATCACCCTCTAGGGTCGCAGGGGATTAACACCCCTATCAAAAAAGTTAGAACACTAAATTAAGCAAACACTTAAAATTAAACTTAGTTCATAAAAGGACAGAATTCACTGGTTTGGTTAGCTTGCTTTACAAGGCACATACATTTTTCTTGTCCTGATTTTTATTTGTCCAGCTGTCACTATCATAAAAATCCAGACCAACAGGACCACAGCATGGAGAACCCTTCTGTTCTTTATAGAGCCAAATCAATACATTTGAAGCTTGTCTCAAGCTTATTTATAAATGTTCAGTCAAGCGTCATTTCACGACCATCGGACATTAAATGCTTTACATATTTACTTTCTTGTTTGTGTTTATATCTACAAGCTCTAAGGCAACATAAAAAATACGGTGTGTGTTAAACATGGACCTATTTAACATGAATTTAGTGTCTAAACCAAACTTCAACTGCTCTGCACTTTTACATGGTTGTTACTGCAATCGGCCTGTAGATGACACAACTTATTAAATTTGCACTTCACAAAAAACATTTAAAGAACACATTCAAACTATTCCATCCATCCATCCATTATCTTCCGCTTTATCCTATATTAGGGTCGTGGGGGGTTCCCCATGCCCATCCAGGGGAGAACGTTTCAGGCGCTGGCCAGATACACCCAGGACAGGGTACCAATCTATTGCTGGGCACACACTCACTCACACAGACACATACACACTCTATATGGGGCAATTTGGAGAACTCAAATGACTTGATCCATGTTTTTGGACTGTGGGAGGAAACCGGAGAACCCAGAGGAAACCCACGCAGACACAGTGAAAACATGGAAACTCCACCCAGATGGGGATTCGAACCGGGAATCCCTAGTGCGGAGAGGTGAATGTGCTAACCACTAAGCCACCGTGCCGCCCTCGTTCAAACTATAAATAAATAAATAAGAAATAAATAATAGCCCATGATGAAAAGGTCTTCCCATATAGGACATGGACTTTTTAGTGAAGCATTGGTTTTGGTTTTATGACAGTTATCACATGCTTTGGCTTACAATGAATGTAATGTCATCACATATTGACAAAATGGAAACCAAGAACTAGGTCGTTCAATCAGAAATTTTTAAAAGGATGCATATCCTTGATCTTCAATCCAATAAGCTCTTAAAAAGATTCCAAAATAAGACTGCATGAAACAAGAGCGAAGTGATGTCATGGATAGTGCAATGTGTATCCAAATACAGTTTGCTGTCATAACGAATGTGTTTAAACAAAGTAAATGTCAGTATCTAATTGCTGTTAATAAATACCAGGCTGACGCTGATGTAGGGTGAAGTTGAAGGCGGAAACCTTTTTAATGATGCATATCTGCACACACGGTAGACTGTTCCTTTCTATTTTCTCTGAATGCTTAGACATAATACCACTTAGCCTGTTAGGGAACTGACTGTGGAACAAGGAAGCACTGTTGACCTGTTCCGATTTTCCATTTAAAAAAAAATCTTATCTGTTGCTTGCTTTATTTCAGTTAAGTTTTTGTTCTATTGTTACTTGTCTATGGAGTCAATCAGTATACCATCTGACAAGTGTATTATGCTCAAAACATTACATTACATTTACATTCACATTAGATTATTTAGCAGACGCTTTCATCCTAAACGACTAACAAGTATCTTGCTTGGTTGGCATCAAATCACAGGGTCACTTTAGTGGACCCTCGAGTTGAACCCACAACCTTTTGATTAATAACCCAATACCTTGACCACTAAGGTACCACATCACACAGTTAATGTGAATGTAATAGGTTTATAATTTACTTACAGAGAAGTTAACACATTATTCTGTTTATAACCAAATCAGTAATTAAAACGGCCTGAGTAAGAAAGTGTAATTCAACTCAATGGCTGTAAATCAAAATAATGGATTTAAAGTCAGAACAGTTTTTGTAAGTCTGATCAAGCATGTACCAAGTGATATTTCTGCTTTTTTACAAATGTTTTTCAAGCAACATACAATGTGACATGATACACCAGGCAGTTCAATTTTTCTGCCATGTAAAATGTAAAAACAGTCACTTTAATAGAATAAAATGTATTCCATTTTCCAGATGTGGGGAGATTACCTTCTAGATCTTAAATGTTATGTCTAGATGGATGTTATGAATATACAAGGATTATTTAAAAGAAAACCTTTTTTTAAAGCTGAACATTTTTGATTATTTTATATAAATATGATTGTTGAGTTACAGGCAAAAATAGGGCTGATCCATCTAAATAAGTGCTGATTCCTGAGTTAGATCTGGTGCTGGGCAGGTGCCTGACTTCAAAAACCTGCTTACCCCATAAAAAGGGTCTCAAGTGCAAGAGCTGATCTGTTAATTCCATTTATTCCCAAAAATGACAAACTGCTGATAGGTCTCTTTCACATCACATTATTAATCAAAGGAAGGTGAATGCTTCCCTCAGTAAGAGCATATTTATAAGCTCATTAATGACATCACCAGTTCTCCTTTCCAGACTGGCAGCCTTCTGGTGTTGGAAGGGAACCAAGGTTTTTGGCCGAGCACCAGCTCCTTTGCATTTTTAAATAATTATCCTAATTTACAAGCAGACAATGGTATCAGCACCAGTAGTAAAAAAAACATGAAATTGTTGTGCCAAGTTTAATACAGTCTTCGTTTGATAGATCTGTAAAAAACAATGATTGTAGATCTATGAGATGCTGATGATGGTGACTGGACATTATTGGTTGGTGGACTATTCTAACTTAGAATGAAGATTTTTCTAAATTTCAGCATATGTTGGATATAATCCTTCCTCTTCCACTGTAATACACGCACACACACACACACACACACACACACACACACACACACACACACACACACACACACACACACACACACACACACCAGCATCACTGTCACTGCAGAATAATCCAGCAGCCAAACAACTTTCCATTCAGTTCTGGTAAAATAACTAAGAGCACATTTATTACAAAAACTAATAAAATAATTTGTACAAGAACTCCCAATTTGTGTAAAAAACCCCCCCCCCCCCCCCCCCCCCCCCCCCCCCCCCCCCCCCCCCCCCCCCCCCCCCCCCCCCCCCCCCCCCCCCCCCCCCCCCCCCCCCCCCCCCCCCCCCCTGCAAACCGCAGTATTATCATTACCTCACACTAAAGGGTCTAGATCAAATCCCCCAAAAATAGGAGAGATGTTTGCATATTTTAACCACATTGAGTATTAACTTTGACTATTTAAACACTAGTTTATATCTCTGTTCATATGCTGAAGTTCATACAACCATATGTGGTATTTTGAAGGCTCAATGTTAGAAGCAAGTGAATTTTCACCTCAAAATAAATGTGGGCGAATAAGTCAATCTGCACTTTTGTCTGAATGATAACAAATGATAGCAATCAAGTAAGATGCTATCAATTCCTGCAGCTGGAGGGTTAAAACACCAAAAGAGAGCCTTCAGACAAATAATGCGGTTATTTTCCAACGCTGACATCGGAACTTGTTGTGTTGATTATTGTTCTTAAGGGGGGAAAAGCCCTTCGATTGGTTCTTTAATCATGGTGTAAATCGAGTCTCATTAGTTTAAAGATTGTAAAGCCTCCGGAGAACTGCCATCGCGAGTTAGCACGTATGTACTTCTGCCGTTATTTGAATGTCAGACAAAAAGGTCACATGGAATATGGAGGATGATCGATCATCCAGTCCTTCAGGTTCGTGCTTGTCCAGGTACAAAACAGCAGACACGTTCACCTCTATTTCCCCTAGAGATATCATCAACATGCATTAGAAAATACATCATGGAGTGAAATTGAAAAAAAGAGAGATAAAGGAACATCCGGAGATATTTTGCAGCCTGAAATAAGAAGCAATTTTGCTAGGCTATAGAAGGATTATATAGTCTTTGGTGTGACTGTGCCTAATTAAAGGGTAGCACTCACATGAATGTGGAAATGATGAAGCAACAATGTGCAATGAGGTTGTGCGTTACTGTAAATATATCATGTGCAGATGTGATCATAGGCATGTCTGCTAAGTGACAGAAAATGCTGGTTTTAAGTAAAAAACTAATATTCATTTATTATACATTCACTTTGTTTCCTACGTTACTAATACTGTAGCCTGTCCCAGCATTTTGGCTGCTCTTTCTTGCAGTTTGAGTATGCAAGCAATTTATTCTCTGCTTTCCATGTGGTTGAGTGAAAGGAATCTTTTTTGCAAAGTACCAGGTCACAACCATATTGGACCTACAAGCTTTAAAAAAGCCAATTCGGATGGAGTTTCCATTTTCTCCCTGTGCCAGCGTGGGTTTTTTTTAGGTTCTCTGGTTTTATCCCACATCCCAAAAACATCTATTCAATGTCATTTAGCTGCTCTAAATTGCCCCATCAAAATTGTCCCTATAAAGTGTCTGTGTGAGGGAGTGTGGACCCAGTGATGGTTTGGCACCCTGTCCTGGGTGTATCTGCCCAGCGCCCGAAAAATGTTCCTCTGGATGGAACCCTGTCACGGTAATCCCTAGTATAGAATTAAGCGGAAGATAATTACATGAGATGAAAAAAATGCTAAATATTAATTTAAGTGAATTTAAAGAGAAGAAATCAGGGTCATTCACTATAAATAGATGATTAGATAGTTCACCGGTCTTTTTGCCCATGCAGTGCGCACTGCAATGCACTCATCGACAAAACTTTCTAGGCCTTCCTTTTAATGTATTTTGTTCTATCAATAATTCAGCATGTTAAGTGCCAAGGACACTACGCAATTGGATCAAATAACATTTATTGCATTTTACAGGGAGAAGTTTCACAGAAAATATTTCATCACTGTCACCTAAATATCTTAAGCAATGTTTCTGATGCTTTTTTTTCAGTACGCTATGAAAAAGATCCAAACAGACAACATGACTGAAAACACAACGATTTCTGGTGTGGCAACATAGAATCCTGAAATTATTTTTGTATTGCAATGGACAAACCTGCTCAACTGAAAAAGACTGTAATTAGAAACGGTTCTGTGTCATTCTGCTCTGCCAATGAAAGTGAAATGACCCGTGTCGGTGAGCTAAAAAGTCATTTTCCTCAATCAGCACTTTGGAAGCAAGCCTTAGATTAGCTTTCTCTTTGTATTTTAATGGCAGAATAGGGCATTGTGAAACTGCCTCTTTTAAAGCACAAGTAAAGACAAGTTTCTCGAGTGGGAGCTGTAAAGTAAATGATTTCCGCATGCCGCCATATGCTGCTGTCTGAGAATTATCTTGCAAGGCTGGCAAAGTGATGGATGTTGTAATGCATGTTTACGATCAAACCAGTTTATAGGAGCCATTTGTGCCCTCAACCTTGGGGTATTGACTTCATAGAGGTATTCACCACAAAGTGAAATGCAAGAATAAGTCAAGTTCGCAGAACATTTGTCACAAACCTGCATTAGGACTGACAAATAAAATTAAAAATGAGGGGGAGGAGATAAAATTCATCAGCTAATGAGTTTTGTCTATGTTACTCCAGATAACAATGACAAGGTGACAACACTGTCCAATGTCCACTGTCTATTTTTACACTGAAGACAGACACAGCTGCTCTGTCAAAAAAGACTAGCAACCTCATTACCCTTTCCTATTATGGCTAGAGATTGCTGTGGCTTCACTGCCTGCAGATCTTAGCAGAAATACTGTCTGCTGGTCTGTATACCAATTGTTTTGTCTTGAAAAAAGAAAATTTGTACAGAGACAGTGGGAAATGAAACATGACAAGAAAGAAGATTAATATAATATGAAGCTTTAAAATGGCATTTGAAGAAACAGATGGATTGTTGTGACCAAACAAAGTACTTGGACAATATGTATGAAAACCCTGAAATACAGATATGCTTAAATAAATTAATAAATGTGTAAAATTGTATCAGATTAGTTTGAAAGAAAGTGGAATGAGTATTTCATTCAACCAAAAATCCAGATATGATAACAAAGCATTCATTCAGATAAATAGGTTCCACTTTTGAAAATTGTTGATCACTTCCCCAAATTCTAATCGAAATGGCATGTACATTCATTCAGGAAAAGTAATTCCCAATCCTGTGTCTCAGCATGACGCCTGAATTCAATACAATGTCATCTATACCTCCTGCTGAGTGCAATGGTTACATTTAAACTGCAAGTCCGATGCCGATTATATTTGAAAGATTGATTCTTCTGTGAGTGTTAGGATAGCAAAGTAAAACTTCAGTCTGATTTCTTTATTTGAACTTTTTGTTGCCTATAAAGTCAAGTGGATTCAAGCATTTTGCATCAGGCATTGTCTCAAAGAAGGCCAGAGGCAACAGTGGAGATGTTTATTCAGTATTCAGTATCGTCCAGTATTCAATGGAGTATCGTCTCCAGTATTCCTAAAGCATTATACATGTGTGATGAGCCTGTTATATTTTTTTATAACCTTTGTTTTTTTTTAGATATTACTTATTTAGAGTCTGTAAAGAGCTGTTATGCAGTTTAATGGGGTTAAGTGGATATGTCTGCTACATAAAGCTTTTAAATGACAACAATGTGCTTAATTGTCACAGGCATTTTTTTTTTATTTAAGTGAGCAATATATTGTTTGTGGGGTATTTTGCTTAGGAAATGGCACTGTCTTGTTGACTGCACTCTATACAACAGCAAGCTAAATTATAAAAGTATAAATAATTGGTATTACTATATTGGTGTTATTGGTATTATAGCAACAGTAACAGATAAAAGGTATTTGGAGTAAGATAATCAATGGAGGTAAAATCAGTGTAGAGGTTGCAGAAAGTGAATCTGTCTCTATGTCTTAATAGTCAAGTCTGTCTTGGTCTTAGTTTGTGTTTTGATATAACATGCTGTAGATATTTGCTTTTGTGCACTTTATCTGCCAGCTCTCATGGACTGTGACTGTGATTTGTGGATTTGTCAGAATAAAAGTCCACAGCATATGTTCATCTCCGTTAAGCCCAGCATTACACTGAGGTTTCACAGGGAGTTGCACCGACAATGAGAATTCACTGTTATAAATCTATGTACCGCAGACAAGTGCTATGAAACTGGGTAAAGGGAGGCTGTCGTAATGCCTAAAGAGAAAAGAGAACTTGCAATGGGTGGTCATAATTGCTTGATTTATTTATTACAGACTATTTATTTACCATAAGGAATACATTTATGTGGTTTACATATTCATTTATGAATTTACATAGAGGTTTATAAGGATGCTGAGGACGTTCCACCAGGCAGGAGAAGGATATATCAACATAAGTCTGTGAATGCGTACATCCAGATTATGGGCTGAAATTTCCCAAGTCACAAAAATTTGCAAAAAACCCCTGATTACTGTGTTAGGACCACGCTGTTTTTCTATTTTTCTACAAAATATTTTTAAAATTAGATGCTTTGGATTTTAAATGATGAAAATATGTGTTTATATATATTTTTGTATGTACACCTATTAAAAAGATTCATTATAAGCAGTGTTTTATTGTGAAGCGGAGAGTGGAAGATAAAGTTAAAATAAGCAGAACGTTGTTAGCTTCAGACCAGTCACATTGCTAAAGCAGCTGATACACTCCATTGGATAATCGAGCTAACTGTTGCTAAAGACCAGCCTTTCTCCCTGAAAGTGTCCCTGTACTAGGTAATTAATAAAAAATGACATCCAATAAAAGTCACCTTTGGTCCTAAGAAAAGAATGTTGTGCTCTAATGATTTTCCAGCGATGCGTAAAGGAAAGCATCCAGCTAAAACTTTAATTTTAGGGTATGTTTAAAATGATTTATTATGCAATTCCTTCAAAAAATCACTTCACTTGTATTAATTATGAAAGTGGTTGATTTATTTAATTAAACACTTATTGTAATTTTCTAAACTGTATAAACTGTTTAAAATCTATTACTTATTTCCAATACATATTAAAATATAAATTAAATGATACTGATTACTTTACATGAAACTAAATGAATATTATATTTAGATTCGTTCTCGAAAAAGACAAACTAACAGAATCAAATGTAATTGTGTTAGTCCTATTACTTTGAGTTTTCAATGGGGACTGGTTGCTGATACTTGGAGGCTTATTATCATATTAGAAAATAATTGGTTTCGACGATTGTGTGTATCATTCATTGGGGGTTTCTATGCTCTTCCTTTTTATTATTTCTTAATTGATCAAATTACAAATGTAATTTTAATCATTGAACTTAATTTAGATCTTTAAACATGCATGTATATATCTTGACTTTTGCTTATTGAATGAATTGAATGAATTGTGTGCCGTGTTTTCTCCTTTTCTTTCAGTTTTTCACTTTCTGTTAATCACCAATCCTTACACTACTGATGATCCCAACACGTAAAAATGAATGCAGCTGTCTGATTATTTATGGCTCATGTAAGCAGAACCTTAATGTTCTACCTTAATGTAATGCATAATAATTAAGGAATTTATATAAAGACAGAAATTTAGCTGGGAATTGGGTTACCAATTAATTGGGTAATCAAAAGCATAATCTCTGGATAACAGTAGCAAGATTTAGGATTTTAAATGAGGAATGTGCAATAATAAACATTTTAATGTTTGAAATGCCAAAAGAGATGTACAAGATACAGAAATGATGGTAGGATTTTCTATGTATTCATAATGCTTTATAAAGCCTCAGCTTTAAAACATTCATAAAGCTTGATAAAGCTTTTTAACACTTCTTATAAGCCTCAGTTATAAGCCTCAGTTAATAGTCATAACATTTTCTAACCAGACTTATGAAGTATTATAAGAATATTCCAATCTATAAACATTAACAGAGGCCAATGACAAATGTTATAAGGTGTTATGAATGCATGTTATCAAAATGACTAAACTTGAACTTGAAGCTTGCAATAGTATGGTTTAAGACAAATTTTGAACAGTAGGACATTAATTTGAGAGAACCACACACAGACAGACAGACAGACAGACAGACAGACAGACAGACACACACACACACACACACACACATATATATATATGTATGTTAACATGCCTAATGACTTACTGGCCATAATTTGGTACAGTGACAACTTCACATCATGAAATCATGACTCATAAGCAGGTCAGACAGCATCATTCACCTTACAGGTTGGATTTAAGAAACATCAAGTACAAGTCAGCGTGAATATGTTAGTCTATTCCTGTCAGTCACATTTCCTGCTGAAATTCCTGCTGGAAGTCTTATTATGTTAATTACTCAAAGATAATTCACTGCTCAATGCCAAACGAGATTTGACGCCTGAGAGGTTTCAAACATTTGACACAAATTCAGAGCTAGAATTGGATAACTGGTTTGTTTTCGATTTTCAAACGTGTGTTTTTCTTCTCATATAGTACGAAAAGAACACAAAAATAAATAGTAATATTTTGAGCTGATTTAATTGGGCTATTTATGTCGCTGGTACATTTTCCAAACTTGTGGAACATGTGGTATAATGATCTGTATTTCTAATTAGTTTTGTTATAAATCAAATTTTAAAATATTTTATCCAACATATTATTTACCAAACAAAGTATATTTTTCTTTTGTTTCTGGTAATATGTGCCATTCCTGTCTATCACACTTTTAGAAACATTCATTCATTCATCCTCTATTAGGGTCGTGGTGGGGTTACCCATGCCCATCCAGGGGAAAACGTCTCGGGCGCTAGGCAGATACACCCAGGACAGGGCGCCAATCCATCGCTGGGCACGGGGACGCGGACACGGGAAGAACATTGAAACTCCACCCAGATGGGGATTCGAACCGGGAATCCCTAGCACCGGGAATCCCTAGAGGCGAACGTGCTAACCACTAAGCCACCGTGCCTTTTGTTAGAAACATGTCCTTTAAAACTATATAGTTTGCAGCGGAATGAAACCTCCTGCATATAGACTGCCAAGCACGAGTTTGCACTGGATAAATACTGTAAATGTAAATAAGCTGTGATCTAAAGGTTGGTTTTGCTTCCCTCTGAAAACACTACATGATGAGAAGCAACAGTAGACAGTATTTCATTTCACAGCCTCACTCTGAGTTACCAGTGCAATAACCGCTACTCTGGTCTCATCATATCTATTCATTCCTCTCCATCACATAAAATCTCATGGTGCATGTTTTTACGTCCTGTTGACTTTATGGACCAGTGGAAATGTAAACAGAATAATAACCCAATGCTTTGATTTTTTATTTGCTAATAGAAATATAAAAGCCCTCACATTCTCGAATATGTGCCGGTCTCGGCATCAACCATGATGTCTATGAATTCTGATATTCCATGCAGAAAATTGCTAGTCATTTTTTGTGGTTAGTTCTAAAATCTAATAATTATGTAGCAATATATGTTTTGGCTTAATATGGCACATGACATTACAGATACAAATATAAATACTGTATATTTATTTATCATAGAAAACTAAAAAACATCTCTGAAACTGTAGCTTCTTTATTGGATTAAATATATGATCTCAGTCCATTATTATTATTATTATTATTATTATTATTATTATTATTATTATAGAATAGAATAAAATAGAATAGAATAGAATAGAATAGAATAGAATAAAACTTTATTGTCCATTAAACTTACATTAAATGGAAAATTGTCTTTGGCAGTCTGGCAGACAAATACATGTACAAATACAAAAAAAAAAAAAAAAAGAAAAAAAAAATATATACATATAGATTATAAATTATGTTGGGAAATAATGCTTTGCATCCTTGTTCAAAATATTCACCGCAGAAGAAACAAATGACTTTTTGTACCCATTCTTCTAAGCTAGTGGAACCTTAAGTCTCCTGCCTGATGGCAGAACCTAATAATAATAATAATAATAATAATAATAATAATAATAATAATAATAATAATAATAATTATTATTATTATTATTATTATTATTATTATTATTATTATTATTATTATTATTATTATTATTGCCCAGCGATGGATTGGCGCCCTGTCCTGGGTCTATCTGCCCAGCGCCCGAGACGTTTCCCCCTGGATGGGCATGGGGAACCCCACCGCGACCCTAATAGAGGATAAGCGGGAGATAATGAATAAATTAATTATTATTATTATTGTTATTATTAATATTATTATTATTATGTAATACTTATAGCCAAATCATAAACATCTGAAAGGTGATTTCTCATAAATGCTACAGTGATGCAGTTGTCTCACAATGTAAAACCCCTGTTTTCACAAAATTGTCCACCAATTTAATGGGCACACACTCACCCAGACACACACACCTTATAGGGGCAATTTGGATAGGGGCAATTTAAAGCAGCCAATTCACCTTAAATCCATGTTTTTTGACTGTGTAAGGAAACCGGAGATCTCAGAGAAAGCCCAAGTGGACATGGGGAGAACATAAAAACTCCACCATTATTGGGATTCGAACTGGATCCCATGGCTGTGAAGTGGACATACTAACCACTAAGCCACCATGCCACCCTGCTCTGACTTGTGGAGGTTTAATCAATTATTTATGTTCTTTATTTATGTATTACTGGTGCCTTGATAACATAACTATTTATAATATAAAAAAATGAAACTACAATGAACTCCAGTTACCTGAGAGCACAGTATAGCAGTTTTGATTTTTGATGTTTTGAAAAATTGTATTCTTGTTTGTAGACACATGTAGTAGGAAGTAAAATGGGTTTGTTTATGTCAATGGTCAGTTTGCATTCGCTGGATAGTACAGATTCTGTAATAGAGTTTTCGGATTACTTCTGCCTTTATATACCACAGAATGCTGGAGAGGCTACACTGTCAACTTCAGTGTCAGACACGCTGTCTATTGATTTCATTTTGTTTGATGTAGCTTTTCCTGCTTGTATTTGAAGCTGTACTGTCTGTGACCACTTGCCTAATGTTGTTTTGCCAGATAAGTGATATCTAGGCATACCAGGCCTCAGATGTGACCATTTTTCTTTAGACCAGAAAATTTGCTCAAGGCTGAAGAAATCCTAAATTGTACATTATTAAAAGAATCATCCAGAGCATAATTTACCCAGAAAATTGCAGTTACTAACATTTACTCATCCATTACTGAATCAAAGTTGCAAAGACTATTCCTTCTTACATTTCAAAACGAAACAGTTCTGCACAATTTAATTGCATTTATTTCATTGACTTCTTGTGACTCTTCAAAAGTTTGTCAAAAAAAAAATGATTGAGCAAACGAGCACAGTGATTAAAACGAAATGAAGTCCATCAAAAATTAGTCACTAACTTTAATCTTTTTGATTTTTTCGTCTGTCCTTGATGTTGCCATGGCTGCATGTGGTAGCACAATGGTTAGAGCTTTCATTCCACAGCAAGAAAGTCTTCAAATGATTACTAGTGTGGACAGAGTCGTATCTATATGGAGTTGTTCTCTTTGTGATTGTAGGGCTTATAGCTCAGCCCCCCCAAAAGAAACAAAAAAAAACAACGAAACAACGGAATTGAACTTACACTCTTAGAACAAGATTTGAAGATAATTGAACTTTTAGAGATGGAGTGCTTTTCAGTTGGCCAGTATACAATAAGATAAAACATTGTGATATACGCTACAAAATACATACTTAGTTACCTTAAAGTCCTGTGATTATACCTAAAATCACATTACTGTAAAATAATCCCTTGTATAGCCTGTTTCTGACATTATAAATGTTATATTGTGTGCATAAATGTATTTTCTTCAATCCTTCCAACTGATAAGTGCTGAGATCTTATCTTAACAAAATCAAGACAATTTTTTCATTTGTTTTCTTCATTCAATAATATCGTCTGGGGAGGGCGTGTGATTTCAAAGGGCACAGAATGCCTAATAACAGGCTTGTAGTCTAATCAAAAAGCTATTAAAGCACACTACACCTACCCAGACTGGACATGATGGACCCAGATAGCGAAATTATTCCAGCTCAGATCTGGCTCATATCCCCTATGTTCATCTGGACCACATGTCACATGGATTAATGGCACTTGAGTGAATTGTTTCTGGTAGCAAGATGTGTGCCACATACACACCAGATAGGTGTTTTAGACAATGTTGTCCACTTTTGGCTCATGTATAGGTGGCAATGCCATATATCTGTCATGTGGGTTATAGAAGAATTTTTATATGATGGTTTTGTTTCATATGCAGTTTCCCAGTCCAGGCAGTCGGCCAACGGTGCCATACCTCAGCCAAAAGTGCCCGGCGCCCATATGTAATCTGTGAAAGGGTGTTGATAACTCAGACTGTAGCAGGAGAAGCAGCTAGAAAAAGGCAGTTGAAAATGTATAAGAAAACCTTAGGAATAGCAATGGTGTTGTGTTACAATAACACCTAGCCATCTATTATCTTCCACTTTATTCTATATTAGGGTCGTGGGGGGGTTCCCCATGCCCATCCAGGGGAGAACGTTTCGGGTGCTGGGCAGATACACCCAGGACAGGGTGCCAATCTATCGCTGGGCACACATTCACACAGACATACACACTCAATTTGGAGAACTCAATTGACTTGATCCATGTTTTGGACTGTGGGAGGAAACCAGAGAACCCGGAGGAAACCCACGCGGACACGGGGAGAACATGGAAACTCCACCCAGATAGGGATTCGAACCGGGAACTGAGAAGCGAACGTGCCAACCATTAAGCCACCGTGCCCCCCGTTACAATAACACTAATATATGAATCCTCAAGGGGGCCACAGAGGCAAACTTGCAATATTAAGATTAGATCTTCCAACGGGGCGGCATGGTGGCTTAATGATTAGCACAGCCGCCTCCCAGCGCTGAGGATCCAGGTTCGAAACCCAATGTTGGTTCGAGTTTCCATGCTCTCTCCGTGTCCGTGTGGGTTTTCTCAGGGTACTTCAGGTTTCACAGTCCAAAAACATGAATTGAATGTTCTTAATTGCCTCTATATAGTGATTGAGTAAGTAAATGAGTGTGTGCCCAACGAAAGATGGCGTCCTGTCCTGGTTGTATCTGCCCAGTGCCAAGAACTTTCCCCTCTGGAAGGGCTTGTAACCCCCCCCCCCCACAGTAGTATAGGATTCAGCATTATATAATGAATGGATCTATCAACCACCAGTGCTGTCATCCGGTACCTTAACCACTTGGCACCGGTGCACTATTTCTATGCATGTACCATAAAAGTAAAGAATTGCTGCCCACATTTCGGTGCCCTTCGTTTTTACCAGTGCAATTAAAAATATGAACTTTTTTATAGCTTTAATTTTCCTGACAGAGACCTTCAGTAGTCTATAGTTCCTGCTCATAAATGAAATAATTGTACCAACTTTGATTCTGTGCCCAGAACAAAGGCTGTGAATTATCTCAAGATGACAAGCCTAGCCATCTACATCTGTGCTCTTACACAGCAAAGCTGTCTTGTGCCAACCCATTAATGTATCCAAAATTAACAACATGAAACATGGGATGCTCTTAATTGGTTTCTTCACAGATATTGTCTGTGCTAAGCTTGGCTGGCAGTCGGTGATGGAAGCAGAAGCTGTTGTGAGAATCCACTCGCCATGCTGGGAGAAAATATAGTTTACATTTGGTGGCTAATCATCCACTCCATATTTAAATCTAACGAAATACACAAACAGTTTTTTTGCTTCTTTCATATAATATACTTAAGCGAGGTGGAAATTAGGACCAGTTTCACACAGCTGGAGACTCATTGCACACACACTATAATGACAAATCATTATTTTTGTGTACTATACTTGTTTCCATATTAGCATACATACAGTTTTTTCAAACTGCAGGATTATTGCTGTAAAAGCCTGTTGAATGAAACTGAATCCATTATTGAGATGACATATGAGATTTGTATGACCTACACAAGTGCAGAATTGTACTATTTAAGCAGCTTACTCTTGAGCAGCATAGTGGCACAGTGGTTAGCACCTCACAGCAATAAGAACCGAGATTTGATTCCTGGTGTTGTGAACACAGGTCCTCTCTGTGTGCAGTCTGCATGCCCTCCTCACTGTGTCTGCGTGGGATTTCTCTGGGGTCCCCGGTTTCCTCCTACATATAAAGCATGCCTAGCTATTATATAGGGGTGTGCGTATCAGTGCTGGTTCCAAGCCTGGTGTAAAACTGTGCCAAGCTGAATATGTGGATCTTCGCAAACAGGAACAAGACAAAGGAACAAGAAGAGAACTGTTTATTCCTCACAACCGCACTAGATGTACTGATGCACTAGATGCATTTAATTGTTTAACTTCAGTTGAACATTAATTATTTTGGTCTAATGTGTTGATTAATTGATGTACATAATACACATACCCCTTAAATTAAGTTTAACCAACAATATGCATTCATTCATTCATTCATTTATTATCTCGCGCTTTATCCTATATTAGGGTCGCGGTGGGGTTCCCCATGCCCATCCAGGGGAGAACATCTCGGGCGCTGGGCAGATAGACCCAGGACAGGGCGCCAATCCATCGCTGGTCACACATTCACTCACTCCCACAGACACACTCTATATGGGGCAATTTTGAGAATTCAATTAACTTGATCCATGTTTTTGGACCGTGGAAGGAAACCAGAGAACCTGGAGGAAACCCACGCAGACGCGGGGAGAACATGGAAACTCCACCCAGATGGGTATTCGAACTGGGAATCCCTAGCGCTGAGAGGCGAACGTGCTAACCACTAAGCCACCATGCCGCCAATAATATGCAATCATTTCAATTTAAACTTCAATTTCGGGTAGATTTTTTCATTTAGACTTGAAGCCTGATTGGATAACGATCAGGTTTGATAATACTACAGTATCACTGATTCCTCCTTATTTACTGATTTGTGTTGCTCTCTTATTTGGAAGTTTCTTCCTTTGGATAAAAACATTTGCTAATTGACTAAAGGTAAATGTAAAAGTAATCTTCATAACATACATTTCACCTTTAACTTTATTTAAGTGATGGAAGAGGCAGGTAATAATGCAAAACTAACCACCCCATGTGTCAGCACTTTAGCAGAGGTGAGAATCAGGCTGCAGTTGAAGCATGACTGCCAGTTGGAAACATTCAAAGGTTGTTTAATTGTTAGGCCCAGACAAAATTGGCTCATGCTAAATTAATATCCTGGCATCATATCTGATAACATTAGAATGACCATATTTTGGTTCTCAAAAAAAAAAACATGTCACTAGAGGAAATATGATAGCATGCAGCAGACAAACACTCCCTATGGTGAAAAACTAAAGTGAGGATTTGGGAGGAGTATCTTAAATCGTTGATAGCATCATGGCATTAAATGGCATTAAAATCCAAAAAAAAAAACTCAAAAAGACTAAAATAGTTATTTTAGATAAAAACTTAAACTTAATGAAAAATTTATTTTTATAAATAGCTGCAACAAATATTATAATCCAACATTTTACAATAATTAATTCATAATTTACCTGCAGACTTTTTTGTTTAATTGCAGTTTTATGTTTTTGTTTACATTTAATAGATTAAATTTGTAACTCTTTTCTAAGTTTACTTTTATATTTGTCTTGTGCACATAATACACACAGCCCTCAACCTGATTTAAACTAATAATATGCAATAATGTCTTCATGATATAATGAGCAGTCATAAGTTTGTGGTTAAGGAAGCAGCCTTGTGGCCTGAAGGTCCCTGGTTTGATTCCTGGTTCCACCCCGTACTATGGATGAAGTGCTCTTGAGAAAGGTTCCAAACCCCAATTGCACCCCAGGTGCCAAATACAAGCCTGCCCACTGCTCTGCACACGTGTGCTCACTTCACAAGTGAGGGTATGTGTGTGTGTTTCACTGCACGAAGGGAAACATACCTCTGATTATATATCACTTTATCATTTTATAGTACAACAACTGTTAAACACGTATATTGTTTGTAATATGCCAGGTTGTTTTTGCTATCTTTTGACTAAGCTGCAGTCAACACTGCAGTCTGTAATGTTTTCGACCTGTCATGTTGGTGCATTACATTAGCCTAAACACTAAAAGATAAAAGGATGAGTCCATTGTTGATGCATCAAGAGTGAATCATCAGGTTAGGTTTAAAATGTCACATTTGAATTAATAATACAGTGTGGCTCCTAGGGCTTTATAGTCATGCTTGGGCTAACCCACTGACAAATGTATCCATCTTCCTGTGCAAATGTTTGTGAACTCATATCTCATTACTTCTTGCTTCACAATCAATGGGTTTCCCCAAGGGGAATGCTTCAGGTACTGAGCAGACACACCCAGAACAGGCTGCCAATCCATTGCTGGACACACACACACATACACACACACACACACGCTATATAGGGGCAATTTAGAGCAGACAGAGAGAGAGCATGGAATCTCAAACCTGGATCCCAGCACTGAGAGGCGACTGTGCTAACCACTAGGCCACCATGTCGCCCCTTCATACAGTCCTGTATATTGTTATTTTCATCATTAATTACTATTATGATAACTTTTTTATCATTCTGGAGGAGGCTGGGTGTGTCTCATATGAATTACACTAATTACATAGTCCAGGGTAAAACACTTTCACCGATCAGCAGCTCTTTTGTGGTATTTCAGCCCATGATGTAATCCTAGACCTGACAGATTTCATTCGAAATAAAACACAAACAAAGTAATATCCCCAAGGGCAGATTACAGTATATAATTTGTAATTTACCTCATTATGACCTAAGCATGTCAGCTGTGTTGAACATATCCATATGTCATATGCTGCTTTTTGTTATGCACTGATTGTGGTTAAATCCATGAGACGTGTAAAAGGTGCACTCATTTGTGACCCTTTGGCAAAGCTTAAACATCCTTAGAAATATACAGCACATTGAACTTTTTGAAAGTCAGCAGGAGAAGGTAACTTCTTTTGGGGTCAGCCATGTCTTGCTGTGCTATAACAAGGCACTAAGACAGCACAACAGTTTAATTATTAAAAGCCTTTACTTGATAACACAGAGGCTGCTTAGTGCCCTCCAGCATTCCACTAACCACCATGATTAGCTGAACAGGACATAACGCTTTCTGTTAGGCTTCTCTCCGGCTCCCCCTACGCTCTTTCTTTTCTCTCTCACTCTCTGCGTGTGCTGCATTCACTTCCGTGCAGAGGCCTTTCTATAATTCATGTGCCATGGGAGTTACAAGGGTGAACATCTCTATTTTCAGATAACTACAGACATTCAGAGGGCATATTCAGCTGCACACGTTCCCATTACCAACCTCGCAAGTCTTGTCATGTCTGTACTGTCTCTAATTATTATAATGCAAAATAAATGCATTGTTATTTCACACTGTCCATTTTGTATACAAAACATGCATTTGATATTTTTAAGTTTTTTTTTTTTCGTAATCCGTAAATGACTTTTTCTTCCCTCAGTCCTCAACAAAGGGAGAGAACATCACTGTTTTTGGCTGCTTGCATCATGGAATGCCTCTGGCCCTTCGGGACAACTCTTCCATAAAATGCGAGTCTGGTAGGTGGACTCTTTTTATATTTGTTTAGACCTCCCATCTAACACATGAATTCATTATTTATCATGTTCTTCTTGAAACAAACGAATGATTTCTAAGCTGCTTTAAAATACATAGTATAAAAGGGAAGCAGCAGTTTTGTGGAAAACAGTTACCTGTGAGCAAAATCCCTAATTCTGAATAGTTTGGAGTAACTGTATGAAGTAATGACCTCAGTGAATGACAGATAAATAAGCTCTATAAGCTGTTATAATAAAAACAATTAATTATATAAAGAATTTATTGAAGGTGGCACAGTGGCTTAGTGGTTAGCGCGTTCCCCTCTCAGCACTAGGGATTCCCGGTTCGAATCCCAATCTGGGTGGAGTTTCCATTTTTTCCCTGTGTCCATGTGGGTTTCCTCCGGGAGACAGTTTTATCCAAAAGAAATGCAAAACAAGGTACTAATAAGAGAACAAAAATGAATTAAAACCTATTTTGTGGCAGCATACTGGCCTTGTGTCTGCCTCTCAGCGCTGGGGATATAGGTTTAAATCCTGATCTGGGTGAAGTTTTTTATATTAGTCCTGTTACTGCATGGGTTTTCTCTGGGTTCTACTGGTTAAGATAATCTAAATTAGTTAATCTAATAATCTAAATCGCCCCTATAGAGTGTGTGTGTAAGTAAGTGTATGCTCAGTAATATATTGTCACCCTGTCCTGGGTGTATCTTCCAAGCACCCTAAATGTTCTCCCCTGAATAAGAAAGTAAATCCTTAGTAGAGGATTAAGTGGTGAAGATAATGAGACGAGAAACCTTTATTGCAAGGTACCAAAAATATAACGTGTAAAACTTAAATTGAGGCTATGTTTGATAATACTCAGAAAATGACTTTAAATTACACTATGGATTTAATTTAATGTTAATATGAAATAGGTAGGAAACCATTCTAAAACTGCAATTTCAACGAAAGCAATTTAAATTTGATTGTTTATTGTACATTAGGAGTAGGAGTTAAAACCTCAAAGTAAAATACGAACCTGAATCTGGTTTTATAGCCAGGATATATTTTACTCTGCAGCTTCGAATCCCTGTTGAAATGGTTTTGAAATTACATTTCAGGCCCATTGCATTTTAATTTTCACAGCCTGTCAGATGGCCTGTCAGATGACAAAGTGGAAAGGTGGAGCAGGTGTAAATAAGAAACAAAAAAATGAAGAAATATAACAGTTAAGCTGACAAAAGAACATGGTTGTCAGTTGCTCTACAAATTAGGTATTAATTATTTTAAAATTATGGGGTATGTAAATTCCACTACTTGATTTTTGTCCATCTTGACTTGAAGCAGCTTTATTTATAGCCCTGCTTTAATGTTTATATGCATCATTGTTTTTTATGGTGAGAAAATATAAATTGTATTGTGCTGTTGCTTCTTTTTTTCTCATGTCATGTTTTTATACAACATACAAATGTAGGTAAACACTACGAATGACAAATGAATTTTTAACTTAAATCTAACACAGAATCGATACTGGGGTTCCTCCTGTTAGTGAACACCACCATAAACATCACCAAGCTTCGTATTCCGTACCCACAGACAGGCACCTGGTACCTTAGCCTCCGGTCTTTACGTTCTACAGACCATGGGTGAGTTTGAATTCTGCTCATATAAATCAAATTAGCAGATGTCTGTACAACTTTGAGTTAAATAGTGTGTAAAATGAAATGTGGAGCTCTTGATTGTTGTCCTTTGTAGGTTTGAAGCATGCAATGTGACAGCAGAGGTGTATCTTCGGTCATATCTGACCCCGTGTATCAATGACTGTGGGACTTACGGCCAGTGCAAGCTCCTCCGCACCAACAACTACCTGTATGCTGCATGCGAGTGCAAAGCAGGTAATCATTGCGAGTTGCAAAGCAAACTCATCTCATCTCAGAAACTTTTAAATAAGAGCCAATTTAGAGCAGCCAGTTCACCTTAAATCTATTTTGTTGGACTGTGGGAGACTGTGGGGACATCGGGAGAACATGCAAACCCCTCCCAAATCTGCATTCAAACCTGAGAGACGGATGTGCTAACCAACAATGCCACCGTCCTAATCAGTCCAAAACTGATTTTCTAAAAAAAAGGAAAATATATTATATAATTTATATTGAGGGCGGCACGGTGGCTGCGTGGGTTTCCTCCCCGTGTCTGCGTGGGTTTCCTCCGGGTTCTCCGGTTTCCTTCCACAGTCCAAAAACATGAATCAAGTCAATTGAATTCTCAAAATTGCCCCATATAGAGTGTGTCTGTGTGAGTGAGTGTGTGCCCAGCGATGGATTGGCGCCCTGTCATGGATCTATCTGCCCAGCGCCTGAGATGTTCTCCCCTGGATGGGCATTGGGAACCCCACCGCGACCCCAATAGAGGATAAAGTGGGAGATAATGAATGAATGAATGAATTTATATTGAGGTGTTCTGCTTTTTAAGAGTATCAGCGGAAACTCACTGAGGATTGTAATTTAAGTCTTTATTGATGGTGCTTTCAAAGAGAGGCAGTTTTATTTCTCACTTTTGTCACAACACATGGCTTTGCATTGCAATCAGTTTAAAGGCTAAGATGAATTTAATAGCTAAAATCTTTTATAATTTTCTCATAATCAACCTTTGTCATCTGAACGGCAATCAGTGGTAATTGCCAGGTTAACTTGAATGATTAAGCTACATGTATGTCATTCATCTCGCCATGTTAATATGAGATCATGAATCAAATAGATGCTTAATTACAGGACATGCGATAATGCTGCAAAATATGCAAATCAAAGCCTCTCAATTACCTTCCAATTAAAGATCCTCTTGTGTCTCCCATTTTGTTTCCCTCAAGATTCAGTCTTTCTGTCTCTATTGCCGGTTGTGTATAAGCAGCTACTCCCTTAATAGATATTTTCAGGCAAACATCTGCCATTAAACGATTTTGCCTTCCAAAAAGCAGGAGTGCTCTGATTTCTTATTCACACACAGTTTTGCTTCTCAAGTATCAGAAAGAGTGCAGACTGATTTCCTTTGAAACGTAATAAGCCCTCATTCATGCAGGCTTTTTATTATTTTAATTTGTTTTTTTTTTTTACTTAATTACATATTTAGTTATGTTTGTTTTTGTGACTCAGAGCTGATTGGTCAGTGAAATAAATGTCTTAAGCTAAGAGTGTAGAGTCCCTTTTTCTTTTTGTCCATTGTATCTATCACAGCAGGCTTACAGGATTCAATCTAAATTTATGAACCTGTTTACAAGAACATGGATGAGGTAATAATGGCTGTATGCCCCCCACCCTCCTTTGTGTTTAAACAGGTTGTGAGGGTATTATTTCATTGTGATTTGTTATAAGTGGTATGCAACCTGGTACATTTTCATTTATCCTTCAGATTATATACACAGTATAAGTCAAAAGTTTGGACACTTCCTTCTTTCTCAATTGTCTATTTTCTCCACTTACCATATAGATGGAGTTTGTAGTTTTACAATTACAGACTGTAGACTTTTACAATTACAGACTTTTGTTTTATGTTAGTCCCCAGTTGGTCCTCTGTTCTCTATTGGTGAAGAACAGGTATGATTTGGGTGGTGGATTGTTTATTGTCAGTTCTGCAGTGACACTGATGTGGTGAGGGGTTTTTAGTGCAGCAGTGCTGCTGTAGTTTCATTAAAACACCTCAGTGACACTGCTAGGATAGGATCAAAGCACCAACCAAATAATACCTACTCTGTGGTGGTACTATTGGGATCCTGACCATCAGAGAACAGAGTAAAGGGGATGTACACAGTATTTACTGTAGTTTACAATCAGATGGACTACAGTCTGGAATTGTAGAACTACAAAGTCCATCTTTTCAGGAAGTGGAACTGAGAACATGGAGAATAAGTGGAGTGAAAAAGGCAGTGTGTCCAAATGTTCAACTTATAATGTTCTTTACTTTGTTCTCTAGTGATCAGGTATATAAATATATATATATAAAATATATATTTTTTATATATTAAATATAAAAGACTTACAGCTTATTTGCTAACAATTTAAACCAATATAAGAGTTTGTGATATATCTAGAATATAATACTACAGTGCCGATATACAGGAAAACCGCCTGGATACAAAACTTTATATGGCAAAGAGCCAAGTTAAAGGAAACAGTAAGACATAGATAGTACAGATAAATATATAATGCCTTATTACTCATCTGTTCTTAAGTGAACTTACTCATGCATTAAAATTTCAAGCTCTGACCCTGTTTTTACTCACCGTTTTTCAAAGTCAGTTTCTTAATGTGCACTTGTGTCTAATAGGTTGGGAAGGCTGGGGTTGCACAGACAACACTGAAGCTTATTCGTATGGATTCCAGCTACTCTCTACCCTGCTGCTCTGTCTGAGTAACCTGATGTTTGTACCACCTGTGGCGATTGCTATTCGCAGTCATTACTTGTTGGAGGCTTCAGTCTATATCTTTACAATGTTCTTCTCTACAGTAAGTATCAGCATGAATCAGCCAATCAAATGGCACTGGATGCTAAGCAGATTTGTTTAGTAATATGGCAGCTAAACATTTCTTTAGGAACATAATTCCTAACTCAATTTGTTGAGTAGTAGAGTAGCACCCAAACCTTTAGGCACCCAAAACGCTTGATGAGCATGTGGAACAACCCCCGTCCCCGTCCCCACACACCCACAAAAACACATACACCAAACCTAGTACAGGATAATGAGATAGAATTATAAAAATATTAAATACAATTAGTGTTAATATTTCTATAATTCTGAATTGTGTAAAATACAAGATAGCACTCACCACTGCTCCACTGTTAGTTTAGTTTCAACTAGATAGTTTCAACTATTCAACCCATGTGTAAATTCCAATTTTTTTAATTTCTGAAAGTGGAATCAATACTTTTTCGACTGTCACAATGTAAGTGATGGGAATGGAGTAAAAGGTTCATGCAGTTAGTTTATTGACAGCCAATCACAATCACTGATTCCATAAAGAGTGCCTCTCCTATAAAGCTTTTAGCTTATGTGAAAATCTTATTTTGTATATCTAAGTGACATTTTTAAATGTTAATAATAGTTATTTTATTTATTTCTATCTTTTATTAAAGCTTTATTAAATCTTTTGGAATGCATCAAAACTCTAAATGGATTGTTTTTAATTTTTTACTTAAACCTCTGTTTTTACTCCTTCAGTTCTATCACGCCTGTGATCAGCCTGGTATTGTAGTATTCTGTATTATGGAATATGATGTCCTTCAGTTCTGTGACTTTCTCGGCTCCCTTATGTCCGTGTGGGTCACGGTCATTGCCATGGCCAGATTAAAATCCATCATCAAACAGGTAATGTGCTCTTTACTTTTATTGATATAAAATTTATTTACTCTGCTAAAAATGTGGATGAATTCATCAATAACGCTACACAGTAAATATTTCAAATATTTTTTAAAACCATTTACACTGTCATTTCAGAATTAACAGTGTATAATAAGCAGCCTTACCTTTCTGAACCTTTTAAGGATATATCATGAAAGCATTACATTAATTTGGCATAATAAAATAATGCAAAATGTTAGTTATTTATCTTTTTAGACAGCAATATTTTGCAGTTACTTATTGTGGTAAACTCATAATAGTAGAGCACCTCAGGTAATTCTGTATGCATGTCATTTCTTTGGATGGTTATTAGCAGTTTCTCAATTGGCAGCACTCAAGACTGAGGGAGAATTAAAGTCAGAAATAATGGACAGAGATAAATGTTAGAGCTTATAAGACACAGAAAGTAATGAAAGTGTGTATGATGGAAAACGCACATTAGATGGTTTGTTATTGACTAAACCAGTGCTGTTGGATTTTGGCTGGTGTGAAATTTAGTTGCATAATTTTAATGTTACATAAAAAGTTGATGCATGTAGCTAAAAAAAGCAAAATGAAAACTTTAATTGGTCTTTGAAAACAACATTAGCGGATAAATAAGACTAAATGTTTTTTTGTAATTATACACTTTTCATTCTATACAAAGCTGTTCACGACAACATTTTGTCATTTAACAGAAATATTTCATATACTGACTTTTTAATTTCTTTGTTACATATTTCTTGATGATTACATTGAAAGAATTTAAAAAGCATGTGGTTTTATTTGCAAATAAATGCACATAATGTTTCTTATAATATATTGCATTAGATATTATTTTAAAAGAGCATTAATGCATTGTTGGTATAAGGACTTAAAATTCACACGTCTGACTTTATTCAGTATTTAAAACAATGTATGTGTGTGGATTTGTGCAGGTTCTGTACCTCCTAGGAGCGATGTCTCTCTCCATGGCTCTTCAGTTGGACCGCCATGGCTTGTGGAACCTTCTGGGCCCCAGCCTCTTTGCCTTGGGTATAATGGCAATTGCGTGGGTAAGATCAATTTATCTAATTACATTAAGTAACTTACTTAATATCTGTCCTGATGATACAAAGCATTTTGTAGAAGGTCTAAATAAATGATTAATAGGTTTCCAGTGGCTGAGTTTTTACACAATCATTCCCAAAAAAACATTTTTGGTTGCTGCATTATTCCTTATCCCAGCAGTGTCACTAAGGTGGAGAAATGAAACTACAGCAGCACTGCTGCACCCCTCACTGCATCATTGTCACTGCAGAACTGACAATAAACAATCCACCACCCAAATTAAACCTGTTCTGTGATGGTGTTAACCAATAGGGAATAGGGCACCAACAGGGGACTAATAGAAAACAAGAACACAGATAGACTAAGTCCATCTATATGGTAAGTGGAGGAAATAGAGAATGGAGCAAGATGGTGGTGTGTTCAAACTTTTGACTGGTACTGTATATAATATATAGAAAAAACAGAAACAAAATTAGGAAAAACTGACTCATTAAATCAAATGTCACATTTCTTGAAATGTTTGAAAACAGGTTACATTTTGTTCTCATCCCATTGCTGTTAAAGTGTCTCAGGATCTTTTAGGTGCCATTTTCATTAAGTATTTTGGTACAGAAGAGGCCACAGTGTTTCACATTACAAAACTTCTTTGACTAATATGGTCATTTTAAACTTGTAGCTTTGTACTTATGCTAAGTGCTAGGACTGACCTTTTCTTGTCACGGCTGACTCAAAAGCACAGCACACAGTGTGATTTGTGAGGTAATTCGAAGTTGTTTGGTTCATCACATGGCCTTTTGCTTCAAACACACAAGCACTAAACACTGAGGCTCACATTTATCTTGGGTCAGGGGCAATAGCTTGCTGGCTAAAATAAACAGAGGGCACCGACATTACTTTATACAGGCAGCATTAGTCATGGCTTTATAGTCCCATTACCAGTTGGCTTGTTCTTTCTCTATCACCATAATGTGTTTCCTGAAGTGAGCAGATAAAAAGTAATGGGTGTTGAGAGAGTAGAGGATTTAGCCAGAGCTCCTGACACAAGAATTTGATGTGATCAGTGGCGTGAGAGAGGCCTCCCCGAAGTCTTACCCGGTGGTGGATTTAAGCAAAAATGGAGGTAGAATAGAGGGTGGATGAAGTGAAGGGGAGTGAACTGTGTCTGCATGAGGAGAGGTGGCACTGATGAGTATGAATCATTCGCCGCATGTGGTGACCCCACACCCGAATTGATTTAGAGGAAGAAAAAAAAGGAAAAAACGACAGCTGCTGCAGAGGAAGGCCATCTACAGAACGAAGCAAAACATTTTATAAAGTTGTGAATCATATACCTTAATGTTTGTGTGAATATATGGAGTTGAAATAAGATTTTGAATAAGGTACAAGTGCCATTTCACCCAGCAGGTGATAGACATTTCATTACAACAAAATGGATGAGCTCTTATATAAAGAAATAGGTTTATAAGAAGTGTTATTTGAAACACATAATGCATTTTCATCACATAATCAAAACAGTTCTTGATTTTAATATTGTGTTTGTGTTATAAGGTGGCTTAGTTCGAAGGTGGCTCAGTGGTTAGCACATCTAAATTACTCCTCTGTAGTGTGTGTCTGTGTGAGTGAGTGAGTGTGTGCCCAGTGATGGATTGACTCCCCGTCCTGCGTATATCTTCCCCGTGCCAGAAACTCTGGATGGCCATGAGGAACTCCCCCGCGACACTAGTAAAGGATTATGTTGAAGATAAGGAGATGAGCATTGTGTTATATCTGTCCTTTTAAACAATATAGCTATGTTGTCTGATTTTGTTATATAACAGCCTATCTGAAATATCTCATCTTATTATTGTTCACATAATCCCCTACTAGAGACCAGGGTTGCGATGCCCATCCAGTGCAGAACATTTCAGGCGCTGGGCAGGAATATCACAATATTCAAATCGATAACTGTTTTGATTATTTCATGAATTTAGAGCAGCCAATTTACCTTGAATTTATGTTTTATGTTTACCTTGAATTTTTGTTTTTGGACTTTTGGGAGGAAACATGGAAACTTGGAAACTGGAGAAACCTTATAAAACCTTCTTCCAGATTGAGATTCGAACCTGGATTCCCAGCACGGAGAGGCAAACAGGCTAAACACCTTATTTTAAATATAATAAAAAAAAAAAATTCATGTTTATCAAGCACATTTTCTAATAACATTTAGTTCGTATACAAAGAAATTTTAACATAATATTATACAGTTGCTGCTACTGCTGTATTTCTGGTTTAATAAAACGCTCCACAGTTTATTCAATTGCAGGCAGCGCGGTCACAAGGGGATTTACGGGGTTCATCCAGCTCTTAATAAAAGACAAACACAGTCTGCATAAGATGTAAAAACACACAATTGAGCTTGTCTTGCTTTTATTAAAGCCATTGATTAAGTACATGCACCTTTTGACTTTGTATAGAGGTAAAAAAAATGCTGTAACATCATGTAAAAATGGCTTATAAGCAGAATATTTGAAGATAAACAGAAATATCCATGGTGAGTAACAATAAGTAGCCTTTGCTTTTAGCTGATAAGTTTATTAAAATATCAGACCAGTTAGTAATAAGTATTAGCAAGCAGAATACTTAATAAAATGCTAACTATGAGTTATTCTGTGGCACATCATAGTTTTTTTTCAGCTGCTCTTTCTCTTCTTGCTGTACAGACATATCCCTAAGGTTTTTAACGTATATCTTATTTTATTAAGGGCTTCAAAGGCGGACTGTCTGCTTTACACCGGCTAGAGTGTGAATATGTGAATTTATCTATCAAAAGTCATTTATATCTGCTTGTTCATCATGTTGTTTTGGCGAAGCGAGGCCCTGCATTGTGAATGTGCACAGACAAGCTTGAATGAGATCAGTGAAGCGGAGCAGAGGACTGCATTTGTGTGGAAGTATAATGTGGTAGAAGAACAGGGTCGAGACCAATAAGGTGAAGTAAGAAACAGATGCTGAATAGAAGACGGTAAGGCGTATAATAAATCTGGTAATAGGACAAAAGAGGCATAGCTTTGCATATCCATGTGTGATCTTATAATCACAAGATTCTAAGCTTTAATGTAATGGCTGACTTTCAGAACTGTGGTGGGACAGGAATCTGGTTTTTAAGCAGAGTCTCATGTTCATAAATGAAATCCTAAATTAAATGCATATGGAATTAGTGACAGGAAGGAAAAAGCAGATTGAAATTCAGGTGATTGTTTGAGATATATTTCATGTTTGGGGGTCACAGAGGGTATGCACATCCATCGACACCAAATCATCGTTAAGCGCACAACACAGACACACAATATAGGGGCACTTTAGACTTAGAACAGCCAATTTACTTCATGTTTTTGGACTTTTGGAGAACCCAGACAAAACCAACACGGACATTAAGAGAACATGGAAACTCCACCAAGTCCCCCTCATTTCCATAAAACACAACTCCTATAAATCAGTATTTTTTTTTTCATTCTGGTCCTAGAAGCCTATTATCCTCCATGTTGTAGTGTTTTTTCTTGCACCAAACACACCAGATCCAACTATTCATCTCATTAAAAGCACATTATAGAATAAATCACTAAAGTATGCAAGGTTTGAGAAACACTGGTAAAAATTAAAGACAACTACAGGGGGGTTTCAGAAAAGAAAAGAATATGCCTGGTCACAGAACAATCACTGAGTAATACTTTGTGGATTAATGCAGGCTTATAGGGTTGTTTTGCATAAAAGTATGAATATATTCAGCATGACAAAGAAATCTTAAAAAGAAAAAGTTAGTATGTGGTAATTTTTTACCACTGGGTTTAGTTTATTCAGATGTTTCTTGTTGTTTTACAGCTCATTTTTAAAATGCAATGCTTAAATATGTGCATTCATAATGTATCTCAGTCATATGTGTCCTTACCTCATGATTCAGTTCCGTTTACATGACAACACAAAATGTCACAAAACAAATAATTTTGTTAAGGCTTTTTGTTGCGGGGGCATGACATGGTGGAAAATGTGGGCATGTTAAGTGACAGGAAACCACAAAAGACAAATAATTGCTTGAATACTTAATTAAAGTAAACATAATAAAAGTGGGGCGGCACGGTGGCTTAGTGGTTAGCACGTTCGCTTCTCAGCACTAGGGATTCCCGGTTCGAATCCCCATCTGGGTGGAGTTTCCATGTTCTCCTCATGTCTGCATGGGTTTCCTCCGGGTTTTCCGGTTTCCTCCCACAGTCCAAAAACATGGATCAAGTCAAGAGTTCTCCAAATTGCCCCATATAGAGTGTGCCTGTTTGATGGAGTGTGTGCCCAGCGATGGATTGGCGCCCTGTCCTGGGTGTATCTGCCCAGCGCCCGAAACGTTCTCCCCTGGATGGGCATGGAAAACACCCCCCCGCGACCCTAATATAGGATAAAGCCGAAGTTAATGAATGAATAAATGAATAATAAAAGTGATAAAACATTACTCTTGTCTAGCATTACCCTCTGACTCATCTTCTTACCTACGTGATTCAGTTCCCTACCATATTGTTTACATTTCTCTTATTTTTATTATTATTATATTATTTCTGTATGATTTTGTTTAGTTAGACATTCATATAGACATTCTCATTAAACATTAAAAACTCATTTGAAAGCCATAGATTTTGTTTCTATTGAACTTAATTTGTTCATCAATGTTAATCTTTCTGAGGTCTTTAAGTTAATAGCTTTGGTTTACTCCGAAGTCAGTTCCTATCAGATTATGTTTTGGTGGTTTTTAAAATGCTGATTTTATCGCGTGAGTCAATTTTCTCTGAGATTTGTTCAGTCTGTTGGACGAAAATCTTTCTGAAATGTGTTCAAATCAAATTATTTTAAAAAATCCACAGTGTGTCCCTATCACAAGATCAGTCCATTCTGATGACATTGCTCCTACTGATATTATTTTATTGAACCCGTCTAACTCCAATTATTGTCCAAAATATTGGCACATCTGCACAGCTTTCAGAAAATGCACCACTGCAGTTACAAATGCTCTGGTTGTCTGTTTATATCATTATACACAGAACTCCAGAGTTGGACTGGACAAAATCATTGGCAACCATGGTAGCCCACTTTAGAAACAATGACTGAAATCAATCTCTTCCCGTAACCATCAATAAATAATGAGTAGATATTTTACCAACTGCTGTTTTAAAAGCTCTTTGAGGGCATGGTGGTCCAGTGGTTAGGGTGTTGGGTATAAGTTCCTTATATATATATATATATATATATATATAAGGTTCAAATAAGGTTCAAATATATATATATATATATATATATATATATAGAGAGAGAGAGAGAGAGAGAGAGAGAGAGAGAGAGAGAGAGAGAGAGAGAGATATTTAGTGACCTGACACAAGAAACTTCTTTGAGGAGTATTTAACGCATGCTGTTACATCTTCAGTATGGAGCAATGAGAAAGTAGTGCTTCATGTGAGGTGTGAAATGCCAGCAGCCCAGCATGCCGAGTGTCATGGTACCATTGATTCATGCTTCTGCTAATCAATATCAACTCTTAGCCTTTAAACTAGGTGGGACTTGAAATCTACCACTACTGATGATTTATTATGCCTTCGAATAGACCCAATACACAATGAACGTGCACAATTTATAGATAATTTACTGGGGTTATTGATTAACTATTACAAAGAGACTGCATGAATGTAACCCGCATGGGAGGTGCAGCAAGTTTCATGCCTGGATAAGGAAATAACGTAGATTAGCTTGACATGTTGAAAGTTTCCACCTGTTTTAACTAACATTAATAATATTTATTATTCTGCATATAACAATTTGCTCCATTTCTGAGAGTACCATATCATTACCACTATCCTAAAATATATTCTGCATTCATTCTAAGTGACTCATAAAGCTATGTTGATCATGTTTTTGCACTCCAATAACAAAGATCAACACACACATGGTATTTGAACCTGTTTGTTTAAATCAGACATGTTCCTATAAGATTCTTATACGTAGTGACCCTTTTTATCTAACTTTGACATTTTACAGTGGTGATATCTAATATAGTATTTATATTGATTGTCTATATATTTTACTCACAGTTGCTGGTTGTTGCTGCAATTTTATTGCATTATTTTTATGTTGAAGGCTAGTGGAATGTGCGACCAGACACTTCCTACCAAAGAAATGTGTCCTTACCTTTAATAAATACCTACTGCTTCTGTAGTGTGTGGGTTACAGCATTTCTAAAGTTGGAATGCATTTGATGCTTTTGGACACGAAAAGGATCCAGTGGTGGCAAAAGGTTGAGATAAAACAAGTAAAAGTGAAGAGTCTCGTAAGTTGAAGCACACAAAGCTGGATACTGCAAAGTAACTGTGTGGGTGTGCAAATGCAGAGGAAGGTTAAAGTTCGACTCTTTGTATTTCAGAAATACCACTAAAAAGCGCCTCAAGGATCATCTGTACTTTACTAACAAGTAGGGTGTACGAAAAAAACATGATGGTTTATGCAGCAATTTATAAATCAGCAAAAACTGCAGAGTGCTGTAGGTGATAGAATAGAACAGTTTACGGTCTGGAATTTTACTGTTTTAAGTCAATATGTAAAATTCAGTAAGATTTATATTTCAACAGCTATGATAAGGAACAATTATTAGGAAATCAGTATTTGTAGTGGGTAGTCACAGTATCCAAAGTTTTATATATATATATATATATATATATATATATATATATATATATATATATATATATATATATATATATA
>JAFMOD010000632.1:257770-332770 GCA_019802435.1 Corydoras maculifer
ACACACACACACACACACACACACACACACACACACACACACACACACACACACACACAGTTTAGCAGCTAGATCACTATAGGTAACAAAACTGATAAATTTATTATGACTTTGTGCCTTTTATATGATGATGGTACTCAATAAAACTCAACATTGTATATACAAATCATGTTTATTACATTATGCTTATTACAGAACGTTGAAACTTATTTAAAAGATGTCTGGAAGGTCATTTTGGATACAGCCATGTTGACTGAAGTTGGATTATGATTTGTTATACAATATATTTATTATAGAAGTGTCGCTCTAATGCTGAGCTTAGACTGGGGGTTACAATGTGAGCTGTTTGTCTAGATTAAGTCAGGAATAATAACTACATAATTTATTATTGACCTTAAAAAGAGCCCCGCAAATAAAACTGGATTGAACAAGACTCATTCGTTTAACTGGGTAAAACTGTTGTTTTTCATTAAAAGGCAGTGAACGCCATGAAATAGCAAGAAAATAGAACAAAATACTCAAGAGGGCTATATGAATTATTCTGTTTGCTGTACTGTCTGGGTTCAAATACCTTCTTCAGTTTGCAGTGATTTTGTGAGGGTATATGTCAGTCAAAGCCAGAACTACAAACGATTCAAAAGTGTTCTCTGCAAAATTGGAGTCGTAGCTCATCTCCCTAGCTTCAAATGTTACATTAGCATGGGAAAGGGTTCAAAGCGAAGCCCGGCCACTACTTTACTTTCTACGACAGGGTATGAAAAAGAATGGCACTAAATCTGAGAAGCCGCCAGTTTGAAAAGGTATACTTTTTATGATTGCATTTACAAGCTGGACTGATGCAGAGTGCTCTTGTGAAAACAAGTCCAAGCTGGAGTAGTTGCATTACTGATAATGGCGTCAATGAAAGTCTGAGTGGAATGTGGAATAATGGAATATGTTGTGTCGAGGGAGGGTGGGCATGTGGGACTAGGGCTTAGAGTAGCCTAATACTCTTCATAAATACCTGGATTGGATTGGGCACTTTATAGCTTCTGCAGCTATGTGCATTTTACTGGGAAATAAAGCAATATGTCTCATATCGCTTATTTGTATTCATGATATATACCTGACTATGTACTTATACTTATTGGCCATTTCATCAGAAATGTCTTTACTGGTTTCAGTTATTAATTGACCATTTGTTGCCAAGGAAAGTTGGCCATTATTCTGAACCTCACATGAAATTACAGTAGTAGTATCAATGGCCAGTGCAGTGGCACAGGGGTGTAAGAAACGGGGGTGTTTTTTAGGATTTGTTAAAAGCATCTCATGACAGTGCTGGTTTGAAGACAGTTTGGTCTATATCCTGTGGTCAGTTTTTACCATGCTAGTGGAGGGTTGCAGAACTACTGCATTATAATTAAGTATTAAGTATAATTCAGTATTGATAGTCATTTTAAAGCTTTAAAGCCATTACATTTAGCGCTCACTGAAACACTTATGCAGGCATACGAGTCTAAAAAGGTTCTATAAAGTCAGAAGCAGGCTGCACCACCACTTATATAATAAGAGCCAAGCGGACATATGGTGTTCCTCTTTCTCCTGATGGATGGGGCAAATATATCGTCTAATATAATGTTTCATTACAACAGATGTGTACATGTATAAGTCAGCTATAGATGAATATTTATTCATAAGCTAAAAGTAGTTTATAATAATTGTGTTGCTATGCAACCATTGTGTTTTTTAGGAGGGTTAAAATGATGTTGTAGAATCAATGTGATTTTATTATATTACACAGTATTATATTGTAATACTATAACCTGTAAATGCAGTGTTTTCAGACATGGAAACTAAAAAGTAGTTGGTCTTACTGTGGAATCTGACATATCACCAAATGTTCATTTATTCATTATTTTCTGCTTAATCCTCTACTCGGGTCGCGAGGGGGTTCCCTATGCTCATCCAAGGGAGAATGTTTCAGGTGCAGGGCGGATACACCCAGGACAAGGCTCCAAAATATCGCTGGGCACACACTCACACAAACACACACTATATGGGGACCTATGTGGACACGGGGAGAACATGAAATCCCCACCCAGATTGGGATTCCAACCTGGATCCTGGAGCTGAGAAGATAACCACTATGCCACCGTGCTGCCCATCATATTAACCCAAATATTGAGGTGTTTAAAAATTATATCAGCCATCTATACCACACTGATATACATTTTGAATTAATGAAGTGCTTATACACTGAGGACTGCTGTCAAATGAGTGTCATTAAATCCCAATGACATTCATTATACTTTAATTTAGTGTTCATCCTTATAATAAGCTCTCTCGTTCATTAATGGACCTCATAATTATGTACTGTTCTGTGTTCATTTAGACCGTGCGCACCATACGGAGGCGGCGCTGCTACCCTCCCACGTGGAAGCGTTGGATCTTTTTCCTTCTCCCCGGTACCACTATAGCCACATCAGCCGTGGCGCTCTATGCCTTCGTGGAGACTGAGGAAAACTACTTCTACATACACAGCATCTGGCACATGCTGATCGCCGGCAGCGTAGGCTTTTTGCTGCCACCCCGCTCCAAACCCGATGCCAAGGTCACACCACTGAGGCGCCAGCGTGGATGTGGCTACCAGCTCTGTGTCAATGAGCACGAGGAGATGGGCCTCGTTGACCCAGCCATCATTACCATTAACAGCATCTGTACCAGCTGATGACACTCACTTGCCTTTTCTGTCCTCACTTTGGAATAACAAAACGGGAAAACAAAGCCAGAGAACTCATCACCACACTGTATATAAAATCAGAGAGGACACTTACACATGCGTCCCTTACTGTCACTTTGATTTGAGGCTTTAATTACAGTTCTTACTTGATTATACCCCATCATTCTCAACATTAAAACCACCGTCTTGTTTCTTGACGCACTGTCTGTTCTTTCATCACCGCCTACCGCACACAGAATCTTTTATTGGCTTTTGATTCTGTTTCTAAATGTTCAGAACCACTGGGTGGTTGATAATTTCCAGCCCTGCAGTGACACTGATGTGATGGTAGCATGGTAGTGTATGTTGTGCTTGTATAAGTAGATGAGACACAATACTGCCACTGGAGTTTTTTACACTGTTTACACAAAAACTGACCACCTTATCCCCCCACCTTATTGGTTTACCTTGTAAATTTAAAACTGTGATGTGGCACAGTTTGTAAGTACTTCACTGGTGATTACAGGATGCTGGCCACATGACTTTGGCTAAATACATTTGGTCGGTCTGTTCTGTGATGGTTCTGGCCATCACAGAATTGATGAAAGCAGAGCAACATTGTATGTGCAACAACTGATGGAGTTCAAGATACTATAAAGTAATATTTGGTAAAAGAAGTTAGTAACTTAAATAATGACAGAATGCAGATGACGGTGGTTTCAATGTTTTGGCTGATGGGTGTACATTCTTATTCGAAGGTCATGGGGTTGGGGATTCAGGAAACAAAAGGTTATTAAGAAAAAATAGTACTTTTAGAGCAATGTGCAGAGAAAATTAGATGGGCAGAACAGAGCATTACTGAAACCATGAGAGTACATCCTCTTTGTACCATGGTAAACCAAAAATGTGTATAGAGTACAGTTAAAAGTGCAATGGCTTAAATTTAAGAGGGTGTATTATTGCATTGTTTATAGGAAACGTCAATAATGATGTGAATTCGCTTAGGTCTAATAAAATTGTTCTTCCGATGATGATACCTAAACAGAGCTACAAGACACCTACATACACTTTTCCTGATAGCTGGTATTTCAAATGACTTTTTGTCAGTAAGGCAGTGATCAGTGTTAAGGTTATATTGACATCACATCTGAGTCAAGAGACTTTTTTGAGTCTAAGCTGTAAGTTACAAATTAAAACTGTTAGGGTTGGATTGCATTGGTTATATATTTCATTCATTATCTCCCGCTTATCCTCTATTAGGGTCGCGGTGGGGTTCCCCATGCCCATCCAGGGGAGAACGTCTCGGGCGCTGGGCAGATAGACCCAGGACAGGGCGCCAATCCATCGCTGGGCACACACTCACTCACACAAACACACTCTAAACGGGGCAATTTTTGAGAATTCAATTAACTTGATCCATGTTTTTGGACTGTGGGAGGAAACCGGAGAACCCGGAGAAAACCCACGCAGACACGGGGAGAACATGGAAACTCCACCCAGATGGGGATTCGAACCGGGAATCCCTAGCGCTGAGAGGCGAACGTGCTAACCACTAAGCCACCGTGCCGCCGGTTATATATTTATTTTATAAAAGATTTATTCACACTTTAAATTAGTATAAATCGTAAACAAACAAAAAAAAACACTTAAGGGTTTAACGCCAACTGATTACTAACTAAAAAGCCCAATTATTAGCATATGCTAACTTGAATTCATATTGTTTTTTTATTAAAGTTTTAGAACAATGCCAAAAAGTTCCCTCCAGTACTGGCCGGTGAAGTTTTTTTATTTTTTACATTTGTAGTTACACATTGGGGCAGCAGGGTGTTGTAGTGCTAAGCATGTCTGCCTCTAAGCATTGGGGATACAGGTTTTAATTCCAATCTGGGTGGACTTTTAATGATCTCCCCATGCCAGCATTGTTCTTTTTTTTTTTTTTTCGTGTTCTCCTGTTTCCCTGCTCCCTTGCACCTCTATAGTGTCTGAGTGAGTGTGTGCTCAACGATGAATCTATCTGCCCAGTGCCCAAAACATTCTCCACTGGTTGGGCATGGAAAACCCCCGCAACCCAAGTAGAGGATTAAGTGGAAGATAATGATCTTACAAAAATAATTAGTTTCCACTATAAATGTGCACATTATGTAACTGGCTTTATGTAGTAGTATTATTATTACTATTTCTTCAACTAGTACAGACATTATTATTATTTTTATTGTTAAAAATGATATTAGAAAAAAAGTAATAAATGGTTCTTCCATGGCATTAATTAAAATTTTTTTTTAAATATATATTTCATGGGAAACTGTAAGGTTAGCTTTAACATCCCATGTTTATTAAAAAACATGATGGAAAAGTCTTCACATATTTAATGACATGCTAAACAAAGAGCTTGGTTTTGATCCAATTTCATTAATTATTAAAAGTTGTAACCCAATCAAAAAGTCACATGACTCAGGTGTTATGTCTTTGTTACCTACAATAATTGAAAGCAACCTCTCTGTTGCAAATATTTGTGTATTGTTATCTCAGTGTAGGACCATGAACATCAAACTATATAGATTTAAAGAGGGGTAAATGGGTACTCAGTATTGGCGTTGTTGGTTCGCTTGATAGATTGCATCCTGCTGTTGATACATTGTTAAAGCGTCTGAAAATTGCTGCTGCTATTTTGATGGTGACTGTACAAAATGTGTCATGTAATTAGTCATTGTTGTCCAATATCAGAAAAGACTAAGCGTACTATGGGGGTGACATTTAAGATGCTTCAGAAATCTTTAGGAGTGAACAGCATTTTCTTTTCTTACTTTTCACTCCTTCACCAAACTTGCACTGAGACACAGAAATGTGATACTGTACATTTTTATATACACTTACTGTCACCATTTGTAAATACATAGTTGGTTTCTGTGGAATATTTGAATTGTACTTTGAATTGCATTTAATTGTCAATTGTCAAAATATAGACTGATTATTTCGTTTTGTTTCTTTTGTTTCAAGGTGTTTTTTTTATTTATTTTGTAACTCAAGTAACTAAAATTCTATTTCATGTTGTAATTACCTGGAGAAAAATGGGCAAAAGAGAATCCACCAATGAAACAAATAAACATTTTATTTTTTTCTGTACTGAAACTAGATTTCCTTCTTTATTTTTATTTAAATATTAGCTAAGCCACACCAAATCTTAGTTCCTCTGCAGCACATGCCAGGCTATTTAGCGGAAGGAGGCCTGAAGGGAAAAGTAGAAATTAATAAATGATATATAATTTGTCCTAGAGGAGGCTCTGGTGGTGCTGGAGCAGTAGGAAGTCTCCATATGGCCAGGATGTTATTACAAAGACAGCAGCATTGCCCTCAGTTACTCTTTCCTTGCAGCACTCCGCACCAGATAAGTGCAGCAGTAGCTTTATCTCTCAACAGCAACGGATTAACGCTGCACTAGCTTTTACATGATAAAAGCAACATTTTATTCCGCTGTGCACACAGGAGGCACATACTGTCAAATTGCATTTCATGAAAACTTTTCCGTTAAGGGACAAAAAAGCAGTTGTTACATAACATCCTAGCTTATTTATTAAACTGTGGCTTAATTTCAAATGTTTTATAACCTTAATTAATTACCTGTAATGTTAATCTGAAATCTAATTTCATTGTCTTTTGCTTAAACTTATACTAAGGACTTGGGTCATGGGAGTTCCCCATAGGAAAAAGTGTTAGGGATTGGGCAGATACACCCAGGACAAGGCCCAAATCCATTCCTGAGCACACACTCACTCACACACACATTACTATATGGGGCAATTAAGAGCAGCCAAATCACTTTGATTTCATGTTTTTGGACTGTGGTAGGAAACCAGAGAACCCGGAGGAAACCCACTCAGAGAAAGACAACATGTAAACTCACCCAGATTGGGATTCGAATCTGAATCCCCAGCTCTGAGAGGCGGACGTGCTAACCACTACACCACCCACATTAAAAAGACTATTTTGCATCATAAAGGATGCTACATACATAAAAAGGATAATGAACAAAAATAAAGCCTGTGAACAAGCTGATTCTCCGAGCTGTGCTCATTACAGTCAGCTGGCTTAGTGCATCAGATTGCAAGTAAACACATCATTTGTCACTATGCTTTCCCACTAGAAACATGATGGATTTAGAAAAGCAGCTTTCTCAAAACCTTTGCTACAGTATTGTTCAGCATCATTGGAATGATTAATAATAGCATTTTCAAATCATAAATGTTCTAAGGAAGTATCAGCATCACTGAGGTCATTATTCATAATGGATAAAACTTCACTTTCATACCAGCAGCTGAGCTCCAAACAGGATTTTTGACAGCGCTATATCAAGAAAGGTAATCAGTTAAATAACCCAAAAGTCAGGGACTACTTAAAAAGAGCTTAAAAAAGACATTAATGTAGCATGTAGAATGGTTTCAAAGAATGCAAAAGCTAGTGCTCTACAGCCAAGGTCGTTAACCATGATCACTCTATTATACCACAATGCCTTTAAAAATAGAATGTAAAATGCTTGGTCAAGTAGGATTATACTGAACTGTACTGAACTGTTGAGTTAAATAACAGATGCTATAAGCATTAAAAAATACAAAGGTGTATCTGTATGTGGTCCATGTGTGCAGTGTAAGGATGTATACTGTAAAGCCAGATAGCAATCCAAATGCTGAATACTTTATTAAACCAACAGAAGGTAACCTAAAATAACAAACATAAACACACAGAGCAGCGCGTGAAAACTAAACTGAACAGACATCCTCTGCTGCCTGCACGACCACGTGCCTAATTAACTAAACGAGCTATGAATGAACCAAGGGATAGTAATTAAGTTAAATGAGGGCTGGGAACTCAGTACACACACCAAACTGAGAAGAAAACCAAGTCCCAGGTGAGTTGCTGATGGCACCTAACAGTATGTGTACTATTGGAACAACCATATTTTCCTCTGGGATTAATAAAGTGTTAATATAGTCCAGTGTAATCTAATCAAAAAAGCCAAACGGCATCACTGAACTGTTGTAACTGAACTACACAAAGGTTAGTATTGAGTAACATACACTAGAGAAAGTGTCACTGAGGTAAGAAACAAGTGGGCCTTCCAGCAGGACGCTGGTATTAAACCTACAGCAAAGAATTTAAGTAATTGGTTCCATAACAACAAAATGGAATCATTATCATCATTATCTTCCGCTTTATCCTCTACTAGGGTCGCGGTGGGGTCCCTCATGCCCACCCAGGGGAGAACGTCTCGGGCGCCGGGCAGATACACCCAGGACAGGGTGCCAACCTATCGCTGGGCACACACTCACTCACACAAACACACTCTACATGGGGCAATTTGGAGAACTCAGTTGACTTGATCCATGTTTTTGGATTTTGGGAGGAAACCGGAGAACCTGGAGGAAACCCACACGGACACAGGGGAGAACATGGAAACTCCACCCAGATGAGATTCGAACCGGGAATCCCTAGTGCTGAGAGGCGAACGTGCCAACCACTAAGCCAATGTGCTACCTACAAAATGGAATCAGTTGATTTAAATACAACCAAAATTTCAGTAAGGGTACTATATGCTATATGCACTTATGCTGCATATACATCATGGGTGTTGGTGATCCAATTTATTGACCCCATAACTACAGACACAAATATAGAATTTTTAGTCTATAATGCCATACCAACAGAGAGGTGTTTATTTAGTTTTAAAATTAATTTTGCTGCATGACATGATGCTGAATACACAGTCGCAGTTCTCTGCAAGAAGAACATGTGGTAAGAGCATTAGGTTCTATGATCCCCACAGAGCAGTGAAATTAACATCATTAAGTCAGTCTTGCATTAAAAATAAAAGTAAGGCAGCCATATGCTGCATAAAAATTGTAACAGAACTGACACGAAGAGTCGAATGAGGCACAGTATGCTGGAAAAATGTGAGCGTACTAGACCCAACCACATGAGACAGAAAACCACAAGAGACAAATTATAGTTAAAAAATTTTAGTCAAATGAACCTAATAAAAGGGTGAAATCTGATCCGGTCCTGCTGCTGAAACACTGGGGGAAGCTTGTGGCACTGCCTAAAGGGGGAGAGCTGAGAACCTCGGCTTCTGCCAGCGACCAGCGGTAGGTTAGTGTCGTACTGCTCGCTGTCTGCTCTTCCTGTGATCTGTGCGACTGATTTGTGCTTTGATTTTGAATGAATGAATGTAAATGATAACCACAAATATTATCTATACTTATCATATTTGTAAATAACATTTTGATTTTGTAGTTTTTCACAATGTTTTAAAATGTTAGCATGATTATGATTCCCGATTCAAATCCCAATCTGGTTGGAGTTTCCAAATTCTCCCCGTGTCCACAGGGGTCTCCTCCGGTTTCCTCCCACAGTCCAAAAACATGGATCAACGTCAATTGAATTCTCCAAATTGCCCCATATAGAGTGCATTTGTGTGTCTGTGAGTGAGTGCGTGTCCAGCGATAGATTGACGACCTGTCCTGGGTGTATTTGCCCCGTGCCTGTAACACTCTCCCCTGGATGGGCATGGGGAACCCCCCCTAGACCCTAGTAGACGATAAAGTGGAAGATAATAGATGGATGGATATATTAGGACAAGTGTCAATAATATACTGCAGGTAACCACAACATCAGATGAACATCACATAACAAATTAACAAGATGCACTGTGCCATTATTTGTGAAATAATTGAAGAAGTGTATAATTGTAAGAAATGTATAATTGAAGAAGTGTGAACTATATAAATGAAATTTTTACTCTTGAAACTACAGAAAAAAATCCAGAATACTGGGCTAATATTATTATTCTTACTTTTTTATTAATACCAGATTCATAGAACGTGTTACATTTTCATTTGGTCATTTTATCCAAACCGACTTACAAAGTAAGCTCAGGATTGGCCACAGCATCCCTGGAGCAATGAGGGTTAAGGGTCTTGCTCAAGGACCCACATTGGTAATTCCCTGAGATTTAAACCCACAATCTTCAGATTGATAGCCCAACACCCTAACCACCGAGCTACCACGTTCTCATGGTGTTATTATATATTTTATTTATTTATTATGAATTGTGTGATTAATATGTAATGTTTTTTTATGGAATTTGTTGCTTTCCTCAACGGGCATTCAACAAATTTGTATATTGAAAACCATAACCTATTCCATATTCATTATATGACATTTTTGACTGCAGCCTGGGTGACAGCACCTCAGTGGGAGATTGGCAGCCAGCAGCCACTGACCTTCCAAATGGAAAGAGATGAACATTTTAATTTAAACATGTTCTGCATATTCATAAGATTAGCACCTCTCAGAATGTGTTCAGTTTGTCATTCCTTCTATTTGGTGGCGTACTAACATATACCCTGTATTCATAATGCATGATAAACACATTCATAAAGCCTTAAAAAGTATTCTTTACACTTTAAAACACTCACCATAAGCCCCATGTTCTTTGAAAGTTAAGTTTAACTCTTTGAAATACATTCTTCCACTTTACAGCAGTGCTTTATAAAACAAAATGACAATATGGCACACACCCCAAATAGATCAAGCTTTAATGTATTCTGTCCCAATGCTTTTTCCAGACACTGGTGATTTTGAGGCGCAAAGAGAGAAATGGCACACTACGGTGCGCCCAGGGAATGAAAATGAAAGCTGACGGCGGAAGGCGACAAAGACAGGCTGCATCTTTTACAATCAGAGAAAGGAAAAAGAATCTGCCTCTGCAGCAAAAAGGAAGCTATTTTCCCATCAGAGAGAAGCGTTCACCTGCTGTGTGCAAAATCAAGATTTATCAAAGAACGAAAGGGGACACAGATAAACCCTAAGGCAGCACTCTGATAAGAGGTGTGTGAGGCAAGGCATCAATAAACATGCCTCGTACACATTCATTTAAATTAATATAACAAGCCTGCGGGTCTCCGGAGGTAGGCGGATGATGTTGGGCTATGCGGACGACCGGATTTGCATAAAACAAAGTGCATGAGGAGAAAAAAGTGGCTTACTAATTCTTGATGTAAGGAACAAAACATGTTTTATTTATTTATTAAAAAAACATGCACATTAATTTGGAAATTGGTTGAAGTTAGACTTAATTTGACATTTCTTCATTTTTTAACTTTGATTTGTGTCTTAACTTTCTTATGTTTCTGTATTAAGTTTAGGGTCTCAGGAGTCCTGGGGTCCATCCCAGTTCTTCATGTGCGAAAAGCAGATAATCACAATGGACAGATTACTACTTTATCACAGGGTAGACACACAGAGAAATCTATTTTTAACACCTGGGTAGAGATTATATCACTTATTTTCCTACTAGCATGTTTTTGTACTGTGGGAGAACATGCAAACTCTATAGAGAAAGACTTGTTTACCCTGTCTGGGAATTGAACCTATGCTGTGAGGTGAGAGCAGTAACCAACATGCATCAAGAATGCAAATCCTTAATGTATCTAACAATGGTATTACTTTATAATAATTAATAATCAACTTCATATATATTTATTTGTAATTGATATTTCTATATACAAAAAATGTCATTGTTGTATGTCATAGCTTACCAAGTTTAAATAAAATAAATATCAAGTTAAATACATTTGTATAAAAGCCAACAAACTGCTGAGAGAGATAAAACCCGATGTATTTACAAATCCTCTCTTACTAACTGATTGAGAGCAGACAAGCTTTGATATGAAACCTCAAAGGAAGAGAACAAGAGGCCTGCCAAGAAACACCTGGCACAAAAAAAATCTTCAGACAGACATTGGGAGACAAGTATGCCCCTGGTATCAAAACATAAATTAATGACCAAGTACTCTGAAGCTCCCTTGTTGACAGTCCATTCCCCGGTAGCTAGGCTTATCTCACTATTTGAAATTGAAACAGACAATAAACTAACTAATGCTGTTTTAGATTTTAGATTGCAACTATATTCATTCATTCATTATCTTCCGCTTTATCCTCTATTAGGGTCGCAGTGGAGTTCCCCATGCCCATCCAGGGGAGAACGTCTCGGGCGCTGGGCAGATAGACCCAGGACAGGGCGCCAACCTATCACTGAGCACACACTCACTCCCACAAACAACGTGCCGCCTTACCATTTACACAGTGTGTCAAAATATATATTAATACAAATCAATACAATAGTATTTCTATAAATTATATTAGAAAATTAAACTTTGCTTTTAAGTGTAAAAAAATTGTCACAAAGCTACATAAATATAGGAGAAGGATTCAAGCTAACATGCTCATCCACTAGCTTGACTACATTAACATCGCAATTAATTTGAACTAATTATGTGTGTAATCGTGCTTCCTTCAGTAGCCATTAGCATGAGAGCTAGCAGCAGGAGCTCCATATGCACTAACGTGTTCTGCATGTAACTGCAGTAGCATTGACAGAGAATGATCAGAGCATTCTGCCACACGTTGCAGCTCACCATGTTCCTCTAACAACGCCATGTAGACATCAGAGTCATTTAAAATTGTAGACAGACAAGCAGTTAACGAACTTCTTTGCTCCAAATGGAGCAAAGGGCTACTAATAGCCTCTTTGGTCATCATTTCCAAGTCGATCCTTCTGTGTAATAGCAAAGCCGCATTAAATAAAGCAGAAAGTCCACCAGTAATGGCAAGCACCTCGATTTCATTGTCCTTCTCATCCTTAGGAGAATCCTCATCATCTGTGATTTTTATAAGCATTGGGAAACTAAAAAAGGGTGAATCAGATGTGTTTGTATTGAAGCTGCTAAGAACAATTCCACTGGATGGTAAAAATTTTCCAGATCCCCATGTTTGGTTAAGTGAAGCAGACAAGGCCACAAAATTGCCATGCTTGTCCAGCACACCAATGTGACTGCTCCGAGTATTAGAAGCAAATATGTCTGTGGTGCCAGAGTTATTCTCAGCCAGAAATGTATTAGCGAGCTCTTGAATCAAGTTTAAGAAGACTGTATAGTTGGTGGCAGAGCTGGTAAAATCTGCACCGTGCTTAAAGGAGAGGCTTTGCTGCCTGACTCGCTCTAATATATCAGATAGCATCGGGCCTGCAAAAGGCAAACCGGCTGAAAGGACAGTATATTTCTCTTCCTTCATGATAAGGGGGTCATTGATTTCTCCACGGCTGTGCTGAATTGCTGTTAGGAAAGCTGGCCTCTCGTCTGGGGAAAGGTCTTCGGACAATTTCACGGCTTGCGTTTCAAGGAAATGGGACCCGTTTAGGCTGACGCTCAGCAAAAACCCTGATAAATTCTGGTTTTTGACGATCTCACCGACCGATTTCACGCCCCCGCTGGCATCACAGAACAGATTACGCAGGTCAGACTGGAGTACAACATCTCTGTGACTTTTTAAGGCCTTGCCCAGGTGCTCATCGATGGGGAAACCGTGCCTCGCCAACATTATGGCTTCTTTGAAAAGTCGGCTCCATTCAGAACTTCCTAGTTTTGAGTGAAGCTCTTTGACACCTTGCAGGATGGATGGGATACCATATGTAGTTAAGGGCTGTTGTGGCAGTGCAGATCGCATTGTCTTGATTGATCCTGATGTGCTATTGAACAGGATGGCTGAGAACACTCCACCTTAAAGCAAAATCCAGAAAAAAATTACATAAAAAAGCTCAGGGATGTGAAAAAAATCATTTAATCAAAATACCTTACAGTAGCATGCAAATGTGTGTACACCTTTGTTTCATCGATATATGAATGTACAAAATGTAGTCCTCTGTTTGTGGACTACAATACATACTGTGTATGTCCCCTTTACTCTGTTCTCTACTAGTCAGGACCCCAATAGTACCACCACAGAGCAGTTATTATTTGCATCATTCCTATCCCAACAGTGTCACTGAGGTTTCACCAGATGGACTACAGTCTGGAATAGCAAAACTACAAACCCCATCTATATGGTATGTGGTAATTTGAAAACAGATTACAGAAAACTCTTTTAAGCACAAATTGGGTCTTATTTCAGAAAGCAATAAACATGATTATGTTGAAACTCCATGAAATGAAAGATTTAAGATAGCATGATTAATCGTGAATGTTCTTACTGTCCATTTCCTTCACAAGAGCCCTTATGAGCATCATTCATTATCTTGTTAAGTAAGTAATGAATCATTAGTCTCTTTTATTAGGCACCCGAAAAGCAATTACAGGTTTAATTGTTGATGCTAATTAAAAACATCCATTAATCTGAGTAAGATGATTATTTAAGCATGTGTTTACTTTACCTCACATGCTTTTGTATTCTACAGAAACATGCCGGTTGTTGCAGAAGCAACAACTTTATTTTTTAAATTTAACTTTCTATATCAGAAACCAGTGTATTAAACAGGTCCAAGAGCAGGCTGCATTACCATCAATTACATTATCTACATATGTGCCATTTTTTACTCCTAAATATGGAGCATTTATCTTATTGGGACACAGGGTGAGTTGAGTTTATTTAATAGAAAATAATACTACTGAATTAATTTTAATAAATCAAACATGTGGTTTAGTAGATGGCACATTTGCCTCTTAACACTGGGAATTTTCTACAGGTTCTCTAATTTCCAATTTAAAAAACATGGATTTAAAGTGAATTGGCTGCTCTAAATTACCCCAAGTCTGTGTGAGTAGTGCCCAGTGATGTATTTAAAATTGTTGCCCTTGTCCTGGGTGTATCTGCCCCATGCCCAAAACATTCTTCCCTGAATAGCTATGGGGAACCCACTGAGACCCTAGTCCCTGGTAGTGGATTAAGTGGAAAATAATGAGATTAGATTAAATAAAACATGTTTAATTCTTCTCTTGCTTTTACTTTAAATTGGTTTAAAAACATGTCCATAAAGATATAAGTTATGAGTACTTTTCTTTCAGTTATGTCACATATGTGTTATATAGTCTTGTATTCTAATAATTTGTAAAAGTGTGTTTATAAACATCTATGTACATTAACAAACGCTTTTTATATATTTTTATATTTAATTAACCATTTGCCTGCTGTAATTGTCTGCGCTAGGATTCAAACACAATGCTAACCCACAATTTGCATGCATGATCTGCTGCTGTGTCGTAAATGTAATGAATGTTGCTTATTATTACAGACCTAATCCCGCCGTCTGTGGATGAACAACTCCTAAACAGAGCAGAGAAGCGAGTGATGCATCCACCACATTTCCTCCATCTTGTAGTAGACCAATCCCAACCTTGGAGCAAGTGTCTGTAAATAAGACATCAACTTTATTACAACAATAACTTTCTACAAACTTTGAACATGATAAAATCTAAATAAAGTCTGCAAACCTGAAGAAGTCAGAACAACAGCATGGTGATAGAGTGCAGTGTGATCATGGGAATGAGAATGATGGTCATCTTCGTGATCTTCATTATCTTCTCCTGTATGATGGTGATGTTCATGTTCATCCGAGGCTGAAACTTCTTGCCACCATCCATTGTGTTCAAAGACAATGAACAACAAGGCTATGCCAAGGAGAACCAGGCTGACCGTTATCCGGAACCAGGTGAGCTTTTTCTCTGATTTGTCCTGTAGTCCATGAGCATGGCTGTGACATATTGAAGGAAAATAAAAGAAAAAGAACGATGAGCTCAGGAGAAATTTTCATAGTTAAATAATTCAGATAAAGGCTCAAGCAAAAAACAGATAATTAATCCTTCACATCAGGTTTATATGTCCAAAGGTACACAGACAATTCAAGTTTAATTATAAGGTATTACAACAGAGCAGAACATTTAACTGCTGTATGGCATTCATTCAGCTAAAGTGGGCTTTACTATTCTCAGAATGCTTTACACAAGGTTATTCAGTGTACCTGTGAAACCTAGTCCCTGCCAACTGCAGGCACTAATGTATAAAACACCCTGGCTAGCAATCAAGATTCCAGTTCACTTCAGTGTTCAATTAACTGGAGTCCAGGGCTCTGTAATGGCAACTGACATTCAAACTATTTCTTTTAGGGTTTAACTCGTTCTACAAGGACAAGGACACGCTGAGGACTTATCCCAGGTTTTTGCCAGTTGAAAGCAAATATGGTACCAAAATATATTTTGCATCATGAAGCATCAACCTGATTAATTTCTGGGACTGATAAACAGTATGGAATCATTTTTATTGTTGTCTTTTCCCTGCTGCTCATGCCTAGAACACTGATGACCTCACTAATGACTGCTCATTTTAGCATATTTTATGGCCTTACTAAATTATGCACTAAGCTTTGATGATAGACTTTAATAACTTTCATTCATTGTTAATTTATAATATTCTTAATATATCTTAATCGATCTCAAAAAGTCTTCCTTATTATAGAAACTGTTCATATCATTTTCACCGTTACCATGCTCTTTTGGGTTTAAATTTTATTATTTTGTTAAACAGTTATACAAATCAGCCCCAAACTGAAACAAATCTTTTTTTACCAAGTTAAAATGCAAATACATTTGTCACGGGGCATGTCCCAACCGCACGAGATTGAAAACCACAAGATACATACAAGACCTCTGTACCCTACGCGATATTTTAAAAATTGATTGGAAAATTAATAATAATAATAATAATAATAATAATAATAATAATAATAATCCCCCGTGACCCTAGTGCATAGTTTAGAATTAACTGGAAAATAATGAGAAGATAAATAATTCAAGTTTCTCAAATGAAAGTTTTAGTTATTAATTTGTGTTAAATAAAAGAAACTCATCCATGTAACTTTTCATTTAAACTTTTCTTTGTTGGCTGGAAAGTTAAATGAGTTCATATGCAGACTGAATGGCATGTGGGTAAATTTAATACTGACTTTTCTTTACTGATAATCCTTAAATACATCAGCAAGCATCAGACCTCATATTAGTACTGAGTACATTTCAGTCGAGTTTAATTCCATAGTTTACATTTAATATTATGCGTGAAAAAGAAAGATGCACACCCTGCAACAGCACCATTTCATTCTCCCATTACAACATCCTAAATGTCTCTATCACCCTCCACAGTCTTGTTTCCTGCTTTAATGTCACCCAGAAATTATGAGACGGCATTAATCAATAATCTCGGATCAAACATGTCAATACACATAAATGTCAGTGAATTTATTTTTTCAAATACTGAATTACATTCATTTTACATTTACAGTTAAAACTCTGTGGGAGCTCAGTGGTTGGGGTTTGGATTTGGGAATCTGAATGCTGCAATCTAGTACAGTTTAAACCTTGAAATTTTTATTTATTTATTTATTATTTAACATTAAAATAGTAAAAAAAATAGTGCCAGCTTGAATATTTATTATATTTGGTGGAAATTATAATTAGATGTAAGAAGTCATTAGATATTTGCTCAGATTCGTTTCATTCCCGCTGCTATGGTAAACATTCCGTACCAGGCAGTCAGCCTTGCTGTCCTAGCAACAGCCTCGCTCATATAACTGCTGAAAGCGTTACCACTGATTTCTTACAATGACTGTGGTCTGTGTTAATAAGATACTTTTGAAAATGTTATTTTTTAACATGTATGCAATTAACAAAAATCCCAGTTTGATACCCATAAGTGTTTCAACCTGATTGGTTTTAAGTGTCACTGCAGAATTTCTTTTAACAGCAATTACAAATAATGGACATGATTACTGAAGGGCCATCTCAAATCCTAGTGCTTTTTCGGTGGTTAAAAATATAGCTTTATTTGTAGGTTTGTCAATTGCACATTTACAATAACAGTCAAAAATTTGGACACACTGTCTTCTTTCTTCATAATCTATTTCCTCCACTTACCATATAGATGTGCTTTGTTATTGTATAATTACAGACTGTACTCCATCTGATTTCTTGTTTTGTCCCCGTCCCCTGTTTGTTCTCTGTTCTCAGGTTTTCTTTTGGTGTCTGTCCCACAGTATGATCCAAAAATATGCTTAAAAACTTATCAGCTATCATTCAAATGATGCATATTAATCGATTTAGCTTGAATCAGTTAAATAATGTATTAGCTTATTTTAGGAGGTCTGCTGAGTCAGAAAGCGAATGTTTAAGGAAGTCACTATAAATCAGAGGCTTGTTGTTCTAACTGATTAAAACGATATCAGGAGCAGCTGGGTTCCACTTTCTGCCTGCTCTCAGTCTTTCTTTCACATGTTCTCTGTATGTTTGAGTTAATTAGGGCTTTGGGCTGAATCTCCTCTTATCGACTTAATAGCATTGCCTACTGTGAGAAGCGCCATCCAAATCCAAATGAATTCAATCAGCCCTGATCATGCCGAGGAGACCATTATCACTCCTGAATCCCGCACATTCCCTCAGGCATCGCAAGTGGCTTACAGAGAGCGCATTTAAAGCATGACAGCACAGATAAATTTCGCTTCATTGTATCACTTACTGCATTATGTAGACTGACACTTTTTCGTCATCGTCGTCGCTGTCCTCATCTTGAATATCAGTAGGTAATTTGGTGTACCGAACAGATTCCTGTGCCATTGTGAATGAGACATTAATACTGGGATACACAGTGTTGTCAGTGCTGATGAATGTCGGCTTTGTACAGTTACTACCGGGTTTGTGGGCCTGCCCCCTTCACCGAGACTCACCTGAGCTTATCTGATGAACAGGAACAACAGGTTTACCTGCCGTGTAATCATTTACACTGAATTATTTACAAGGATAACCAGGTTGTCCTGTTTTGTATCATAAGTGCTTTGCCATACACACAGAAACATCCGGGTTGTATATATACAGTCAAAAGTACTGTACACACTTTCATCTTGCTCCATTGTCTATTTTCTACTTTGTAGTTTTACAATTACAGAGTGTAGTACATCTGTGTACTACATTCTTTTTTTTTGGTAGTCCCCTATTGGTTCTCTGTTCTCTGTTGGTCAGGAGCATCACAGAACAGGTATCATTTGGGTGGTGGATTGTTTATTGTCAGTTCTGCAGTGCAACTGATATGGTGAGGGGGTTTTAGTGCAGTGGTGCTGCTGTCATTTCATTTCAAGTGACACTGCTGGAATAGGAATAATGCACCGACTAAATAATACCTGCTCTGTGGGAGGGGGGGGGTACTATTGGGATCCTGACAGAGTAAAGAGGACACACTCAGTATGTGCTGTAGTCCACGAACAGCTGGACTACAGTCTGGAATTGTAGAACTACAAAGTCCATCTACATTTGCATTTGGTCATTTAACCAAAGCGACTTACAAGTATCCCAACTTAATGTTTGGGGTCAGAACACAGTGTTACATACAGAATCCCTGAAGCAATAAGAGATTTAGGGCCTTGCTGAATTCCCCACATTGGTAACTTTAGTGGATCTGGGATTTGAACCCACAAACCTTAGCTCGCCCCTCAACCACTGACCTACCGCACCATCTTTACAGTAAGTTAAATTGAGAACATGGACAAAAAGTGAAGCAAAAAGGAGGTGTGTCCCAAAGTTTGACTGATGCTGTGTGTATATATATATATATATATATATATATATATATATATATATATATATATATATATATATATATATATATAAATATATAAAATCATGTTTTACGGTTGTGATTTAGTGGAAGGAAGTGATGTCGAGGGAAATAATTATTAACCTTGCAAGCATCTTGTCTTTACTCTTACAGTAAGCACTGACTTATTAGTTCACCCCGATTCCTGTGTGAATACAACATTTTACAAATGGAGTTATTACAATCCTTGTGATTTATGTTGTGCAGATGTAAGGGGCTTTCATCTTTGCCAAGTAAGCTCCACCGTATAGAGTCCCAGGTTAGAATAATTTAAAATGTTCTTACCTCTTCATTTTTAACATGCCCTAATTTAAGTTGTCAAATTCCTTCTTGGAAATAGTACCCAGGACCATTTCTGTTTTACTGTGAGCCAACCTGAGTTTCTACTGAGCCACCAGGCATCAACACTATCTATAACTGATGATTAAATACACAATGTGAATTAATATGTACTCAGCATATAAAATCCATAATGAACTCCTTTCCACATTTGCTCACCACATGCATCAGTGCGTCTTGGCAACCCATAACCTGGTACCACTTTTAATGGAGACAATAACCGCTGAGCTACACAGGTGTGATAAGTCAGTTGTTAGGGGTGTTGGGCTGTCAAATTGTAGGTTATGGGTTTAAATCAAAGGTCCACTAAAGTTACCAAACTATGAGTTTCCTTGAGCAAGCCTCCTATTGATTCAGGGGTGCTGAATGGGCCAACCCTGTGTTCTGACCCTAACCATCAAGTTAGGATACTTGTAAGTTGTGTATGTAACAGAAACATTCATTTATACTGTTACTAAATTTCATTAAAAAAACAAAAAACAAAAAAACATGTAGGGCATGTTAAACAACCCACTAAAAATCAAACCACTATATACAGTGTGTATGTATGTGTGTGTATATATATATATATATATATATATATATATACATATATATATATATATATATATATCCCTTAAAATATCTATTGTAAAGGTTCAGCAGATGTTTGCGTTAAATGTAGTCTTTAACAGTATATATATATATATATATATATATATATATATATATATATATATATATATATATATATATATATATATATATATATATTATATATATATATATATATATATATTTGTTTGTTTGTTTGTGTTTTTTATTAAGGAATGAAGGAAGCTTTAAAATAACCTTTGCATCACCTGATTATATATAATCTGACCACTTAAGACACGCTATATCTTGTGCACACAGATTTACATTCTGCTGCAACCAGACAGGATTTCGCAACATGATGTCTGAACGTCAAGCAAAGAGGTGGGTGTGACATCAGCATGCATTATGTGCAAACCCAAATATTGCTCACCACACCCAATATTTTGTTACTAAGCTACTTATGAATTTAATTTTGATGTTAAGGCATCAAACATTGGGTCTGGACACAGTTAGTTTTGCATTGCATTATATGTTGCTTTGTGTTATAAAACCTTATTCCATGTTTTCATTGACAAGAACAAGAAAAACAATTCATTGTTTTATGAATGTGTTTATAAAACATTTCAAATGCCAGATTCCTAAAAATTGTTACGAAAATTATGTAGCTTATATAAAATATTAAAGCCACAAAGATAGAGGGCTACTGTATGGATGCACAGCTCTAATGGGATGCTATTGTTCCAGCAGTTCATAATCATTGCCCCACTTTCATTAAGTCCGTGGAAGTTCACATTTGGATTGATTTTGACACTGAGACTCTTGGTGAAGGCACAGCGAGTGAATCAGCGCCCATTAATAACTCAGCTTTTAGCTGTTACTGTCACAGGGAGCCCGAGTATGATCTAAATCCTGACTTCTTAATGTCCTGCTACATTTGATTTGTGCGAATGTTGTTAGAATGTTTTAAATGTTTTAACAGTATATTATGGAACTTGGCATTCATAGAGCCTGCATCCCTTTTAATCTGCCCCAGAACCCTTGGTTTTTTCATTTTAAATGAATTATGAAAACTATATGACAGGAAGTATCTCAAGTGCTGGTGGTATTGAAATGGTCGGGATTGGAAAAATAAAATGAGAAATCAAGACCCTATTGCAAGGGTAAAAGAGTTAAATTACCAAACTATAACTATATGAATAAAGTACTATATTACAATAATTAATGAACATTTGATGAAATTTTGTCATTACACATGTACAAGGCAAAATAGATAGGTCTATAAACATGATATTTAATATGAACTTATATTAGGATTGCGGGGACTTTCCCATGCCCATCTAGTGGAGAGCGTTACGGACGCTTGGTGTTGATACTCCCAGGACAGGATGCCAATCTATCACTGGGCACACACTCGCTCACACACACACACACACACACACACACATAAACATACCAATTCACCTTGAATCCATGTCTTTGGACTGTGGAAGGAAAACAAAAAAACGAGAAAAACCAAGTTGGATATGGGGAGAACATGAAAACTCCACTCAGATCGAGGAATATACACGATTATACAAATGTATAGATTGTTTTATTATTATTTTGAAAGTAAACTAGGTTTTTGTTCTATGCAAGTTGAGTCACTTGGTCTAAATGGTCGGAATCATACGCATTGTTCTTATGAATGTCACTGTTGAGACGCTCTTACAATTAATGACTTAAAAGTAATTGTTTAATCTCATTTAATTGCAAAAAACATGAATGTCCCATTCCTAATGCACACACAGACATCTTAAGTGTATTTAAGGTACATAAAATCGTAATAAATCAGCTTGGCTTTTTACTATTTTGCACTCACAGGATCTGTTAAGGCCTCAGATAATACTATATTTTCCTTTTCACCATCAGGTCACCACAAAAGCCTGAAGGATGGTCTCAGCATTTGATGTACCAAGATGAGTTTTCTATATGCATGTGACCTGTAAAGAAGCAGGTATGTTCTGCATTTCAAAGCGATCCCTGATTCCTCATCTTTATCTCCCCCTGCCCTGTAGTGCCTGGCTTGACTCTTCTTTTATACTTTCATTCTTTTTTTTGACATTTGCTGGAGGATTTCCAGGTGTGCCAGGCATATTTAAATGTAAAGTCTTCACCACGACTGCAGGAGGTCAGAAGCACATCAAAGAGTTCATATGAGATGCAGGCAAAGATTGAACATACACCATAGTGACCAAGAAAATGTCATTCACGTGACAGTGTGTGTAAAGTCTGTGTTGTCTTGCAATCTTCTGCTGCATCTAGATGTGAACCCATAGGTCAGCCCTGAAAGGTCTGCTGCTGAATGTCAGTGAATTTTTAGTAAAACAATGTTTTTTTGAAGTCACTGTTTTTCTAGGTTTTTAAGTGTATGTGAGATATGTGTGTGCACTTTGGATGCACTCATTTAAACATCCCTAATATGTTTTGCATTGTTGATTAATATTTTGTTTTAGTAAGGATTATAATTTATATATACAGTTCCATTCAAAAGTTTGGACATGTCCCCTTCTTGCTCCATTGTCTATTTTCTCCACTTACCATATAGATAGACTTTGTAGTTTTTTCAATTACAGACTGTAATCCATCTGTGTTCTTAACTCATTTTAGAAATATATATGAGACAAACTGAAAGGTAAAATAATATTAGAATGCAAGGTGATTCAAATGCAAGGTTTAATAATTGGCTCTAGCACACAGATTCAATATGCTGCCCATAAAGTAATATTATTGGGACCACAGATTAGATTTCTGCTAACCTACACTTGCATGAACATTAGATTAACTGGAGTGACAAGTCATCTTTCGTTTGTCAACCGTGCTCTGGCAACTTTACAAGCAGAGCGATTAATGGTGCTTTACTAGGAATGATATATGAACTGGTGCCTTTAAATTTGGCTAAGAAACAAAATCAATTTAAAGACAAATAACATACCAGACTCTATGCCTTCAGATGATCCAGACTTTTCGATTTGTCCCCCTAGTGATTCACACTTGTCATTTTTTAATTGCATCTCTAAAAGGTCTCTGCTTTTTGATCACATCTTTAGATTTTTCCACATGTGAAATAATCAAGACATCAAAAATAATATGTTTGCTGGAATTCCTGCTTTAATCATTTATGAAATGTGCTCTGAATTTTATTCACGTCAGTCTAATAGTCAGTCCCCACAAATGATTCAAAATAATAGCACTCTGTAACTTTGGACCATCTATGATGTTTATAAGAGATTATAATAATTGAGGTAATATTATTATTATTATTATTATTATTATTATTATTATTATTATTATTATTATTATTATTGTTGTTATTATAAGGGATTATAGCAGTTGTAACAGCTGTTTATGAGAAATTATAGTAGTTGTGTTAACTGTTGTTTTAGAGGGATTTATAGTAGTTGAGTTAACTGATGTCAATAAGGGATTATTGTAATTGTAACTGTTGTTTATGAGAGATTTATAGTAGTTGAGTTTATGAGGGATTATTGTAATTGTAACTGTTGTTTATGAGGGATTTATAGTAGTTGAGTTAATAAGGGATTATTGTAATTGTAACTGTTGTTTATAAGGGATTATAGTAGTTGTAAATAAACTGTAGATTGTGTAGAATCTTGATCATTAATAAAAGGAGTTAATATAAAACCAGTCTGTAGGTAGGCCTGGATTTTATGAAATGCTAGAAAGGATAAAGCAGTGCCGATTATAACAGATGGGCAATTAAAACTTGGAATATGCTAGAAGCAGAGAAGCTAGCAGAGGTTTGATATGATGAGCCTCATGTGTATGTAGAGCCTTTGTTGCTAATTATGTGTTCTTACAGCCCACTATCCCAAAGTAACTATTTGGTTGACTTGTGATAAACATTACATACAGTACAGACAGCATATGGCCAAATGTAGAGGGAATGAGACACACTCTTTTATGAGCTAATTGGTCATTCCAATCCATACCATGGAATATGCAACTGCCCCTTTGTGCCCATAACAAAATGTACATTCTGGAAAGACAGGAGGAAATTTAACACATTTAGCCAGAAAATGACAATCCAATAAATCCCTGAGATCCTCATCACTTGTAGGAACAACGCTCTTCTATATTTAGTCTACCAAATGTTAAGAAGAATAATAGGTGTTTCTGCAGCAAAAGAGAAATGCCTTCAATGTCTACTGGTGCAATTATTTTATGTCAATGCAACCTCTTCAGCATACTAAGCTTTAACCAACGTGTACCTCACCTAGCCTGAAAAGTAGTCTTGCTTATATCTGAACTCGTAAAATCTCCAGAGAAAGCCATTCAGTTTCAATTTAATCGGAGTTTATTTGAGCAAGTCAGTTTGCCTTGTCTCAAAGCAATTACTAAATGACTCGGTTCATCCATCAAAGCATTCTCAGCAGCTCCAAGCACTATGCATTTAAAAAGATGCTTTTTTTCACATAATGGGAGAGGTTTAACAGTTATCGATTACTTCAACAACATGATGCAGTAGTTATGTTTGAAGTCTCAAAGATACACTTTTACCATGGTGGTGAATGGAGGCAATTTATTTGAAAATTGTGATATTCATGACGTTGGTGTTCCACAATTTTCTGGTGCATCGTAAAATCAAAGTATATGTATTTTTTTTTTTTTATCCGATACTAAGTTTTTTTTTTTTTTTACTGGAAGCCTATTTCGCTGTCTTTTTACATCTGTTTATTAGAATTTGAATTAGATGCAAAGACCGGCACCCACACAACATCCATCCATACATTCATCCATCCATTATCTGACACTTAACCACACAACAGCTATACAATATTACAATATTCAGAGGGTAATCATCTATGTTTAAATAAAATTATTGTTTTCGTTGGACACCATAGAAACGATGTTTTCAGATTAACACAAGAACATGTTGTAACCAGAGCAGCACAGTGGCTTAGTGGTTAGCATGTTTACCCAGATTGGGATTCGAACCTGGATCCCCAGCGATGAAAGGCAGAGTTTCCATGTTCTCCCCGTGTAATTTGCTTTTTAACCCCCTTTATTAATTAACATCATATTAAAGAACAGTGGACACTTTGTACATCTAAACTCTTAAAACTGCAAGTAATAGACTTTTCAGCCAACAACACGGATGTATTTCCACCTGTTAAATTGTTCACTTGTCTTCTCAAACACCGATGCCTCAATTCTGGTGAGGTTGAGCTGATATTTTATATAATAGAACTGGTGTAAACTGGGAAAGTCATTTCTGAGTATTGATATAGTGAACTTTTGATTGCATGTTAATTTCGGTGCACATTTTGTATTATATACTTTTTGTGTGCACTTCCTCAGTCCAAGCGTGTTTAAGACAGCACTTTGCACATATGATGTGAAACCCTAACTTTTTTTTATTATTATAATAATTGTTTAATTAGGGTTTAGAGTCTGGAACATTATAGGTGTTGGGGTAAACACTGTATAGAAAATTAACCCTTTTCATCGTTCTGTCCAAGATGCAGCAGATCATTCAGACCATGTTTGTGAGGTACAAACATGGAGAATTGTGTGTCAGCTGCATGGACAATCAAATGAAGTGAGAAAGGGGAGGTGGAACCGAGGACAGTAACCGATACCGCTGCCGGAGTGCTGCTAATGGTCTGTGTGCAGGTCTTTAAAAAGAGTTGAGGCGCAGATTGAGAAAGAAGTAAGTAGCAGCGACATGAACAGGAGCTTCTGTAAACACAAAACCAGTCTCCTGAAATAGTTTGTAAAATCCTTCAAAAGTTTTCAATATCCAACTTCAGTTTAGCAATAAACCTTGCAAGAGGAAAGTAAAATGAATAGGAGTGAATTTGTGCAGTAGACAATTTAACTTCGACCTCCAGCAAACTTTTGCACTGGTGACAGTGGAGGAGTCGTCCTGATAAATCATTTAAGAGCTGAGTGTATATGAACAGTCACCAAGGACAGTGTTAGTTTTTCATCCATTAGTCACAATAAATGACAGGAAATGAACCTGAAATAAAAATGTTATTATTTTTCTTTAAGTGCTAGAGTTGTTTTCATCAGTGACTACAAGCACAGAAACCGGCCAAAGGATACCACTTAATCCTCTACTAGGGCTGCACTGGGCAGATATACCCAGGACAGAGCACTAATCTATTGCTGAGCACACACTTACTCACACACACTATATAGGGGCAATTTAGAGCATTCAATTGACCTTGAATCCATTTTGGAATGGGGGCAGAAGAGCCGGAGGAAACCCATGCAGACACTTGCAATTTTCAGATTTTAAATATTCAGATTATGAGATGAAAAATGTCCAAATTTAAGTTTGAATTTGTATTGCTGAGATTTAAATCACACATTTTTCATCTGTATTTTTTCAATCTGAATATTTAAAGTTAAAATATTGCAAGTAGCAAATGTATACATTGTGCCAATGAATATTTTAAATGAACAAAATTTAGATTCAGCTACTTATATCAGCTTTTGAGCTCCTTAACTTTCCTGTTTCCATTTTTTCTGCATGTCTTTTAGACGTAAGAGTGTTAACTTAAACCCCAGGAAAAAAAACCCACACAGGCGAAGGTGATGTAGACTCAACAGATTCCCTTACTGGAAATCGAACCTGGGAAGTTTGTGTTGTATAGCAGAAGCGCTACAAAATAATACAATCTGACCTTTTGTATTTTAAGATTTATTTTTAGAAAACAAAATTTATGTTTTGAATAAATGCTGTTAATGAACTTTTTCTGTGTTATACAATAGCAAAGTTTAATCTGAATGCTGATTGATTAAATACATTCAAACCTTTTGATGTTGAGCTGTTTTACTGGTAGAGCTCACACTGCCATGCAGGTAAACTCTCAATGCACAGAGCCTGTACAGAGCTGCATTCACTCTCTTTTACAGACTTACAGTCAGAACCAGACCCTGAACACCCACAGGCTGCATGATTCCATCATTACACCAGCTGATATCATGACAGCTGTGAGCCTCATTAACAACAATGATTAGGAAATTGACAGGGGGGAGAATAAACTCACAGCAGGGCACACTGTCAACATCTCTGCAAGAGCCAAGAAACAAAACCTTCTGTGGAATATTGTCGACTTTAGGGAACACCAGCCCTGGAGCATTGAGGGATTGAATAAAAAAGCGTGAATTATGGGAACATAGTTGTGTGTGATGAGGTGATGCCACATCATATAACATGTATTATGTAAATCTAGAATTATCCCTATACAGGTTTAAAACCTGCTTATATAATGATGGTGGAGCATGTCTTGCTCACAGTTTCGACCTCACAGGTCCTAGCTTCGATTACCAATTGGTGTGAACAAAGGTCCTTTCTGTGTGGAGTCCGCATGTCCTCCCTTCACCTGCTAATCATTTTATTTTGATATGCCACTTGCATTATATATAACCATTTTCTAAATTAAAAAAAAATAATAGTAAAACATCTTCTGTTTTAATCTTCTGTTTCTTTGTTTTTCCTTTAGAACAGGGAAGTTCTGCATATGAAACTTGGCACAGGGATTGGCACTCAGTGTGCAATGATGCTTACACCCCATGGCTAGGACAATTTGGTGTCTCCTGTTTACCTACTGGCATGTCTTGGGATGTAAGAAACCAGAGACCCGGGAATTAGTATAAAACTGTAGAATGCAGAATGAGGCCTGGCATTGTCCTGGTGATGCTCTTCAATGATGCAGAAACAGGCACTGGTACTTTGGAGATACATACACTTATGTTTCCACACAGACACGCCCTTAATCGAGCTGTGGTGTGCATGGTTGACTGCTCAATACAGATTGCTAAAATAAAGCCTCATGAGCCGCTTTTTGATGATTATAAAGAGTGCTTAAACCTTTGCATGGTCCTGAACAGTAAGTATGGCACATATTGTGGTAATGAAAGCAACTGTGGTTTTGTATAGGGAGCACACATGTTTTACATAAGATAAAACTCCTTTATTGTATTTGCACAGAATAAAGCTGAATTACAGTACAAATAACAGGACAGTAAATGACAAAACATGGATAAAGTTTAAGAATTAATAAAAGTATAAAAAGGAAATAAATTCTATGAATGAAATAGTACTTTGTAACCACTAGACAGATGTCATAGACTATAATGTAAGGTGCAAGATAAAGTTTGATCATTTAAATCTTGTAGAATAAGAAGTGTGTACATACTGTATATAACTTTAGCACTTTACTAACATGTTACATTCTGTAAATAAATATTAAACTGTAATGTGTTTTGTTGTTTTTCTTAATGGACTAACATTTTTCTCCACAGTTAATAAGAATGTGAATGAAGATGTCCAAAATGTTGCATAAAACTGAAAATGGTTAAATTAATTAAACTACATTAAATCTGTCCTGTAAAATCGAATCTGTGCAGTGGTTTGGGGTTTTATCTTGATTATGTCTTTGTTTATAATATTTAAACATGTCTATCCTTATATACTGCAGAAAATAGGCCATTAAGAATCAGTGCTGCACAATCCAAGTGCTTCCATAGCAACCAGCTATTGGTGTTTCTAAACCTGCAGCGCTCACCTGCTGTTCTGGCTCAAGATTTAAGGTTAAACATTTCGCATTTAATTAAAAGCAAAAAATACGAAACCTGGAAGAGTTTCAATGCTTATCAGCCAGTGCCAGCTATTTATCTGTCTCTGTTATGCACATTATTCATAGACAGCTTAATAAAGTAATGTGCAGGGACACATGGATGGGAACCTACAGGAATGGTCTGGCATGGTCAGTTAAAGTGGGCGGTGTATAAGAAATGCACCGACTAACTATCCATCCATCCGTTCAAATATCATCCCTGTTTAATCCTACACTATGTTAATGGGGTTGGTGTTCCCAGTGCCCATCCAGGGGAGAACATTTTGGGTGCTGGGAAGATACACTCAAGAAAGGGTGCCAATCTATTTTTGTGTACACACTCTCACAGTCTATACATAGGAACAATTTAGACCAGCCAATTCACATTGAATCCATGATTTTGGACTGTTTTAGAAAAATGGAGAATCCGAAGGAAACCTACGTGGACATGGAGAAAACATGGAAACTCCATCCAGATTGGGATTCGAACCTGGACTTCCAGCGCTGAGGGGCGAACATTCTAAACACTGATCCACAGGTATTACAAATGATGGTTAAGTGTATCAGGTTCTCATTTTGCACATGTAATAATATAACATTAAGATTCAAGAAAGAAATAACCATGAGTATGATGCCAGGTGTACTGCTTTGATGCCCAGTGAGATAATGGCCCATTTCATCATCCATAAATCAGTTTTAAATTAGCCAAGAGGAAAGCAGCAAAAGGTCATTTTCATAACCAGCTAAATAAAGGATTATCTGGCACTTTTATCTTCCTGCTCTCCTCGAGCGGGATGGAGCTAAACCATTCGGGTCCAGGAACTTAACACCATGACGTCTTCACAACACTGCAGGCGCTTTGGCTCTATGTCAGCTTCTGCCATTACAAGATTAGTCTCTTCTACTCTGGCCCATAGTGTGTTAGCTACATTGCATTTTGTGGTATTATTCTATCTAGGACGTGAATCATGATTTACAATAGTATGTAGATATTTGTAACACCCTGCTGAAAGTCAAAGCCAGTCTGAGTGTTTCGCATTTAGCCCTTGTGTAAAGAGCTTTTACATGTAGCTCTTAAATCTAGCTATCCACAGTTGGCACAGTGGCCTTTTTTAGTGTTCGTTTTATGTAGGACTCTGATGAGTGGTTGCCTTTTATTTGATTACAAGGCCTGTGCTCATTTTCAGTGTGCTTTGGAACCATTAGGACTGCAATTATGAATGGGTTCTCCCCCGACTGATGGCTAGGATGGGGTGTCCAAACAATTATTTGCAAAAACAAAAGTCTCAGGATGTCTAATGCAAGGCACATTTTTGATGAGGATCCAGCGAGCCATCACATACATAAATATTTCTGGTCAGGGCCAGATTCAACAATGCTTAATACATTTTTAATGATCCTTACAATAAGTCATGAGACAAAATAAATTGTAGGAGCAAAGCAACGCAGTCCTAAATGTCGTGCCAACATTTTCTTGTGAGGCTCATTGCTGTAGTGAACTGTGGGAGGGGGGGATTTCACATTACATATGACAGTCTGCTTGTATGCAGAAATAAGTAGATTTAATATAAAACTCTCACATTTGGGTGTTTATTGTTTTAAATAGCATATGGCCTGTTTTTTATGCGTAAATTTGTCCAGCCATTATCGTTTTCCTAATCATATACTAGGTTTGCGGGGGTTCCCCATGCCCTTCTGAGAACGTTTTGGTCACTGGGCATTAACCCCCAGGACAACGGGCCAATCTATCACTGAGTACACACACTGTCTATATATAATAAAATTTAGAGCAGCATATTTACCTTAAATCCATGTTTTTGGACTGTGGGTGGAAACCCATGCAGACACAGAGAGAACATTACAACTTCACCCAGACTGAGATTCGAATCTGGATGCCCAGCGCTGAGGCAATGTAAGACAGTCTATAGTGATAACAAGATGAGAGTTGCTGTACCACATTGCATTACGATTTCAAGAATTTGAGGTTTAAAGATGTTGTAAATGCATCACTAGGTGCATAGTGTGTTGGGCTATCAATCTAAAGGTTGTGGGTTCAAATACTAGGTCCATTAAAGTTACCACTGTGGATCCTTGAGCAAGGCACTAATTGCTCCAGGGATCCTGTGGCCAACCCAGTGCTTGCTTTGTAAGTTGCTTTGGATAAAAGCATATGCTAAATGATCAAACTGTAATAAATGTAGTAATAAGGACCAAATTGGGTAGTACGTTTGTAGTGTGAATGAGCTGTTCTATCAACATGTGCCAATTAAACAATGCCAGATAATAAATACAATGTTGGGCTTACAATTCAGTACAGTCCCCCTGGAAAATTCTGGCCCTTTCCCGTCACCGTATGATTATTTGGTAGGCAGCGAAATGATGTTGACCTCCTCTCACTGCTAATTGTCTGCACTTTTAGTAATTAAACTGAAATATGTTTGGCTGCATTCACTGCTGCCTACATGTTCTATAAATTGTGCACTTAACCCCATACCTAGTTATTATGTAACCCTTTTTTGTCTAAGGTGTTGTGTAATTGTTTGAATAATAAAAATAATAATAACAATAATAAGAATGTATCTATGTGTATTAAAATATATTATATATGTAAATAATATGCAAAGTATAAGCCAAAACAATAAGCAGACAGTGTGTGTATGGATTTGATGTGTATATGAGCTAAAGTGGTGTTTATTTTTAGCCCAGGTGCTTTACATATGGTTGACAGCACAGACAGTTTTTTTTTTTTTTGTTTACTGTGTAACTTCTGTTCCTGTTGTTTTTAAACCACATTATTACCACTTTCAGTAATTGCTCCTACTTTTCGTTAATATTAACATTAGCAAGTTGTGTAACCTTGCATGGGGTGCAGGGATGATCACTTGCATGGATTTTTCACTGGTTTATTATAAAACACATTGCGCTGCCAGTTATTCAAGATGTTTGCTCTGCATTAATAGCTTCATCTTTAATGATCATTTTCTTTTTAGAACTGTTTGGAGTTGTTCTACCCTCACCTTAAATTGGCATCCTGTCTGGGTTTATCTGCCCACTACACAACCGTGCCACCCCTGAATTTTAATAACAAATGTTAAGATATTGAGTGTTTGAAATTACTATACACAAAGCTAAAACACTGATTGTTTTAATGAAAGATGTTTTTCCTCTAAACGCAAAGTTAATTGCAATTCATTAGAAGATTGGGACACTATATTACCAATTCAGCAAGTCAATAGCCTTTAGCACATCTGCTTTTTTCTATTACTTATGTCTTCCGCCCCACTTAAGATTAGTAGTTGTAATCTAACAGCAGGAAACCACTGCCATGACTGCTTGCTTAATGCAGCACAAGCATCAAATTCAGACAAATGCCCTTTGTCGGCTCTGTAGCAGCACTCATTTTTCAAGACTTTGCTAATTAGTGCACAAAGGGCATCCTTGTCTGCCAGGCATGGCTCTCAATCAATACACGTTCAAGTCCAAGTTGGCATAAGGATATTAGATGAGATGCAGGTTAAAAGGCTAGCGTACATCAGCTTCAGCCTGATCTGGTACTTTTTAAAACACGATCAAACTGTTGCTGAACACATTACTGCAAATAATTATTCACTTTTCTTGCCCAATGATGCTACAAATATCCCAGAGCAAAGTCAGGGAATAAATCAATTGAAAATACTGTTCAGTTCATATCAAATATTGAACCTGGTGGTCACACTGTATTGTTGAAATATGTGGACACATCTCCTCTATGTGAGCTCATTGAAGAGCCAAGACACTCCCCATTGTATATGTAACAGCCTTCATTTTGCTGAAAAGGCTTATTACATGTATTATGCGAATTAATAGAATAATGAGAATTATTATTTAACAAATTATGGTCTCTGAGTTGGCATGTGCAATTGATCCATTGCAGCATAAGCTCCCAGCATTGCCAGGCAAATATTTATATGTTCTTGCTTAAAGCAACCAAGGCATATTTTTTGCATTTTCTTTTAATAATGCATCACTTCTAAAAAGTTCTTCGGATCCTATTTGTGGCTCTTTAAAGATTTTTTACTTAATTCCTTTAAAGTGCAGTAATCTAATATATTTTTTTTGTCTTTAAGAAACCAACAAATTGGATTGGACTGAAGCTGGAATCAAGGACTTGCTGACATAGCGGTTTCTCCCACAGCCACTGCTGAAGGTAGCAATCTGAGTTACTCTTAATAATAATAGAAAAGAATTACCTGCTGGATCGTAATAAGATTTGATGCTGAAATTCCACACAACTACACACCAGCTAATTGCTATTCCATGTGTTTGTGCGATTATTTGCACCAAGTTCAGATAGATTAATATTATAGTTTAATATTATAGTAATGTTTAAATGAAGCATAAATGATTATGAAAGAAAAACCTACAGAAGGCATAGATAATATACATCATGTAGTATGATTTTTTTTATAATTGGTGGACAAATTGAAAGGGAATGCCACCCCCAGGTTAGTAAAAATTCGAAAATGCATGTGTGTTGTTTATCTAACCAAACTTTAATATACTCCTATTGTTAGTGACTATTGATACCTTCATCCTGTCGGACACTGGGTCTTTCCCTTGGTAAAAATAATTATTATCTACCTCTAATAATTAGTTACATACTTTGTTAAACCGCAATTTCAGCCATAATTTGCTTCTAACAGGTTGTGCAATAGTAAACAGGTTTTATCACGATTTTCATCATAAGCTATACCAATGCAATATCAAAAATAATGAAGGTCTTTTATTCTTAATTTATTTCTTAATATTTCTATTGCAATTGTGGATGCATGGCCATAATCTAATGCTCATTGTTAAAGGCAGAAAATCACCCCAATATGTCAACATTTCAAAATATGGCTGATTTGATTAATCTGGCCACAAGGTGGCGTAGAGGTTCACATGTCCACCTCTCTGCGGCAAACTGGGAGTTTCTATGTTCCTCCAGTGTCCGTGTGAGTTTCCTTCAGATTCTCCCCTAATCCAAAAAGTTGAATCTAAGGTGAATTGGGTACTCTAAATTGCCCCTATATAGTGTGTGTGACTGTGTGAGTGTTTGGCCAGCGATGGATTGATGCCCTGACCTGCATGTTACTGCCCAACACCCCAAAAATATAGAATTAAGTATAAGTAATTAGAATTAAATATAGTATAGACTTAAGCAGTGAAAAAAATAAGATGAGATAATTAGATAAATCAGCTTTCTGACCAAATTCGCAAAACTAAATGCACATCACCAAATTACCTCCTACTCAGCTGAAAGATACACATTTATTTTGCATCTCTGTCACTATGTTAGTTTTGTCTGTGGGGGTCTGTTGTGTCTGGATGTATTTTGTTGTAACTGTATGTGTAAATGAGTCACGAAGCAGAGATGCATGCAGGGATATATTTATTAATAGCACTGAGGACAGAGTTGGCTCTGATGAAGAAAATACTCAGCAATGAATCATACATAGTGAGAAACTTATAGCCTACTCATCACATTAATACATTTATATTTCAAAATAGTCTCATGAAGCAAAAATTCTCTTAGCATCTGTGAGTTTAGACTTATGGCTATGGTGTGCGCAAAGTGTTAACAGAATGCAGGCTGTCTACACTGCAGTTGGTTGCTTAGTTACAGAAAATATAATGAACTAGAAAAAAAAACAGAGAGAGATACATAGTATGCATCAAAGAAAGATATGTCATTTCTGATGGGATCCAATCAGAAATAAAGTGGGTGCCTGTGTTTTTCAGTTTCTGCATTCCTCCACATCCACGCTTGATACGAAAAAATGCCATGCAATTTTAATCTAAAATGAGGCCAGCGGCATTTTTAAAAGTCTTTATTTTAAGGGCTAGGAGTCGTGTGAACTTGCGACTTAATATTGTCGTGATGCTCAGGGTGGTGGTGAATGGGGCATCACAGGAACCCCCCCCACACACACAGGAGATGAGTAAGATGAGATGAGTAATAATTTATTGATGAGTAATAATTTATTAAATGCATTTAGACAAGCATAATGAATACGATATACAAAACCTGTACAGCTCATACCGTCTAAACATGCTTCGAATGGCACATGACCTCGAAAACTCGTATCATACATCAGGTGGCACATTACTCTTACCACTGTGCTTTCAGGCAGATGTTTGTTAGAGAGCATGCAACAAACAGGGGCAAAAGAGGGGGTTCCCTTCCCCCGGTCCTTATGCAGCTGTATTACACATGCTAAGACACTAAAAGGAGCCCTTGTCTACCCTAGCCGGTCAAAGAAATGCTGCCCACCCTTTATTTCAACGAAGAGTGAAAAGACTTTGAATCCGGTATTCATAATGCATTATAATCTCATTTATAAAGCTTTCGAACATATTCATGATGCTTTATAAAACTTGTCATAAGCCCTTGTTAATATACATAGATGTTTATATCACCACTCATAAAGTGTTATAAAATCGTCATAAGGCTTTATAATACAAAGTGACATAATGCAGTTTAAAGTGTATATTTAATATTTTCCCTAAATTATGAAATCCAGTGTCATTAAGCTTTATGTTTGTGTTAGACTAATGCCGCCCTTAAACAGGACTTTACAAGTGCTCATAAGCATCTTGTATTAAGTTAGAATGTCTAAAAAGAATTCTTATCTTGTAATGCAATGACATTTGTGTTATAAATGCTTATGTCATATTGTCATATATAAGACCTACAGGTATGTAGATTAACAGACACTAAAGTAAAATGGTAAAAACAATTTATATATCTTTATGAATATACTAATAATGCATTATGAATGTCAGATTTATACAAAGAGTTGCCACAATATCTAACCACGGATATAACATTACAGAAAATGTATTAATATGGACATTGACTTAAATGCAGACAAGAATGTTGAACTCACAAAGGACCTGGTGACATTGTGGGAACAAAGGACACATACTGTAACTGACAGTAAACAGTAAAATACCAAGGCTATCATAACTACAACTCGACTTTGTGTGATGTCATGTACTGTATACACATGTAATTATTTTATAGTGATACAAATGTTAATAGATGCACAGAATCTTTTTATAGAATGGAATTTAGATCTTCATAAAATGTGGTTAGGCAAAAAACCCTGATGTCGGTAATATGACGGCATTATGTGTTTATAATCTCTCTTTGTTTTTCAATTTTTTAATAAATGTACCATCTTCTAAGCAGATTTATGAATATTGTTATGATTTCTTAAAATGTATCTGATTCAGACCCATACCACAAGCTGTCAAGAGCACAGTAAAGGAAAAACTGGGCTAATCTGTGAGGACCAGGTAGGGCAGATAATGCCAATCAATTTTTCATCTAACCTCCCGCAAGTGCACAGCACATAAATAGCTTAATACTGATAACAAAAAGAAACTACCACGGTCGACTTCTGGGTAAAAGGTAAACATTATTATCTAAAAAAAAACGATTTCCATGTTTGTCATTTATTCTTTTTCATATTGTTCAGTAACCACTGTTTATGTAGAGGAGTATTCTGTAATGTTTGTAAAGTGAGTTAATATGTGATTTAAAAATATAGAATGATACAATGAATCATTACACAAACTGGTGGCTTAGGCCTACAAAACGTATCATCATGCATGAAGAACCATCATTGATCCATACATTTCTGTAGTGCATTTCAATAAAAAAAATGCAATAAAATGCAATAAAAAAAGACTAACATTTATTTATTGAGGTGAATGACCTTAATAATATATATTATCTCATCTCAATATCTTCTGCGGGCGGCACGGTAGCTTAGTGGTTAGCACGTTCGCCTCTCAGCACTGGATTCCTGGTTCGAATCCCCATCTGGTTGGAGTTTCCATGTTCTCCCCATGTCTGCGTGGGTTTCCTCTGGGTTCTCCGGTTTCCTCCCACTGTCCAAAAACATGGATCAAGTCAATTGAGTTCTCCAAATTGCCCCATATAGAGTGTGTTTGTGTGAGTGAGTGTGTGCCCAGCGATGGATTGGCACCCTGTCCTGGGTGTATCTGCCCAGCGCCCGAAACGCTGCGCAGATGCACAGAATCATTTAAAAAAAGTTTGCCCTCAACCAATCCACAGTCAGACAGGTTTGTGAATGAGATCTCGAAGCATTTGAATGTGTGGATTGGTCTTACTTCATAAAAATTGTGCAAACAATTGAGCACTACGTTGATAAAACTAAATGACCCAAGAACATTTTTATTACTAGAGCTTTTATTACTAACAGTACTTACCTTTAATCAAATCAGCTTTTTTGTCAGCATATCTACTTTAATAATAACTTCAAGGCTGGGCTTCTTCATGAATAATTTATCATCGGCTGTTTTGCCTACCATTATTAGATGCCTGATGCTTTAACTTCTGTTCTTACAAGACAATCTATTGGAATAACATACAAATTACCTCTTAACGATTCATTAGATTATATAGATCTTGTATTTAAATGCCCAAGGCAGTAAAATATTTCCACAAAAACAATATTTTTGGCACCAAAATGTATAATGTGTATTCCTACACCTCTTAGGAATAAGACATGCAATCATTGAAAAACCCTTTAGAAAAAAAAACATTAAAAAATAAAAATAGATTATATTATATATATCAGTTTTATATTATAAACCTTTTACGCAATCTAGCCCATGTTTCAGCTTTGCATGTAATCGGGGTATAGTTTCCTTAAAGCATTGTATTTTTGAGATTACCTTAAGTGGAAGGAAGACAGTGATAAATGTGATGCTCACTCCTCGACTCACCCTTGATCTCTGTGCTACAGTGCTTAGGGAACCTCATACTTGTTTCCTAATGTTCCCTCTTCTGTTACAGTTCATTTGACTTACTACACTTAATTCATCTCTGCCTTTGATGATATGGGATGTGCTGGGTTTATCTCTTCATCAGGGTTATAAATTATGATAAAGAAGGATCTCACAGCTCCCTCTCATAGTCTGTCTTACTCAGTCTTACTTCCTCCCTCTTTCTTTTTATGGGTCAAGTTTCATCACAATGCAATCCTACATTAAATCTTTAAAACACTGAGTATATGATTCTCTCTTCCGAAATAATCTACATTCATGTGAATCAAATGAATGCAGTCAACAGAACATTTTTGTTAGTAAATTCTAAACAGAGGAAAAGTAATCTTGAGTAAACCTTCACTGTAAGAGTCACTGACTACTGATTTTTCATTTGCATCACAGCTGTAAAAGATCTTGACGTGATAATTGATTAGTCATTCATTTGAAACTTCAGATAAAATTACACGGACTGCTGACTTTCATCTGTGGAACATGTCTAAATTATGAAATATGTTATGTATGTTACCAGATGGAGAATAATTGATCCATGCTTTAATCAGCTCTAGGTTGCATTAGAGTAAATGCTGAACTCTCAGGATGCTCTGACAGATGTTTGAATAAACTTCAATTAGGCCAGAATGCAGCAGTTCGGGTTCTCACTTGAATTAAAAAGTTTGAGTAAATTACGTCAGTTCCGTTCTTGCTATTTTATTTTTTTATTGATTATAAGATGCCTTTCCTTCATTATGAAGTGCCAAATGGTTTTGGTTCACTGTACCTCTGTACACTAGTTAATAACCATATACCATAATCATATATTGTTAAGATTAGCAAGGGGAAAAGGCCTTTTCTCCTTATGCCTCCTTAAGAACATTGAAACTCTACCCAGATCGGGATTCAATCCTTGATCCCCAGCGCTAACTACTAAGCCACCAAGTTCAAATCAAATAATAACAATAATATACAGGCAAAATCCCTAAAAGGGAAGAGATTTTTAATGATTATGTAAATTCATTCTGCTTTACAAGTACAATCGAAAGCCTTCGTGTGAGGCTGTAAAGTCTTGTAAATCAGGGCATGCAGTGTTAGCGATCAGGTGGCAGAGCAACATGAAAGCCATGAGAGCCAAAAGGGTCAAAATGCCCTCTTCACTAGAAAATCATCCTCTTGGTTACTGTACAACACACATCAATTTCAGAGCTAAGAGGGCACAGGGCTGGAAGTGCAGTTGAGAGAAAATAGATGCTATAACACAAGTGCTCAGTTGTCAAGCCGAGCATGACAGGATTTTGGCACAATAGATGTCCGACTGTGGGTCAAAAGCCTGAATAATTAGGCAGTGCTGTAATGTGACATTCCAGACGCAAAACTGGACATAGTGAATCAAATGTATAATTACTGCACTCTCATATAGGGCCACTTCTTTAGACGAATAATGACTAATCAATGAGCTCCTATTTCATACAAACAATTCCCTTATGAAAGCAATTTCACACAGAAAAGGTTCCATTAGCACAAGCTGTGCTTAAAGAAAGCTTTTCAAATCAATTACTTAAGCATGTCAGTTCATGCTCCCATCTTACTTGCTCCCAAATGTTGTTAATTAATACCTGTCATATTGTGGTTTGCATTAGCGGACTTTGACATGAGGATGGATAATGAAGACCCGACCCACACACAAACCTGAGCCAAAAGACTTTATTTGACTTTTAATGTGTCTGTAGTAACAGCTTGACTAATGCCAGCGTTCATCTTGAATAAGAATGAGATAGTCAGAGGGCTAAGTAGCATTATTGCCCACATTAGATATAACCTTGGGGAAAAAGTGCAATTGTGGGTTAATTGAATAAAATAGAGGCAAAGTATTTAAATGCTGCACAGACCAATGCAAGAAATGGGGAAATAAATAGCCCTAATAAAAAAAATAAAGCCCTAGTGACTGTGGACTGTGGCTTTAGGTGGTGAAGCAGCTTGTACCATCATCTCAGTGTCAGTGTGGTGCTGAGAATAATTCACCACCTAATATCTACTAATCATTAAAGATTAGAGTTAAAGGGTAAAGTAAGTATGCAGTTACATTTAATGACTACACTATGTAATAATAGAACTATAAATTGCACTTAATTGGTAATAGCAGCTGATCTAACGGTACAGGAACCATGAGGTGGTTGATCAGTGCAACTGACCTGGTCTAAACAAGTCTTAATTAGATTTTCTTTTCATTTTGGTATGTACATGACCATTCCTCCCCCATGCCAATCCAGGGGAGAACGTTATTACTGGACACACAGTCTCACAGACACACACATAAATGCACTCTATATGGGGCAATTTGGAGCAATAAATTTACCTTGATCTATGTTTTTGGACTGTGGGAGAAAACAGAGACCTGGGAGGAAACTCACACGGACACGGGGAGAACATTAAAACTTCACCCATATTGGGATTCAAAGTGGGAATTCCCAGTGCTGGGAGGTGAAGGTGCTAACCACTAAGCCACTGCGCCATTCATATATATATCCATCCATCCGCTTTATCCTCTATTAGGGTCGCGGGGGGAGGTGGTGTTCCCCCATGCCCATCCAGGAGAGAACGTTTCGGGCGCTGGGCAGATACACCCAGGACAGAGCGCCAATCTACCGCTGGGCACACTCACTCACACAAACACTCTATTCATATATATATATATATATATATATATATATATATATATATATATATATATATATATATATATATTCGATTGAGACCAAAAGAAAAACAGCAGATTTAGTTTAGAATTCAGTCTCTTATTGTCAGAGGTTTAATTTGTACCGATCCTGAGACAATACGTACTGTTTATTTACAAATTTAGCAAAAACCTTTTCAATTGTTACTGTAACACAAACCCATTTATAATTGTTCCCAGAGAGTCCAGCAAGCTTTTAGAGAATGCATGCTTTTGTTTCCTCAGACCTTGATGAATTAAATATATTAATAGTTAAAACACTTCCTCATTATTTTGGTCTACAGAGAACAATTCACTCTGTAGCTTCTATGTTTTTTTTTCTTTTTTTTTCTTTCTTCACGCCTGTTTTTTCTGTAATGTTTTGCATTGTAGGTGAAATACAACAGTACTGAATTTAAAATACTTTAAAAAGGTTATAAAGTTGCAGGTTTGGAAATAAGCAATAAAAACTCCTACTGAGTGTACAGGTTGGGGAGAAGGTTCCCTCCAGCCCTGGGCTGAATGATTAATAGCCGGAATGAGTTGACTAGCTCATTATTTTCTCTGCATTTTTTTAAAGGTGAGGCCATATCAGGATAAATAGTGAAGGTAATAACAAGGGATTTATAAAAAAGTACAATTTAAGAGCATTAAGTTTAAACTGGAAAAACTCCTAAGAACCAGGATGGATGGGTGAAGGGCATGTAAAAGACACAGTAGCTTTAACTCATGATTATATAAATATAATTTCATTTTAGTACATAGTAGGACACAGTAGTACAAGTGTTTTAAATAGCAAACACAATACAATTCAACAAGCAGCGTATAGAAAACAAAAAAGTATTGTAAATTGTATATATATATATATATAATGTTTTTATAGTTGTGTATTATCTTAAAGCAGCTTTACAATTTTCTGAGTCTGAAATACCAACGAACAACCTGACAACAGTGGCAAGGAAAGACTTACTTTGTGTAAATAATGTGCTTTTGCGTTCATAGACCTTCAACCTTTTGTAGAAATTAATATCTGGTGACCAAACATTGGGGCCGAATGTTTCACTCTTTCGGAGGTGAAGCATGGACCACCACTACTGATAAATGTCACATTTTTCATATCAACATCAAGTTAAACATCCCAAAATGTCGTTTTTGACTTCATTTCTATCATATATGCAGAATCCATTAGCTGGATGAATGACCACCGACACTTTGTTGCAGTGTATTCCCTCCTCTTTAAACAAGGAAAGGCACATACATATGAAAGTGAAATCTCTGCATTCTACATTCATTATATATATTTTTGCTGTTTTTAAACAGCTACAACTTTAAAACAGTAGATCTTAATCTTTTTTTTGGCTCGGTATATAAAGTTTAATGTGGAAAATATGAACTGTACAAATCAAGCATTTTTGGCTCAGCTATATGCCCTAAATGTGAACTGCCATATCTAATAATCTTATGTCCTTCTTGACATGTGCTTATCAGCCCCTGGAGCAATGCAGCCCTCCTTTTCTGAAGGACAATCACACTTTGCGTAAATTTGGACAAAGACTGCTTTTGGCTCTAACCAGCGTTTAAAGTGTGTGCTGGTGTACTGAGTGCTTTTACTGACACCTGCTGTCCAATCAGCAGTTTGTTTAATACATGTAGAGCAGTGCATGAAGTTCTGCAGCATGTATATTAGCTACATAATATATGTTATACTATGTATAACTATATATGTGACAAACAATCTTTGATTTGAAAAAGTTGAAAAGAACTCCAAGCCTTTATTGCAGCTATAGAGATGTTCATGGCAGTCGCAGGTGTTCTAAATGTTTAGTTAGAAACTGAATTGCTCTGTCGCACATGTGGCGGGTACTAAATCTGCAAATACAGCAATCAGCAGTGACCCCCCCCCTTTAAATCCTGCACACAGAAGGTCATATACCACTTACATGCTCTTATTTGCATCAAAACTTCATTGTGCAGTGCGCATTGTGTTCCTTGGGCATACATCATTAAAAGGCTGAGCATGTACAGTGGATTTGTGCAGAGGGTTGGAGAGCTATTTTTGCTGATGAGCAGAAAACCAGGTGACTTCTGAGCTATGTTTATTCAATTTAACAGGGAGAGAAAGTATGGACACCAGAACGTGTGACTGAAGTTCTACAGGTTAAGGCCGTAAGAGCTTTGGATTTTAATTAACATTTTCTTGAGGGGTGACATTTTTACATATAGTGTGTATTAGTGACCATATGTGATTAATAATTTATGGGCAGATTCATCCATTCATTATTCATTCATTCATTATCTTCCGCTTTATCCTATATTAGGGTCGCGGTGGGGTTCCCTATGCCTATCCAGGGGAGAACGTTTCGGGCACTGGGCAGATACAGCCAGGACAGGGTGCCAATCTATCGCTGGGCATCATCCATTCATTAACTTCTTCTTAATCCTCTACTAGGTTTACGGGGTGTTTCAGGGGCTGGACAGCTATACCCAGGGCAAAGCGCCAATCAATTAACTCACTCAGAAACACACTTTACTGGGGCAATTTAGAGCAGCCAATTTACCTTTCTACCCTGTGGGAAGAAACTCGAAAACCCAGAGGAAACCCATGCGGACACAGGAAGGACATAAAAACTCCACACAGATTGGGATTTTGAACCTGGATCCCCAGCTCTGAAAGGCAACTGGCTACCCAATAAGCCACCATGCTGCCCGTTTACAGGTAGATGTTTTAGATATAAAAAAATAAAATAAAAAACATTATTAGCTAACAAATATTATATAAATAATAATATTATATAAAAAAACAAATATTAGCTAATGCAAATGATATTTGTAGTCAGTTACATTAAGAACTGGACACAAAAATGGAGTATGTCTTCCTCTATTAAGGATTTAGAATCACTTTTTATTTTTATAACTACATTTTTTTGTATTTACTGCAGGTTTAGACTAGTTTTTGTCTGGCTTCTTGTGCATTTTTAATTGTATGTGTGCTCTGTTGATTTTAAATTTCTGTTTGTATTGTATACCTTGTTCGTGGTCTGTTACTTGTTAATGCCTTAGATTTGTGCAAAATGGCTTTTGGAACAATTTGAATTTGTATGTAAATTGAGGGGAAAGCAATGGATTAAACCATTTTTCTCTTTTTGCAGAAAAACAAGTGCCTTTTCAAACTCCTAGGATGTGAAACTAGGATGTGTGTTTAAATGTATGCTTCAGTGCCAAAATTAAACTAGTTGGAACAGCGTTATGATGCAGACCAATCACAAAATTTCCATCAAAAAACAAATACAGTTTTTTACTAACAGAGCTCATTAGGAAGAAAAACAAGACCATTACAAATACAGAATGAGGAAAAAAATATTTGAAATTAGTTAACAGAGCAGCACAGTGGCTTCGTGGTTATCAAGTTTACCTCTAAAAACTGGGGATTCAGGTTTTCCATGTTCTTCCCATTTCCACATGGGTTTTCTTCAGGTTCTCCGGTTTCTTCCCACAGTCTAAAAACATGGATCCAAGGTGATGGATTGGCTCCCTCTCTAGGATGTATCTGCCCAGCGCCTACAATTATCTCCCCTGAATGGACATGGGGAACCCCCTATGACCATATTATGGGATTAAGTGGAAGATGATGGATGGATGAATGGAAATGAGTAACATTCATAAAATTAGTAATAATTAAATCAAAGATAATGTGCTGTAAGAGACATTCACTGTATTCACATGAAAAAGAAGCTGAGCAGAATTTCCTCAATGCAGAGCTTAATTTCCATTTTCTGAGTGTCATTAACTTTGTATAAAACTTTCTGGCTGTTCACAGAATCAACTCAATGCCAAATCTTCTAAAAAGAAGCATCTTGTCATCATTGTATGCCCAAAGTATATTAGTATGCAATGCCATGCACATAAACTATCAGATAACACAACAGCAGCATTTAAAACTGCCAAGAGATGGCAAGGACATCAAGCAGTCCCTAAATCTACCAAGAACAACATCAGACCAGACTACAGATTGGGAATCATTTTGCTGACCTGCACCACATGTGGCAAAACATTCTATTAGTCACAGGCTACACAAACAAACCCGTCTCTCTGCCAACCACAGATAGCTCTGTGCCAAATTAGTGCAACACATTCTACACACGCTTTGAAGCCATCGCTCCAGAGGTACACTGTGGAGTTATAACACTCCTTGCTGGCCAGGTATTTCAAATGCCCATGGACAGCTTAAGCAACTGTCTGAAAAGCTTAGGCAGATGCAAAGCAGCCTTGTCTTTTAAGGTGTAATATTTGAAACATTTTTCAAACCCAAGCCCTGAACCCAGTAGTATATGTATGTATATTTACAATAGAGCCTTGACATTATGCAATTTACATAACAGCAGAACTATTATAACTGTCTCTTTTGCACATCCATTTTAGGTTAAAGGAGGTTGCACTACCTTATAGTCTTTGTTCTCAGAGGTGTTAAAATTGTGTTATTGAGGTAAACTTTAGTTAACAAGCAATTGACTTAAATTTAACAGCAATAAAACATAACAGATAAGATGCTTATGGATCTCGGTTAAAAGAATTAACTGATTCTTCATGAGAGTTAATGGATCAGATTTACAAATAAGGTTATTCTTTTTCACATTTATTAATTATTACATACCTGTATCCTGCTTAACGAGTGAGACTGCAATTGCAATACAGAAATAAATGTTTTTTATTTTTTACACATTGATCTTTTCAATACTATTTGTCCTCCAGGACAAAATTCCTTACAAAAGAAATGTTTTGATTCTGGTAAAAATTTGAATGTCCTCATTGGGTTCAAGTGTAATGATCACCTAAAAGCCTCTACACTATCAAGTAATGTGTACACCACCTTATAGCGCAAGGTTTAGTTGTCTAGGTTAGGCAAAATGGAGTGCAAGCTTAATGAGTGCACACTGTTCTGTTTATCAGAATTGTTCCAATGTGTATTTTTTGGTTCTAAGCTATTTTTTCTCTTTTAAATAAATAGCTTAAAATGAGAAATGTGCATGCCCCCGAAACTGCTTCTTCACTGCATTATAATTATTATTATTAAATAAAAACTTCAGAAAATTACACAAAGTGTTCATCCTAGTGCAGAATTTTCTAGTTAGGCTATGACAATGCTGTGCTGATGATGCTTTTGATGATGCTGATGATGGTAAATAATAGCATTAGACATATAGCCTTAATGTAAAAAAGATCCATTCATTATCCACGTCGCTTTCCTCACAGCATTTCTCAAAGATGGAATTTGTCATCTGTGCCTTGATGAACATATTGACCGGTTATGGTAATTTCAATAAAGACAAAGGCCGGCAGGTAGGTTAAACAAATCATAGTCAGAAGGACAGCTCTGCCACCCTTAAAGGACATTTAAAACAAGACTCAAGGAGAACCCTTTGCCTCACCAGGGATTCCACATACCCCTGCTGTAACCATCTGTGTGCCCTCTTTACCATCTGCTAGGTGAGATCTGTTTATTAACAAAGGGTTTTTATACAGAAAAAATATGTGAGTGTAGTAAATTTTAATGGAAGTTAAAATGAAAGGGTTTTATGCATCAGGACATGATAAAATGTCCTTGTCCTGAAAGGTTTTTAAAATAAGGTAGATACAGCATCAAAAAAACACATCACAAATTTGTGTCGCTGGTTTAATGAAAATGAAGCCATAAAAAAGCTTTTTTTTGACAAACACCCCATAAATCAATAGTTTAAAGAACCACCTTTAGCAGCAATATCTTAAAGATATCATTTTGTGCATGACTTTATTTCTTTCTTTTAGATCATTACAGAGAATCAAGATCGGAGAGTTTCAGCTGAGTTTTCACCCCTTCACCACTGTGCTTGACAGTTATTATAGTGTGTTGTGCTGATATAAGTTTGTTTTTCATCAAATGTATCACAGACTTTGGTCTCACCTTTTCAGAAGTCATGGGGCCCTAACCTACCCCCTGCACAAGGTGCATCATGATGTTCATAGCTTACATCTTACACCTCACCTTCAATTTTCACATCTTGTGAACATATGTACTCCGATGGGGATGGTGGCCTTGAAATGAGGTTTAGGTACATTTTTGGTGTATTGCTATCTTGGCAACGGAAAACAGGAGTGTGTATTAAAGATGTAAACTTTTAAACATTTAAACTTAACATAAAAAAACGAGTGTGACAACTTAACAGTTTGTGAAAACCTGTTATCTTAATGAAAAAGGCTTTTGAGTTTTAAATAAGTTTTGCTTTTTAATTTCATTTATTGTTGTTTAGCAGTTGGTTCCAATAGGTTTGAAATTGTTAATTTAATAGTAATAACAGTAGTACAGAACATATAAAGAAGTAATCTTCCACCAATGAAACTATAACCATTTGTGGTGTCAAATATTTTGGTATATTAAATATGCCATAATATTAAAAACTTTCTTTTTAACCCTGGGTTTGAAATGCTAATTTTGTCTGCCTGCATCTTTACTATGCCTATGGATTTTGGCATTGATTTTTAGCAAAAAAAAAAAAAAAAACTGTTTTTTTTTTTTTTTTTGCATGTAACTTCAAAAATAAAATTGTTGAGCAGTTTGGATGGGTACAACAAACTTGTTAAACAAACTTTTGGCAACCGACCTGTCCTTGAACATGACCTTTAAAATTCTTTGAACGTGCATGATGTCTTTTTGAGAATCCCAATCGGCATACTCACACAGCACCAAGGCTCTGGCATCAGCAGGTTAGATTACTGAAATTCTCCCGTGATTCTACCCTTGGACTTAAGGGTAAAGATGTTTGTGTTTTTGAAGCTACCTCAGGGTCACATTTAAACGACTTGTCCTCTCGGCTTTATTTGCATGAAAGCCATTGAAGTTTTAGACCTTAAAAATCCATTTTAAACCTGACACACCAAGCGGTCATGCAATTAGCATTAGGACACGATGCTGCAAGCAAATAATCCCCTGACATAATTTGCAGCTTTTTTCCCCTCTTCTCCTGTGCATGCTTTATTATGCCTTTAAAATCCCTTCCCCTATAGGCCAGGCGGAGGTTGTAGCCCAGATGATATTCTCAGAATAAATTAACACCAAGCTCAATGTTGATTTGCATAAGACATCAGACTGTCCTCTGAGTATGATTGTTTTAAGAAAAGCTCTCGACCTCATCGAAACCTCGTCTGCTTCACCTGCTAAAGCTAATCTCCTCCTGAGTGGTTTACATAAAAAAAAAGGAACAAACAAGAAGAGCATCAATCAGGCAAAATCTCTTTCCGTTTCCTGGGGGCATCTCGTTCTTATGAACAAACTAATTCAAATCCTAGGCAAGGGAATTGTGGAGCTTGGTTGATGTCCAAATCGAATTGATTAAAATTCGACTGCATATGCTCATCTTAAGACTTGTCTATTGTATGTGTAAAATATGCAGGTAAAGCGGATTTAGTTGCATCAACTTTCTTGCTTCAGAGGTAGATAGGAAACATTATAATATGACTAATTTATTTACAAATTTTTTAGCACTGCACATTGTGTAATGTCACTGATTGTCAATTACCTGTATAAGTAACAGTAATAGTTAATATACAGTTAATATACAGCACCAGTTAAAAAGAAATTCACCCGACTCTTGCTTCATTGCCCATTTTCTCCACCATGTATGGACTTCAGTTTTACAATTACAGACTGTAGGACATCCATTTTTTTTTTTTTTTTTGTTAATGTTCAGGACCATCACAGAACAGGTAGAATTTGGGTGGTGGATTTTTTTATTGTCAGTTCTGCAGTGACATTGTTGCAGTGAGGGGTCTTTTTGTTTAAACACCAAGTGACACTGCTGGGATAGGAATAATTCATTTATTCATTTATTATCTTCCGCTTTATCCTATATTAGGGTCACGGTGGGGTTCCTCATGCCCATCCAGGGGAGAACGTTTCGGGTGCTGGGCAGATACACCGAGGACAGGGTGCCAATCTATCGCTGGGCACACACTCACTCACACAGACACGCACGCATACACACTCTATATGGGGCAATTTGGAGAACTTAATTGACTTGATCCATGTTTTTGGACTGTGGAAGGAAACCGGAGAACCCGGAGGAAACCCACACAGACACGGGGAGAACATGGTAACTCCACCCAGATGGGAATTCGAACCGGGAATCCCTAGTGCTGAGAGGAGAACATGCCAACCACTAAGCCGCCCGTATAGGAATAATACACCGACCAAATAATACCTGCTCTGTGGTGGTACTATTGAGATCCTGACCATTACAGAGCAGTGTAAAGGGGATGTAGACATTATATACTGTAATCCCCAAACAGATGGACTACAGAATTGCAAAGTCCATCTTTACAGTAAGTGGAACTGAGAACATGGACAGTAAGAAGAGCAAAAAGGAGGTGTATATATATATATATATATATATATATAGAGAGAGAGAGAGAGAGAGAGAGAGAGAGAGAGAGAGAGAGAGAGCTGATGTACATCTATGAACATTCATGAAATTTTGTAAATTTTTGTAGTTTTATCTCTGTTTTTGTTTTGTTTTGTACCCCGGCTTTGGGTAATACAAATGTAATGTGTGTCATGCTATTACTGCTTTTAAAAATTGAAAATTGAAATTAAGAGAACTACATTTCAACGCGCTCTAAAATAAAAATTCTGTATGACGTTCGTCTCTTTCACTACATTTCCCAGAAGTCAATAGCAACAGGTACACGTCACTTCTTGACATCCTTCTACGACCCGCCCATTCGTACACTACAGCCTACCAATTGGTGGGATTCGCTGTCCGTCATTGAATGGCCGCGGCGTTGCGTCAGCGCTGGAGCTCCGGTCGGTCTGGTGTGCACGCATCCGGGAGCCGTTCGGGGTGCAGAAGGTGAAGGAACGCTGCGGATAAAACAAGATCCAATAATTCGCATCACGCTCAATATTCCACGAGCTCGTCATGGAAGAGACCGTCACAGATCAAATCAAGCAGCTTCAAGTCGATGAGGGGAAGAAGGTAAGAGTAGCATTACAGCTAACTGCTTAGCTTCTCGATGGCGTGCTGTTCTGCCGGCTCCGTTCAGCGGCATGCTGTCAGTGCTCTCTGTTCATCTGTCTGTGTTACTGTCATTTAACCTCGTTCTGTTCCTGTGGTTATAATTATTTATCCGTAATTCCACTATGTTGTCACTAAATTTACTGTGGTTTCTACCCGCGTTTGTCCTTTAACCTGTGCTTTCATCAGCCTCTCCCTCCCTCCCTCTCTCTTTCTCTTTCTCTATCTCTCTTTCTCTCTCTTGTATTGGGTGATGTTTGGTTTTCTCTCTCTCTTTCTCTCTCTCTCTCTTTCTCTCTCTTGTATTGGGGGGGGGGGGGGGGGGGGGGGGGGGGGGGGGGGGGGGGGGGGGGGGGGGGGGGGGGGGGGGGGGGGGGGGGGGGGGGGGGGGGGGGGGGGGGGGGGGGGGGTTCTCTCTCTCTTTCTCTCTCTCTCTTTCTCTCTCTTGTATTGGGTGATGTTTGGTTCTCTCTCTCTGTTTCTCTCTCTCTCTTTCTCTCTCTTGTATTGGGTGATGTTTGGTTCTCTCTCTCTGTTTCTCTCTCTCTCTTTCTCTCTCTCCCTCTCTTTTTCTCTCTCTCGGTCCCTCTCTCTCGCAATTTCAATTTCAATTTAAAAGCTTTATTTGCATGACAAATATACATTTGTGTTGCACAAAGCTGGTTTACAAAATAAAAAATAAAAACAATTACAAAATTACAAAAATTTACATAATATATAAATAAAATGAGGTATGATAAACATATATATAAATATTTCAATAAAATTAGAGGTGTGTGTGTGTTGGTTTGGTGTGTCTCTGTCCCTCTCCTGGTGGCAGGTGTATGTATACAATGCTGCCAGTACACAGCTCCCCAGTAGGTGGGGCAGTTTTTGGGTGGGGGTGAGGGAGGTGAAGTTGGGGGTGATGTGTGTGAACTTGGTGTAATATTTTTTTCTGATCTCGGTGTATCTCTCTCTTTCTCGCGTTTGTCCTTTAACTTGTTTGCCTGTGCTTTCATCAGCCTCTCTCTCTCTCTCTCTCTCTCTCTCTCCACCTCCACCCTCCTTGTCAGTCTCCTCTCTGTCTGTCCGTCCCTCCCCTAAACTTTGTTAGTTTCCATCATTTTAAGTGCAAGCCTCTCTCAGTCATTCTCTCTTTTTGTTTAACTGTAAATATATCAATATTAACAATATTAACAGTACATGTTCTCCTCTCAGCACTGGGGATCCAGGTTAAACTAGGTGGAGTTTTCATGTTCTTCCAGTGTTTGTGTGGGTTTCCTCTGTGTTCTCCAGTTTTTTTTTTCCCCCACAGTCCAAACACACGAATTCAAGGTAAATTGAACTCTCTAAATTGCTCCATATAGTATATGTGGGTGGGGGTGTGTGTGTGTGTGTGTGTGTGTCTGCCCAGCAATGGATTGGTACCCTGTGCTGGGTGTATCTGCCCAGCGCCCAAAGCGCTTTCCAATGGATGGGCATAGGGAAAAAAGAATGAACAAATTAATTGATAAATAAACAATACATCCAGAGGCCTGATATGGTGTAGGCCACCATCATAATACTACAGAGGCTCAGACCGCTAGAAGCGCAAACACTTCAATAATCTATGTTTAAAATAAACATCAATCAAGAAAAAATTTACATGAATCAATTACATTTTCTGTCATTACCCGAGTTAATCTTAACATGGGTTGCATGGGGGTTTTTCCATGGCCATCATGGAGAAGATGTTTTGGGTGCTGGGCCATTGACAGGGTGACAACCTGCATGTTTTTGGATTGTGGGAGGAAACCAGTAAACTCAGGGAAAACCCATGCAGACACAAGGAGAACATAAACTCCACCCAGATTGGGATACAAACCTGGATCCTCAGCTAAAATGTGCACACCACTAAGTCACCGTGCCATCCGGAAGAAGTTGTCTGTTTACTGTTTAAAGCTTTTATCAGTTTATCACTTTTTACCAGTATCAGATCTTTAGTAATAAGTTAACTAAGGTGAGTCATGGGTAGTTGTAACAGCTTGAACTGAGATGACTTGTTTAACAAGCAGAAGACTATGTAGTTCTGTTAATTTAAGTCACACAACAACATACCGGTCTCTTGTTTTTAAGGGTACAACTGCAGATAATATAGCTAAAGATGGAGGAAAGAAGAAAAGTAAGGGAGCTGGGGATGCAGGTGGTCGAAATGAGGTAGGTGGCTCAGGAATCTGGTCGCAAAGATAACCTACATCTCCCACATGTTCTGACATTAAACCCACAACATTCAGATCAATAGCCAAACACTCAATTGCAAACTTATTTAGCTAACATGCCCGATACCAGTAATTGAAACAGCATTTGGACTTATAACATCTAATCTACTGCTGTCATGTCGTCATTCTTAGGTGTAGCTTGCTGATGTCAATTCCGTACCATCGATGCCTTTGTTAGTGTAGACGTTCTTTAATGTCAAACTGGAAATTCTGCTGTGTCAAGTTTTGGCAGCAGAACTGTATGTTTCACTTTGAATTTTTTATTTTTTTTAATGGGTGTAACTGATGGCCTTTAGGTGCTCTTAACACAGAGAGGCAGAACCAGTGACTAAAGTCATATTTCTAAATCATCTACAGTTTCAAGCAGCTTTATAAATCAACAGTTTCACAAACAGAGGAAAACGTTCAAGATCAGAAATATAATGTATAATAAAATCAAAGAACTTTTGCACAAAACATTCACATTTTCTTATTGCTGTTCTTGCATTGCATCTATCATGGTGCATAACACGTTAATCAGTTGCGAAATCGAATGTCCTTGTCGGAATCAGAATACCGGTGGAGTGCGGTTTTCAGCTCCTCCACTTCACAGGACAGATCCTGATATTTAGTCTGATTCCAGCTGACTATTTGGGAAAACATAATTGTGATCTATTGTCAGAGATAGCTGAACTGGACTATCTCTCCTCTACCACACACTGGTACACGGTGCTTAAGCGCTTTATATATTCTCCTCCCACAAAATTCCCTGTTAATTACATCCTTACTTCTTTATCGGTTGGCAGCACTTCCACTCGCAGCACTTTTGGCTTTTTGTTAACATAAGCAGGACTTAGACAGAAATATGTGTATTTTTGTAGCAGAGTGTCTTGCAGGAAAATGCTGACTGGACACAAACCTCTGTTTAGTTTCTTGGAGTATAGTGACAGATTTTATGAAATCCAACTTTTCCAACATCCATTTTCATCGTTGCATCAGTCTGTGTTTGCACAGTAATGTAGCTATACATCTCATGAGTTACACTACTATTACGTCACATCAATATTGTTATTTTTGACGTTTACACAGTTTAATTTTAGTGTATAATCTGAAATGGTATGAACGAACAAACCTCTTATGGACTAGACAAATCAAAATATGACCTATTTGGCATATACAGGGTACACTGGTAGGAGGTAGCATGATGGGGCTGTTTTGCCTGATTTAGTTGGTACGACTGCTTTTTGTAGCACCATATTAAAACAATAAACCATTGTTAAAAATAAAATACTTTGTTTGTGGTACGTTGTTAATTTAAAAAAATAGTTTTTAATAATTATGATTCAATACTCATCCGAAACTGTGCAGTAATATATCATTGCAACCAGTTCTGGTTTAAATCCTTTGCATTATCTTTTGGTTTCTTTAGTTGAATCCACTACCTCAGTATATAGAAGATCGCTTGGACCTGTACAACACGCTGAAGGCTGAGCACGATGCCCTGCTGGCTGAAAAGGCTGAGAAGCAGAGCCAGCCCATCAAGATCACTCTGCCTGATGGTAAAGTGGTGGATGGAGAGTCCTGGAGGACCACACCATACCAGGTTGCCTGTGGGATAAGGTAAGCTTGACATCAGTGTAACACTGCAACTACAAATTTCTTTGGATTATCATTGGAAATCAGAGCCTCGGTCAAACTGTATGAACTGTATTAAGGTCAATATTTGTTCTGTGTTGTTTTCATTAACAGTCAAGGCCTTGCAGATAACACTGTGATCGCCAAAGTGAACGACGCTGTGTGGGACCTGGACAGACCACTAGAAGGTGACTGCAGTCTGCAGCTTCTCAAGTTTGATGATGAAGAGGCACAAGCAGTATGTCAAACCATCTTCTTCTTTTTTAACCCACTCAGCACATCACCTCTATAACCTGACTATTATAATTCTATCCATTTTGGACCTGAAAACACACAAAATCTATTTTATTTTGGTAAAATAGCTTTTTAAAGATTGAAATAAGACACATTTTATAGAGCCATTATAGTGTGTGACTGTACGTTGCATGTTGGTGGTAAATAAAATTATGTAACGGACTTATGTTCACAAAATAATCAAAGGTTGTTTTTATAATCTGTATTATTTGCTTTGCTATTTTAAATTCTGTGAATTAAATAAAATTGTTGTGTTTTAAGGTTTACTGGCACTCCAGTGCTCACATTATGGGTGAGGCCATGGAAAGAGTGTATGGTGGCTGTTTGTGCTACGGACCTCCCATCGAGAATGGATTTTACTACGACATGTTTCTAGAGAGCGAGTGAGTGTCTCAGACATTAATGTGAAGGTTGTACTGCAACCTTTTGAATTCTAGTCATAAATATACAAACTTTTAAAGAATTGGAGTCGTCTGAAAACTGACAAGACTGCAATTTTGTCACTCATTTAATAACTGAATATGTTGATTTATTTATTCATAATTTTGTAAATATTACCCAACGTGTTTTGAATATGGATGTACAGAACCAGGACCAGTGCCCCCTTGCTTTTATTTTTTTCACAATTCCAGACTGTAGTCCATCTGTGTTTTTTGTTAGTCCCCCTAGACAGAATTAGATTTAGCAGCATAACGAACTTAAATTACAGAGATCATTAAAGCAACATCATTGCAATTGTCACACATTAAAATATACCCTGACAAGAATTGTGCTTATTGTCCACTATGTGAACAAAAATATTGGGACACGCCTCCTAAATACAATCACCTTGCCCTGCATTTTGGTCATTTGCATGCTTTTAACATTGTGCATTAATATGGGAAGCTATGTTTTTTTTAGTTCTTTGTTTACCAGACAGTCTAATAACCATAGAGAAGAAATATGAGAACTGAATAGTGAGTGGGATTTGAATTGAGTTCAATTCTCTCGCCACAAGGTCAGGTTTTTATTAGTTTAATGAGTTCTTCTTTTCATGGATGAATATTCAGTAGATGCTAGAAAAATTTAATTTCCAAGATGGATGTGTTGGTTTGTTCAAATTGACTTCGAAAGAGATTTGATCTAAACAATTGTATTTGACCTTTTCCATTGACTGGGATCTTTTACTGTTTAAAATAAGCATGGAGGGGAAGATAATAAACCATGTTATTTTCTTATTGAAAAGCCAATTTATGCTAATGATAGTCTAAGAGATGATTTGGGTGTCAAGCTGCACCTTGTTTATGCTGTAAATGTGTCAGCTCCAGATTTGCAACGCCGATACAGGTGACTGGTAATGGAGAAAGTACCTCTGTAAGAGATGTCTGTTGTTTAAATCCTTTTTCACCCCATTATGCATAAGACTCATGTTTATTCATAAACGCTTAACCATTTTCTGTGTTTGGTTGACACGCACGTTTTTTTTGTTTAAACAGAGGTGTCTCAAGTAACGACTTCCCTGCTCTTGAGAACCTATGTAAGAAAATCATCAAGGAGAAGCAGCCCTTTGAGCGTCTGGAGGTAAAAAAGGAGACTCTTCTGGAAATGTTCAAGGTAGGTGCTCTGCCTTAGAATTAAATTGGAAGAGGAATGATGGGTTAAACACATCTCCCTCAGGTTAAAATTACAAATATTTTTTTTTCCCACAGTACAACAAATTTAAGTGCCGGATCTTAAATGAGAAAGTTAATACCCCAACAACTACCATCTACAGGTGGGAATCTCTTATTTAAAGTGTGTGTGGGCTCGTACTATGCCTTCAGTTGGGTCTAAATTTTGGATACTCCTGGAGACCAGTTTACAATTGTTTCTAATTTGATGAGTATAAGGTCATCAACTCTTTCCTTAATCTTAGTCAAGTGGGGCGAGTATCTTTAGTATACCACCGACATGTGTTTAAGAATGTCGAAGAAAACTGTACCTAAAAGTACATAATAAAAACGCACATAGGCATAGGGAGGACATAAGTCCACATTGAATAGACCTTTGTTTACCCCAACCGGGAATCAAACCTATTGCTTGTTGTTGTGATGGTAGCACCAACTGCTGCACCCCTCTACAAAAGCTAATATTAAAAAAATGAATTCTTTCATATTTTAAGATTATTTTGAACTTTTTTTTAAGGTGTGGCCCCTTGATTGATCTATGCAGGGGGCCTCATGTGAGGCACACTGGAAAGATTAAGGCCATGAAGATCCATAAGGTACAGTAAATATATCTGTAAAAATATTTTTAAAAAATGTCATTTTGAACAAAGTAACTAAACCTGAATCACAAAGTTGACACAAAGCTTCCTCTGCTCTCACAAAAAAAGTTAATTGGAGTTACAGCTCTAACATAGGAGTGCCTACACACAATTAGTTGGTATTAAGTACAATCTAATGATTTTTTAGTTTAAACGCATTGTCTATATTAACAAACTTGTGACACAGGTATAAAAATCGGGACTGGATTCATCTGTACACTATGAATAAAACCTTTGTGCCTGTTTTAGAATTCATCTACGTACTGGGAAGGTAAGGCAGACATGGAGACCTTGCAGCGTATCTATGGGATTTCATTTCCCGATGCAAAGATGCTGAAAGAGTGGGAGAAATTCCAGGAGGAAGCCAAAAACAGAGACCATCGCAAACTGGGGCGGGTAAATACACTCGATTTAAATGTTCTGGCTTTTTGTTCTTATGCAGGATTGCATACACAGAGACTTGATGTATGGTCCAGATGAGATGGCTTGCAGCGATTTTAAAAATACATAAAGCCCACTTCTGGAGAACCATGACATGAAACTGTGAAAGTCTGTTTGTATATTATCCAGTACATTTGGCTATTTAATTAATAATTGCATGAGCATTTTTAACAAAAAGGCATCATTAACAAAATATTTGGTAAGTGTATGTGAGTACAGTGTAGAATTGCAGATTTATTTTGTAATCTGTAGCCCTTGTAGTTCTGTTGTATGACACTTAGTGTGCGATGTTCAATGGTAAAAATAGGTTTTATTCTTTTTTTAAACCACCTTTTTGTCCTTTTGTCATGCTAGATAATAGTTTCACTTTTATTCTGATATTTTAGTACATGCTAGTAGCTAATGCTAGTGAATTGGTAGAGAAGCTATGTCTTCTAACTTATTCTATATTCCGTATGAGTTTCATTTTTGTAAAAATAGTACAGAAAGCTGCTATTGATGTAAAAAAAAAAAAATAAAATAAAAACAGTTCCCATTAGCATGAACAGCGTCTCCTTCCATGTGCTCTCTGTTTACTCTTAAGCCTTGGAGGGTTTTCTTCAGAGGATACTTTGTTAAGTGCTGATTTGAGGTGGATGAAGTTTTAAAAAGTTACTGAAAAGTTGGATATGATTGGAACCATGGGGTCTTGGGGGTTCTTAATGACTCAAGCTGCAAGCTGTCCACGCTCATTGTACTGTTTGGAGACTCCCAGTGCTTCTGTGTGCTCGGTGTTAACCAGCAGTGGGGTTAAAGCAGACAGATGTCTGTCTGTCTTACTGTGCCATCTGCCAGCGAGCACAGCAGAGGGGAACTGGGGACTGCTGTGTCACAATAAACGCAAGCTCCATAATCAGAAGCCTGCTTGTTTTTTTTGCCTCTTTGTTATTTATCTAGTTTAGACTTTCTTGTTTTTGTCTATGTGGAGAATCTAAGCAGAATATCTGTTGTTTTCTTTGTCCAGGAACAAGACTTGTTTTTCTTCCATGATCTCAGCCCTGGTAGCTGCTTCTTCCTCCCTAAGGGAGCTTACATCTACAACACACTGATAGAGTTCATACGGGTAAGCTTGAGTTTTATTATGTGAAGTACATAAACAGTATTAAAATAGTATTTTAGGGCTGATTTTTAAGAGCAGGGCTCTGTGGTGGTTCATGCCATCTGTTGCAGAAGTCCTACGGCTTTTTCTCTGCTAATTATTATTTGTGTTTTGGGTCATGGTCAGGCTGAAGAATTCATTAGAGGACTTTTAGATGGCTGTCAGGACTATGCACTGTTTGTCACTCTTAACTCACCAGGGAACATGAGGATGCACAGTTTCACCTGCTTTGTAGAGTATTATCTCTACTGCGAATGGTTTCCAAAAGTAGCTATAGAGAAACGGTTATCATCTTTAATACTCAGCTTCTTACAAGAATCAAATTTTATTTAAAATGTTTGTAATAAATTTTAATCATCCATATGATGGATGGAAAGATAGCGACGATGTTTAATGATTTAATAAATATGTAGTGAAGCCTGAGGCTCAGGGATGCTTTTGTCATTCTTATATTTGATGTTTCTGTGTTTATAACTCGACTTAGACCCATGTTAAAAATGAATGACTGACTGGTGAATGAATCCCACTATCTACTTAAGTTCCATTACAGTAAAGATTTCGTGGACTCTTTGGATCTCGGAACCGTCTCTGAAATGTTGCCTTGTGATATAAAGGCATTTAAAAGGAATTTTTAGGTTTTAATATAAACACGTTTCTACTTGATAGGGGGAGTACAGGAAGAGAGGCTTTCAAGAGGTGGTCACTCCAAACATCTACAACAGTAAGCTGTGGCAGACCTCTGGTCACTGGCAACACTACAGTGAGAACATGTTCTCCTTCGAGGTGGAGAAGGAGATTTATGCTCTTAAACCCATGAACTGCCCTGGACATTGGTAACTAAAATAAATAACTTGGTTTCCCAGTTTATCCAAATTACTAAATGTGTGTATGTATATATTTGTGTGGGTTTGTGTTTTATTTGAAATACAATTTAAGATTATTTAAATAAATGAACGCAAAATTGTTTAGAAAACTAAGCTAATGATTCATTTCACGTTTTCTAAATGTTTGTGTTATGTTCAGTTTATAATGTCTTTCATTAGCAGTTCCATGATGCTAAAATTGCTTAAACGTTTAAAACACAACATCCTTTCAATTCCTGCAGTTTGATGTTTGATCATCGGCCCCGCTCCTGGAGGGAGCTGCCTCTGCGCCTGGCAGATTTTGGTGTTCTGCACCGTAATGAGCTCTCTGGTGCACTCACCGGTCTGACCCGTGTCCGTCGCTTCCAGCAAGACGATGCACACATTTTCTGCTCCATGGAACAGGTGCTGAACTACCTCCTGCTGTTATGCTCTCATTTCAGCAGTTATTCAATAACAAAACAGTACTTTGCAGATTGCAGCATTGTGTGAAATTAGGAACATAGGGATACCATGAAGGGTGGTGTCTGAGTGGTTAAGGTGTTCAGCAATCAATCTGGTTGAGGATCCATATCCTCTGTGAACCCTTGAGCTAAAGCAAAAATCCTAAAAGCTCCAGGCATGCAATAACATAGCTGACCCTGTACCCATTGTAAATAGCTTTGAATAAAAGCATCTGCAAGGTGACCTAAATGACATGATGGATAAGAATCGTATGCAGTTTATAACCACAGACTGAAACAATGTGCTATATATAATGTTTTATTCTATTAGATTGAGACGGAGATTAAAGGCTGTCTGGAGTTCCTGCGTGCAGTTTACGGTGTGTTTGGCTTTACCTTCAAACTGAATCTCTCCACTAGACCCGAGAAATTCCTCGGAGATGTTGAGGTGTGGGACCAAGCGGAAAAGGTGAGCTAAAGCTTGACTTCTTACCCAGTACAGGTTCAGGTTCGGGATTGAAGACTTATATACTGCTGTTGCCACGTCTATTTACTGTTTTTTTTAAAACAATCACATTTGTGTAAATATAGTGTAGCATCTATTAAGAAAGTCACATGAGACAGCTGTTGTGTTTCTTGGGTGGCACGAGGAGTGAGAAAATGGTAGAAGTCTACAGTGGAGAATTAAAAACAATAAAATAAATTGATGTAGAGCAGCCTGAAATGTGAAATTTAATCAGTATTTAATGCTACAACCTAACATTTTGTTTAAGTAACATCTTATGTTAATAAACATCTTCAGCCAGATGTTAAACCAAACTAAACATAGTGGTTTAACTTAAGAGGAAATCTGTTTAAAGATTTAATGACCTGCACTGATGAGCAATGAAAACACTTTCTCTTTTTATAGCTCCCATATAAAATGCAATATGCTATAAATCAATTGTGTCGGGTGATAAATGTCATTCCGTTTTTTCTGCTTCCTTAGCAATTGGAGAACAGCTTAAATGAATTTGGGGAGAAATGGGTGCTAAACCCCGGAGATGGTGCGTTCTATGGACCAAAGGTAACCAGAAAGCAAAGCGATTCAAACGGAGTCTATCTACATTGTCCATCATTTAACCTTGTTTTCTACATGTGATTCAGATTGACATTCAAATCAAAGATGCTATTGGGAGATACCACCAGTGTGCCACAATTCAGTTGGACTTCCAACTACCAATCCGCTTCAATCTTACCTTCGTCAGGTAAGAAAACAAAAAAGTTTATTTATTTATTACATTATTTTTCCTTATTGACAGAATTGGCATCAATTTATTACAATGTTCTAAATGGCCTTTATTGAGTTTATTACACAACAGCGACATCTAGTGGATCTCTAAACATATAATTTTGTGTACTCTTAGATACAACAGACATAAACTGAGATGACACATGCTTTTCTTTTTAAATAGTGCTGTCACATTATATTGCAGTAGGATGTTACTTTTAAGTTATAAACATTATCTGAGGACAAAAACATAAATTAATTTATTCAATTCGTTCATTAAACCATCCAGTCTGAGTGCCACTATTTTGATAAATCTTTGGCTGTGTTGTTGACCTGGATATCATTAAGAATAAAACCTCTTTTTGCCTCTTCACAGCCATGATGGTGATGATAAGAAGAGGCCAGTGATCATTCACAGAGCCATTCTGGGCTCAGTGGAACGGATGATCGCCATATTGACAGAAAGCTATGGTGGGAAGTGGTAGGTTTAAATTCTGGGGGGGGGGGGGGGGGGGGGGGGGGGGGGGGGGGGGGGGGGGGGGGGGGGGGGGGGGGGGGGGGGGGGGGGGGGGGGGGGGGGGGGGGGGGGGGGGGGGCCCCCCCCCCCCCCCATCACAAAAGTCACAAAAAAAGTTTATACTGCACACAACCAGCGTGTGCCGTAACCGGAGTCCACAGCTGCCAATTCTTCCGTTTTTAATTTCTATTCTTTTTTTTTTTGGTTAAATTAATTTATTTATTGAACTCATTAATTACCGTTATAACACAAGTGATAACACATTGTTAAAGTACATGTTGTGGTCTGTAGATCAAGATTTTGTTAGCAGTTTGTATTTTTTTTTTTATATGCAGGTAAAACTGGAGTTCCATAAGGCAGGCCTGATGACGGATGTAGATCTGGACCCGGGCTGCACTCTGAACAAGAAGATTAGAAATGCACAGCTGGCTCAGTACAATTTTATCATGGGTAAGCCAGATGAGATGTGACTGCTTTAATGTGCTTTTTATTCTGAAATTAAATGAGAAATTAAATAATAAGGTAAAGTTATAATTGCTTTGAAATTGGTTTTCAAAGAAAAAAACAAGAAAAAAACATCAAACTGCAGGTTAAATATTAATTCAACACAGAACTTTTTTTAATGTTCCAGCAGCAATACCAACAAAACACTGTACAACTTAGTAAAACAATCACCCTTCTTCCCCAGAAATATGAGTATAAACATAATAGTTAACATAAGTAACTGGAAAAAGCATTTTATTTGCTCTTCAATTAACATTAGTCCTCTAACTTACTACTAATTGAATATAACATAACTTCTACTTCATATAAATAAAACAAAATAAACATATTTAAATGTCCAGCAGGTAAACAGGTGAAATTTGTGTCTTTTGTTTTGTTTTAGAAAGAACTGCAATATTATATGACTGTGTCCTTACTGTGGTTTACTTTGTGTAGTTGTGGGAGAAAAAGAAAAGAGCAGTGATACGGTTAACGTTCGCACTCGAGACAACAAGGTCCATGGGGAGAGAAGTCTGACCGACTGCATGGAGCGTTTAAGACAGCTGAAGGCCACTCGCACCCGCAACGCCGAAGAGGAATTCTAATGCCATGACAATCATGAAAACAGTGTCCTTACACCTCAGGGATGGGTTGTTACTTCTTATGCTTCGGGGCAAACAGAGCTGCTGCCATTTCTGTAATTAAAAATGCGGTTTGAGACGTAATTGCTTCATCTTCATCTATTATTTTTAATAGAAACTTCTGTTTAGACTCATTAATGGTTTACGCAATCTGTCAAAAAGATTGCGTCAGGGCTTATTTTTCCTTAATCATGATACCTTTTGCAAAAAGATAATGAATAAAACAATTTTGGGATAATGTTTTGTGGAATTTCTATTTAATCCTGTAAACAGAATGATGATGCCATTGTCGACTCTTTGGCCAGGAATTCCTCTTTTTCTTCTTGTAAAAACCTTTAAAAAAATAAAGCATTATTCTTCTACTCACTTCTTCAAGCTTGATGTACAGTACTAGTCCAAAGTTTGGATACACCTCCTTTTTGCTCCACTTACTGTCCATGTTATCAGTTCCACTTTCTCCAAAGATGGACTTTGTAGTTCTACAATTCCAGACTGTAGTCCATGTGTTTGTGGACATACTGTGTATGTCCCCTTTACTCTGTTCTGTAATGGTCAGGACCCCAATAGCACCACTACAGAACAGCTATCATTTAGTGGGTGCATTATTCCTATCCCAGTAGTGTCACTGAGGTTTTAAAATAAAACTAAAGAAGCACTGCTGCACTAAAACTCCCTCACCGCATCAGTGTCACTGCAGAACTGACAATAAACAATCCACCATCCAAATGATACCTGTTCTGTGACGATCCTGACCAATGACAACAGATGGACTACAGTCTAGAATTATAAAACTACAAAGTCCATCAATGTGGTAAGTGAAGGGAATAGAGAATGGAGCGTGAAGGTGTGGAGTGGTGCTGTATTTACCGGATTTAAAGACCTTTGTAATGAAGCTTTCACTTTCTTTTTTAGAAATACAGCTGATTTCGAGGAAATGCCCGCTGACAACCATACACACAAACAAACACACACACACACACACACGGGCGGCTGCTCAGTCAGTAGTACACGGAAAATGGACCGCTTGATAAACTATTACGAACGAATAACTTTATTGTTAAGTTGTTAGTTTGTTGTAGTTCGTAATGCTGAACTCTGTGGAGAGGAAAACCGAGCAAACTCCTTCATCCAGGTGAGTCGGTCACTCTCTTTACTCTCAAACGAAACGCCCTTGTTCAGCAGTGTGTTTGTGCAGTTTGTGCTGGAATAAATTCAAGTTTGTGGTGGAATAAATCAATTAAAACTGATTTTATTTCGAAGTTGCGTGCATTCTGAATGTTCGTGTTTAATAGCTGTTTTGCTGAATTGCATGGACATCTCTATACAGATTTGGGATTGACGTAAATTGTAAATTAACTAGTTCGTGTTTATGTTTTACATACTTTAATATTAGTTTACTCTTAACCGAATATTATTATAATTATTAGGCTATTTAATTTAATCAACCATTCAAACATTTTGTTTCTTTTCGCAATTTCTTCCAATGACTCAAATTTGCTTAAATTCTGAGGTACAATTTATCTTGAAGTGAGTTTAAAACCGTTTGCAAACCTCATCGCGTCATTTATCGACCTGCTCGTCCTCATTATGTAAGATTTTAAAGCGGTGTTTGCAGAAATGTGAGAATTTCTACTATTGGTCCTCCTATTGGTCAATATGGGTACTGCAGATGAGATTGAAATGAAATGAATTAATTAATTGACATTTTAATTTGTCGATAGGTTTAAAAATATAAATGTTTGTCAGTGTCATGGATTTTAATGTGTATGTGTGAATGAGGGCATGTGGTTGGGATGTGGGGCAAGATTGGCTGTTTACTGTTCACTGTGTTTACCAAAGCTGCCACATTGGACCTCTGGGCAGGCATTAGCCCTCATTCTGCTGTATTGTAACCCTGTATTCTGACTTTAACCATCCAATTAGAAAATATGCAAACACTTTAATAAATAAAAGCTAGTGCTACATGCAAATTAAGCTTTAATCTTGTGAAGTTAATAACATTATGTGTTGGTTATTACAGTTTTGAAATGGAGTTTACTCAGGATGAGAAGAAGTGGTTGGCAAATATAGCTGTAGAGGTAGGATTTTTTCATTTATATATATATACAGTATATATAGAAATAATCTGTGTGCGTGTGTGTGTGTGTGTGTGTGTGTGTGTGTGTGTGTGTGTGTGTGTGTGTACAAGCACCGGATCGTTTTGTGTTGCATGTCCCAGTGCACAATGTGCTTGACTGGTAAAAGAAAAAAACAATTAATCCCTTTCAGATACCTGATGGGAATCTCACACGAGAGGAGAAGTTCTGGCATGATGTGATAAAGCCACAAACATCAGTGGAAGCAGAGTGGTTCCAACAAAAAGCCTGTGCATACTTTGGCCTGACCAATTCTATCAACAACAACCAAGACATGGACACCAAAGTCAATAAAAACAAGATAACATAAAAATAGGAATTTGTAGCCATTTGCTTATGTTGCATGTGATTTACTTTGACATGGCAAATATTTTAAAATGCCTTACTAAGAAATGGATTCTTTCCTGGTTGCTCCCTAACAAGCAACTAATGACTGATATTGTACACTTTAGGTGTTTTCATCAGAACTTATGCCAACTGAGTTATAATGTCAATATGAGTGTTTTCAGAATGGTGCTTGGATTTTTCATGTGCTCTGGATTTTTGGCAAATTAGTTTGCCTTGAGCAATTACGTATGCCATGCCATCTCTACCTCAGTGCATGACATGTGACATAAAGTGTAGATGCACTTTATTGTTTTCTGTGTAGCACTTTATGTAACATAAAACATAATCGTTCACCTTTGCTGGGTTTTTTGGGTTAGTTTCATTAATTCCATTTACAACACAGGAAATCTTTTGAAATACTTTACAACACAATGACATACCTCTAAATAAGTTTTATCAGATATGCCTATGAGATATTTTAAGAAGATTTTTTTTTTTTTTGCAAGCATAAAATGTTATGATTTATTTCCTATTTTAGTAAGTACAGCAAGTACAGTATACAGTTCATAGCTAAAAGTTTATAGAGACTCCTCCTGCTTTTTATGATTTAACACTTGGCTTTTTTGCATAATTGGGCCAATGTGAACATAATAACCCATGATCTCATCATCTGCATTTTGTAAAGAGTTTACACCAAATAACACACCTTCTTATCTAACATTACATATTCTCTGGTAGCTAAATAGACACTCTCAAAAAAAGGGGTTGGTTTTCCCACTCCAGTTAATGTGTGCTTTTTGAAGATGTTTTGAAATATGGTTTATTCTTTGCTGATTCTAACAAATCACCAATTTTTTTTTTTTGCTGAGCCAGCAACTGCACACTCCCAATATTTTAACTTCCGTGTACAACTGTCCCTCCTGTAGAAGATGTGTTTACAATTTCAATTAAATATGAACCATGGTGCTGTTATATGGGACAACATCTTGTTATCTATAGAGGTGTGTTAGTCAAATGTCCTAATAATTTTGGTCATCAACTTTAAACTTTAAATTTTGCTACAATGCTGCTAATTCATAGACGCACGTTGTATGTTTAGGATAATTAAAGATTTTAAAAATCTTTGAAGTGAACAAAGTGCACTTTAATGGCAGGTTTTCTGAGGTAAAGGTGTAACTGTTAATGTAAAAACTGTCAGTGTATGAAATATGCAAATGTTAAAAAATAAATAAATGTTTCTTTAAAAACTTAATTTGCATTTGAACTTGTGATTTATGCATGTTTTTTTGTGTGTTTCCGAATTAACACAGAATTAAAAACAGAATTTAATTGAATTTTAATAAACATTTGTTCATTAATTTATTTGGCAGTAAAATGATGCAGGTGGTTGGCATTCTCACCTTACAGCAAAAAGTCCTGGATTCCATTCTCAGGTTTAGCCTTGGATCCTTTGAGGATCTGTGTGGGTGCCCTGTCCAGTTTTCTCCAGAAAGAGAAAAGAAAAAGAAATCTATCCAGAAAAAGAAAAAGGTCATTAATTAAAACAAATAATGTGTTCTGTGTGTAGAAACCACCGAAAGTGCTTTATGTCTGCTTTGAGACAGTTCTCTGCATTATTTTTCAAAAATATTTTCAAGCTCTTTACAACGCCACTAGATGGCAGACTTGCACTACTAACACCATCAGGTTCCGTCTCTCCCTGTTCTGTAAGACATTAAACTATTTTTAAAAAATTGCCCAGGATAAAGCCATCTGAGTTTTCATTTAAAAATGCAGTTTATTTCAAGACGTTATTTATGAATGACCAGTTTATATTTACAATAATGTCTGCTATACAAAATCCTACAAACTAAATACATATAAGAAATAAGTTATATAAGTTAAATATATGAAATAAGTTCATCTTAGATGGTCTGTAAGACCAAAGAAACAACATTTTCATAATGTTTAAATATAAAATATATCATTTAGACTTAAAACAGCAAAAGCCAGCATATATCATAGTATAAACCCATATTATTTCTAATAAAAATTTAAAGTGCATAATAGAGAGGAGAATCTGGTGGTAGCAACCATGGACATAAGGACAAAATAAAGTCGGGATGGTCAATAATTCTGTTTGTAAAATAGGATTATCAGTTTCAAAACATTTAGAAAGCATAAATAAATGTATTGTTTTGTTATACACCTCAATCACAATGTGTTGCATTTGTCAAATTCAATATTTATTTCTTCAAAAATTCAACTAAGCTGTTTTTATTTGTATTTTTATTTTTTGTTTGTTTTGTTAATATAATGTTGAAAATGATGAACAAAACAATTTTTAATTAAGTTTCTAAAGATGGTAAAAAAAATTGCATTTATGGAAGAGGGAGCTTGAGAGTGTGTTTGTGTGTGAGGGGAAAAGAGAGATATGACAGTTTCATGAAACTTCCAAGTGGGAATGTGTGTGTGTGTGTGTCGGTCTGTGTGCATTTGGAGGAGAGAGAGAGAGCATGTGTGTATGTGTGTGTGCGTTCATCCAGATCCTCCCCATATGCTCTACTAGGCACCTGGCCATGAAGGGTCAGAATGGTCCATTGAGCTGCACAAACTGAGCTTCTTTTGGAGCTCTCTGCAGCCTGGATGGATTAAGAGCTCTGCTTCGACGTTTGAAAAGCGAGACACGGCTCATATACATGGCTCTGGGGTGGTTTCACATTTGAAAGTCTTAACACAGGTGGTTAAAGAATAGTTGTAGTGGGTAAAAAAAAACACTCACATCACAAAGAAATGAACTGTGTCTAAGCAGCCATGAACTACATGTCTTCTGTTTTGTGAGGCACTCTTGCATCAGCTGGTGATGTTTTCTATGTTCAGTATGGACTTCCTGTATATATTTTTTTTCTCATGCATCAGATTGAAATGAACACATTGCTTTGGACACAAAACCAAAAGCGCATACACATTTTCTTCTGCTCATCAAAGTACTTTCTGGTAACCTGATCAGTGGTAAGAACCCACTAAGTATTAACTTATGCCATACTGCTTCAATATCTTCAAATATCAAATGATGCAAAATGAGCAAAGCAGCAAGTGCATGCTACACTGTTCCACTGTACATAGCTTTCTAGGACAAACTCTGGCGTAAGTAGGTTCTACTTTCAAAGGCTCCCCAGTTCCTGGCTAGGCTGCGAGTAGAACCTTGAATTATGGTCAGCCACTCACAAAGTTAGTTTTTGCTCGGCAAACCCAACTGCCATCTTTAATATCATAATGCCTACAAATTATATGGTTCTAATTATGAACTGTTTGATCACACACATACACATCTGGAAAATCTGACAGCGACCTCAGGCGAGGCTGTTCCTTTCTGAAATCGACAGAAAAGTGGCCCATATCATTCTGCTCATGCCCTGACGTGGATTACAAAAACCACTGGAGTCCAGATAAATGGCACGTCGTCACACCCTGCACTGGTGCCAGTGTTGTTCAACCACCGAGTCCATCCATGCTGAGGGTCTAACCAAAGAAGAGGCACAGAGAAGCCCAAAATTTGCCCACATACTGACCGCACCATGAGCCAAGCCTTTTTCATTGCAAAACAATTATCCATCTAAGCTAACTAAAGTTCACGTTGGCCGTATGTGCGGCTTTTTCATTGTGTCATGGTTCAGAGTAAAAGAATAGGGAGTATTTATGGTTTAAAAAGCAACCAACTCTTACCAGGCTACAGAAAAAAGTCTAAGTTTAAATACTAAGTCTTTTTAAACTTGACAAGTTTTCTTTAGAAAAAAAAGCAAACAGGACTGAGTCAGCCATGTTTTCCCCAAATGATTGCTGTAGTCTAGTGATCTGAGTGATTTGTATGGTGAATAATTTGTAATACTACTAGCTGAATGGCCTCATATTGTTCATATTCAGGAAATGAGTCCAGCGTTACTATACCAACGGGTTGGCAGTAATATAGTTTTTTCCCCTAATTTGTACCATAAAGCTGAAAGGGTCTAACTTAAAGACATGACACAAATAAATCAGGAGCTTGTTCAGTCAACAAAAGTCACTGAATGTTAACTTGACCCCTGATCTCTCTGACAAAAATACTACATAATGACCATCTGGTGCCCAATTAGAAACCAGCGCTTGCCAGTGCTAACACCTTCTTATAATGAAAGATGAAAGAGAATCGTATGGTCTTAATAATGTTCCCTATGTTTTACATTAGGCGGAGGATAATGAGATTGTGTGATGCTGGATATGTGCGTGTCTTTCTTTCACATGCAGCAGTAAGTTAAAGATCTATTTAAAAGGTTGGTTAAGAAACATCCAGCCAAACCAGTAATACTCCCACTTCAGTAATAACCCTCTTTACATAATTCCAAAAGAAAGTAGTAAAATCAGTGCAAGAGCAGTCTCTCTGGGCAATTTGGGCAACTGGGCAACCCTGTGTGCCAATATATCACACTGAATATAACACCGAAAATGTAAAAAATCGATCTGCTATCTGGCTGCTGATCTATGTTATATGTTTATTTATTACAAGTTACTTTTCATGGCGATACGGTGGCTCAGAGGTTAGCAAATCCACCTCCCAGTGCTGGGGATCCAAGAATGAATCCCGATCTGGGTGGCGATACTGCGTTCTCCCTGGCTCAGTGTGGGTTCAAGGTGAATTGGATACTCTAAATTGTTCCAATATATACAGTGGGTTGCAAAAGTATTCATACCCCTTGAACTTTTCCATATTTTGTCACATTACAACCACAAACATAAATATATTTCACTGGAATTTAATGTGAAAGACCAACACAAAGTGGTATACAATTGTGAAGTGGAATGAAAGTTATACATGAATCAACAATTTTTTTACAAATAAAAAACTGAAAAGTGCGATGTGCAAAATTATTCAGCCCCCTTTTCCCTGAGTGCAACCNTAATTTTGCACATCGCACTTTTCAGTTTTTTATTTGTAAAAAAATTGTTGATTCATGTATAACTTTCATTCCACTTCACAATTGTATACCACTTTGTGTTGGTCTTTCACATTAAATTCCAGTGAAATATATTTATGTTTGTGGTTGTAATGTGACAAAATATGGAAAAGTTCAAGGGGTATGAATACTTTTGCAACCCACTGTAGTGTGTGTTTGTGTGTGCCCAGTGAAAGATTGGCGCCCTATCCTGGTTGTATCTGCCCAGCGCCCAAATCGTTCTCCACCGTCAGAAGCAGTTCATTTTTTGAAGTTTGTATTTAAAAAAAAAAAAAAAAAGGTTTTACAGTATCTACTGCAATTAAAACACATACTAATAATTAAAGCAGGAGAGCTAATGATTTCAGCTGGGACTTGTCTGTGTTAATTTTCTGAGTCAATTAACGTTGAAGAGAGTGAGAAAGAGTGTCTCAGTCCTCACCAACTTCTCACACAAATCATAACCTCACCTGCTTTCCTGACTTCTCCTCTTATTTACAAATTGCACCTTCACCACCAGACACCAGAACTGCATGTAGTATTTAACTTTAGAATAGTGTGGTTTTAGTTGTGAGAGTATGTAATACTTATTCTAGTAATCCTGTATGTATGAAATGGTGATAAAAACACATTTATGTTGGGCTTAGTGTACTCACCTCACAAAATCAAGGTCTTTGATTCATACACAGAGGGTTCAAGGTGTTTTCATCATGGTGTATGTATGTTTCCTCCAGGAGTTCTAGATGTAAAACCATAATATTTTAAATTGTAAGTGCATAACTAAATGTGGCTGACCTCGTGTAAGTTTGTTTTTGTTACAACAAACCAGCATCCTGTCCTTGTTTTACATTCTGTCTTCCCTCCATCCTGAAATAGGCTACAGCACCTTCCATCTTCCTTAAGAGAATAAGCAGAATATAAATGCAAAAGAAATGTATTCTTTGCAACTTTAAAGTCAACACCTGGTTATAAAGTGGGCTGCTCAAACAATCGAGTCATTCTTTAAAAAAAATAATAATAATCGGTGCCATTACTTGTGTCTGGACCAGATCTTTTGTTGTTTACTTCTAATTTGTGAATATTAAACTATAAACAGCATAGGTAGTGCAGATGCCCCAACATTTGCATAAGAGTCTATGTGAAAGGGTCAGGTGTACATTTATCCCCAGTGTTATAATGCCAGTATGGTAATTTTTATTCAAAATGGCATGAGGTCCCTTAACATTTAACACTGTCTTACATGAGGCAAAATACTTCTTTACCTTAACATTGGTCCTGAATTGTGCATAGTCTATTCCCCTTTACAGCAAGGGAACAGAATCTTAAGGTGCACAATGGCTCTAAAAAGCGAGGCAAGCTGTAATAAAAGCCTTTATGCAAGTGGCAAATATGAATCACTGTAGAGCGAATTCCAGGCGCCCCTTTCCTGTGTTGCTAAGAGAGCCCCCTAGCTGAGCCGTCACCACAAACAGCAATGGAGAGGGAGGAGGGGGTTAGAGTGCCTCAGATGGCTGTACAGTTTCAGCCACGTTAGACATGACTGGATGCTCCTATTCCTGTAAAGAGCTGCTTGGGTGGCCTGCTTGGGGTTGTGGGGGATTGTTAGATTTTAATACTGCCATCTATTAGCACGCTTGGGTCATGATTTATGCAGCTGTCAGCTTAGACTTCATCAGCCCCTTCGGCCCTGGTGAGTTGTGGGCATCTACATAGGGGCCTGAACCTCTTGATACAGGAGATTAGGTAAACCACTGAATAAATGAGAGGGGGAAATAAATTATTTAAATATGTAATTATGTAAAGGTGGATTTGATTTTTAAAAAATCCCACATGAACAGAACACTTCGTACATACCTCTTGTCTCGCCTGGTAAAACATGTAAAGTGGCTTATGGCCAACAATAAGCAAACCACAGAGCAGGCTGTGCACAAATCTTGAAGAGAAAAGTGTTTTACTGTTGCAGGAAATGTAAGCAGTCTAAAGTGTGACAGGGTTCGAGATTTTATATATAGATTGGATATATATGGCCCTAAGTAATAATTATTCACTAGTGTAGACTCCCAGCTGGGATTAAAATCTGTGTTGTATGTCGCTTTAAAGATAAAACAATACACCATGTGAGAAAAACACAGGGTGATATTCATCTTTTTTTTTTTTTTTTATCGTGATGACATGATGTGATTTATTTCATCATGCTTTTGCTTTATTTCGTTTTTTCTTTGTACTTGTCACTGTTTTAATGTATTTATGTGATTTTTTACTTTGTAAGTTCTGTATTTTGTGATTGTTGTTTTTTTAAGATTCTATAATTTTTGGTTTATTGAGTTTCTTTGTTTTCTTATTTTCTTAAGCACGACGGCTTAGTGGTTAGTATGTTCAATCTAAATTTCCCCTGTGTGAGTGAGTGTGTGCCCAGCAAAGGATTGGCACCCTGTCCTGGGCGTGTCTGCCCAGGATCCGAAACATTCTCTGCACACTGAACTGGACTAAAACCTTGTGTTGTACCTCAACTTCCTAACTCAGCTACACAAGTGATCCCAGGTCTAATAAGAAAAATATTCCATGTTGCATGAATAGAATGCTCTTGTCTTCATCGTTCTGTAAGATGGATTAGTTCTCACCATGTTTATGAGAGACCAAGTCATGCAGGGAATATAGTTCTTATCCTTTTATGGCTTTGTATTCCAGCACCAGTGTTTTATGTTACAGGAAGCTTGCAAGACTTTTGCACTGCAGTGACAAGAGAAAAATCATAAATTCTGAAGACTGAAGTCCAGTCGAGTGCTATAGGTCATTCTAAATCAGTTGGATGGGTTAGGTGATATTATTCACAACACTGGTTACAGAGACGTTAAAACAGTGTGTTGTTTTAAAGAAATATTATATAAGCTCTCATTTCCAGACAGAAATATATATTATGCAGTAATGTTTTTTTGTGGAACTCCTACCCAGCTCTCTTATAATAAAATTTATGAAATCAAAAACATCCTGAAAAGGACACTGATCCATCAATGGTGAGGTACTTTCAAATTTACAATTTTGGACTGTGAGCTCCTGGAGGAAACATCAAACATGAAGAAAAGCTGTTAATGACCCACAGAAAGGACTTTGTCTACCCAGGTCAGGAATTTAAACTCTTGCTATGAGAGGACAGAGCTAACCACTGTGCTACTGCACCACCCACAAACCAAATTTGCTAGAGATTAATCCAAAAATGCATGTTTACATAAACACTAAACACAGAAGTGTTAAGAAGTCTAAATGAACGTGTAAACATCTACAAAATTATAACTGGTGGAATTTATTTTACATCCACACTACATACGGTTGGTAAACCTCCTTTTTACATATTAAGGGCTGAGTTAATATTGGACAAGTTTGTCATTTTCCTGACCAGTTTTATGGATAGTCAGGGATCTTGAAACATTTGGCCTCAGTCTTATAATGTCACATCTGCAGCTTACTGCTTTAACCCTGTTGGCTGTGTGGAAACATGCAGAGTGCCACATAAACTCAACCACACACTGATATTTGCCTTGCAGGCAATTTGGTCCATGTTTTCTTTTCACAGGATGCAACATCGTTGTAAAACGATTTGCATTTAGACTTTTTATAGCATGTGGGATCTGGACGGAGTACAAATGATTAACAAACCCCTAAATTACAAAGCCCTCTGAGACAGCGGAACTTGTTCTGGATAGATGCATGGGTGGGATCCAAAGTAACCGTAAATGAAACGTTAGGCACCATGGCTGAAAGAAATACGCTCCTCACAGGCTTGGCAAACGGCATGACTGAACAGCATTTTACACCTAAATAGAGACTTTATTTCTTTGGGCTTTGATTCCATGTTCCAAATGATACTCGTTATGTAGTTTTTCAGGGGACTGGAATGCAAATGCATGTCAAAGCCTGCTGCAGCTCATACATGAGCCACCTTTAGATGAGAAGCTGCTTGGTGTAGTGTTTTCTTGAGACAACCAGCTACTTCAGCCTCAATTACAGTGATGAGTTTTTAACTCTGGACTTCATCAATGCATCTCTTGTGCAACCGTTCGAAGGAAGAAAAACACATCCATATTGAAGGTAATGACCAGAGCTCTGTGTCATTGCTGTGGCAACCACGGACTCACAGAACACTCAAAGCCCAGTCTGTGTCCCTAAAAGCTTATGAAGCTCCTGATGCCATCATCTATTAAGGTGTGTTTGGGATGGAATATCTTTGGAGGTATAATTTTTCCTGTTTCGTGCATGTGTTAATGAGACATGCTTAACTTGTATTTAAAACAAGGATTTTCTTATAAGTAATTCAGGGTTTCCCTAAATTATTAAAGACTGTATCTTTAAATGGGAATTATAAAATGAATGACATACAATAAACTATCAATATTAAACTTTTTACATCATTGCAACTTTTTAAATGAAATAGCATTTAAAATATTATTATCTAATTAGATCACACATGAAATCAGCAGCTACAGTTAACGACCTCTAAGTATTTCGAAGGCAAGTAACTATTTTAATGCAAATACGTCCAGGGTCAAGATTAGGTTTTCTTTATAAAGTAACTCAAGCAAAGCAAATGAGCTTATGAATTAAGCAAGACACATCATTAAATAATATATATTCCTGCCTCGTTAACATTTTATTTTATAGCAGTCTGAGCTTGCTTTACATTGCAAGTTTTTCTTTATGATCTAAAAGACATTTAATGATTTTATTTAATAAATCCAAGAGGACATTATGCCAGTGAATGAAATATTGTCAGATCCTTAAATTAAGCTAAATTGTTTTGATCAGGCATTATTTCATTGTTTTTAACATCTGTATATAATTGATAGTTTTTTAATGTTTAACACCTGTGAATGCTGCCACGCCACTAAAGAGTATTGGTCTTCTACTGAGTCTTGGTCTTTTCAAGGTTGCTTTATATCAGAGAGTTGCCAGAGAGTGTTTCTTGAGGGCGCAGACTTAAAATATGTGCAAAGCAGTTTTAAGACTTCAACCTACCATAAAAAAACATAATATAAATAATTGAACTTGAGCTTAAGTTGCCAGTGTAAATTTATAAATTATACCAAATCCTCTGTGCTGCTCATTGCACTTTTGACAGGGACAGTGTGGGGGCTCAGTGGGTATTAGGGTATTGGACTAAAAATTTAGTTAGCTAGCTAGTAATCCTGGCTTTGTGCAGCTTACCATACCTGGTACAAGACACTGAGTCTGTGTTTTGGGTGCTGGGCACACGTGCACGTGCACACACACACACACACACACATACACATACACATACACATACACATACACATACACATACACACACACACACTATAGGAGAGCAATCTAGAACAATTAATTTACCTTGAATCCACCAGAGAACCCAGAGGAAACCCACATGGACACGGGGAAAACATTGAAACTCCACCCAGATTGGGATTCGAACCTGGAAACAAACATGCTAACCACTAAGCCGCGCCATTTGTAAATCGCTTTGGATTAAAGGGGAGAGGAATCATAACCCTGTGCTTTAAATCCAGCACACAATTTAGAGGGTTTAAGGTGCTGCTATCACTCTCAAGACTAAAAAAGTTGCCAATAGGTGCCTTGGAGCAAGTCTGCTCAAAGCCCTCATAAGCCTCTTAACCCCGTGCTCTGACCCTAAAAATCAAGTTGGGTTACTTGCAAGTCTTATTGGTTTGCAAAACAATCTAATTATTTATGGTGGTTGTGGTGTGATAATTATTCAAGACAATTAATCACTATTTTGTGTTAAATGATTGATTTTTTAGTGGGTAACATAATAAATGAGAATATATACCTGCATCACTATTTACCTGCTATCTGCTAATTAAATTACGTTACTAATGCACTATAAATTATTACATATAAAATCAACTTGGTAATGGTAGTAACTTATTTAAATGTTATTATTATATATTAGTTTCAATTCTTTCTGCTATGAAATGTGTTACTTTGTGAAATGTTATTGCAAATTTCTAACATTGCATTAGTTCAATTAAAAACATATT
>JAFMOD010000632.1:337770-484776 GCA_019802435.1 Corydoras maculifer
TGATGTCTATCCGTATGTTGCATTTGTTGTTAATGAAAATAAAAAATAAACTGTTGCACCCTAAGAGCCTAAAGGTTAATTACTAGGTCCTTATGTTTTCTTTTCCCTCATTTGAAGTATAATTTGATATTGGTCCTTTAATCTTTTAAACAAGGGATCATTGTTATACAGCATGTTTTTTTAAATTAAACTGAATGCTTGTGGATAATATTTTGTGTTACTAGGTAACCGAGTAAATGGAATTTTTCTAGCAGATTTGAAGGACAATTTTTTTTGACATCCTTAGGCAACTTAAGCACTTCGGTGTCCTGCTGCATTAGGGGTTCAGCCTAGGGTAGCTTGACCTACTTGGCAAAAATCTGGTCTTATGTTGATATGCAAACTGGTGGAAAACATTACGCTTGCTATAGCCCCAACAGCGTTTCAGTCTCAATTACAGGTGACATGGTAATCATACAAATGATGACAAAGCCAGTAGCTGCCAGGAACCTTGGCCAATTACATTTGTCAGCAAACTTTATGAGCTAGTAAATGTGTTTTCTTAGCTCAGAATACAGAGCATTTAAGTAAATTCAAGATCTTTTGTGGATGTAAACTAACATGCCGTTTTTGGTTTACGGCATCCAGATTATTGTCCAATTAACCGCATGCAAACGTTTGACTGGCTTCTTATTTTCTATAGTACAATGTCTGAACTGGCCTAGTGATTGCCCTAGGCATGGGCCTGCTACACACGATGCACTGGTCCTGTTCGAACGGAATCTCGATGTGAACTGGCATCTCTTTTAACAACATGATTACATGCACAGAAAAATAAAACATTGAGAAGTGCTGAAGTGGAAAAGGGAAAGTCTTCCAGGGCTATGGAAAGGGGCGTTTCTTCAACAACCTGGAGCCCCAAAAAGCTGGAGGTGGGGCCGAGTAATTACAGGGCGTCGAGGCTGCTGCCAGAACAGCACAGAGAAAAAAAACGGTGCTTCCACCTGAGCCGTGTCATTTTGACTCTGATTTATTCAGCAGTGAATAGAATCCTTGTGAACCCTAAATAAATTTTAATTGCACTAAGCTGGTTAACATGGCAGCTTTCACTTTGTCTCCCTCCCCTATTTTTTTCCAGGCTTGGACTATAAGGAGATTAAGAATTAGACAGGGGGGTTGCGGGGTTGTTGGGAAGTATCTGGAACTTAGCCTTGGCTCTAACAATACAGCCGAAAAAAACTTCTAACCCATAGTTCTAGATGCAGCTGTTACACAAATGAGCATTAATGATTCCTGTGCAAGCGAACAAAAAAATCTGCATTAAATGGCTTTATAATGCAGGATGTAACTGTACCTCTAAAAGTTGATATCACGACAAAATCATTCACAGACAAACCCCCACATACGCATGCATTGTAAAAGCATGTCTACAAGCTGATGTCAACGGAAACTATCCAATTCACGTGTGAGATTAAATGCAATTTCAAGCAGGACCTCCAAATCAGTTTCTTACTCTGCATATAATGAAAACCTAAATGTTCTTATTGTGCAGGTGTTTCAGTACATCTGTCCATATAGTGCAACTGTGTTTTTCTGTTAGCATTTAGTAACTAGGAAGGTTTAGCTTCAATGCATGATGTGATGGAAGATGGTAGCTTTGCCTACAGTTTCTTCACATCCAAAAGTGCTTTAGGTTGCAACAGACTCTCATTACATAGCTATTTATTTACCATAATTGACTTTAATGAGACTGCTGGGTTGGATGACATAAAAAATTATTTATAGCGTGTTTGTCCTTAAGGTAATAATAATAATAATTATTTTTATTATTCATTCATTCATTATCTTCCGCTTTATCCTATATTAGGGTCGCGGTGGGGTTCCCCATGCCCATCCAGGGGAGAACGTTTCGGGCGCTGGGCAGATACACCCAGGACAGGGTGCCATTCTATCGCTGGGCACACACTAACTCACACAGACACGCACGCATACACACTGTATATGGGGCAATTTGGAGAACTCAATTGACTTGATTCATGTTTTTGGACTGTGGGAGGAAACCAGAGAACCCGGTGGAAACCCACGCAGACACGGGGAAAATATGGAAACTTCACCCAGATGGGGATTCGAACCGGGAATCCCTAGTGCTGAGAGGCGAACGTGCTAACCACTAAGCCACCGTGCCGCCCATTATTATTATTATTATTATTATAATTATTATTATTATTATTATTTATTCATGTATTTAAGAATTCACCACCCCCAGGATTCTCTGCATTAACTAAAATTAAGTTAAAGTTAAAGCTTTGAAAATGGCCACATCTTTGAAAAATTAATTTTAAAAAAGAGTTTAAATTAGCGCAATTAATATATTTGTATATATTTTGTTTTTTAAACTTAAATGAACTGACAGTATTGAACTATGTAATGTGGATTTTAGATTTTCCAAATCACAGTTTGTTTAGTTTTTTTTTTTTTTTTTAGAAGGAACCTAATGTTTCTTTGTTTAATAGGATAACCTAAGATCTGTATCTGAAAAGCAGATCATTCCCTGAAGTGTAAAACAGACACGTTTACCGAACTTTACTGGAAGTCATCGTTTCAAGTATGCGAAGGGGAGCCGAGGGAGAATTAAGTTCCTGAGAGAGCATGTTTTTGGCTGGCCTGAAGGGGGATGCATTTCAAAGAGCATATGCTACAGGTCCAAACCTGCAGTGGGAGTAAAGGAGGGGGGGTACGAAAGACCCAATTACTGACCTCAGGAGGGAGTCCGCATTCTTTAGATTTAAGTCAGCCTGAGTTTGCTTAATGAATGTATTGCTCATAATTTAGCATGGTACTCTTTACTAATAAATACAGCTTCCCTTGTCCACCAGACAAAGTGGGTTCTGCTTATTGGAAACAGGAACATTCTGAGAGTGATTAGCTAATGCCTGGTTATATATCTCAGGATTATCATAGCTGGCATCTGTACCATGTCAGAAACAGTTATCATAAGTTGTTCCCTTGTTTTAAATGTTCAATTTTCTTTTTTAATATTATTATTGGGAAAATAATTTCCATACAACTCATTACCTCTGTGTTTTTTAAACATTTAAGGTAAATAATTAGGATGTCTTTAAATGGTCTATAATTGTAAATAAAAAGGTGTAATTGTAAATTATATAAAATTGTAGATTTAGATGTAGTTTCCCCATGCTCATACAGGGGAGAACATTTCAGGCACTGGGCAGATACACCCATTACAGGGTGCTAATTCATTGCTGGGCACACACTATTTGGGGCAATTTAGAGCAGCCAATTCACTTTGAATCCATGTTTTTGGACAGTCCGAGAAAACCGGAGAACCCAGAGAAAAAACGCACAGACTTGGGGAACACAGATTGTACAACTTAAAATTCGAACCTGGAATCCCAGCTGAACCAATCATTTAAATCAATCACATACTGTGTAGTGAAACAAATATAGAGGCTTAATTTTTTTACCAAACAATACAATGAATAATATATATATATATATATATATATATATATATATATATATATATATATATATATATATATATATATATATATATATATTTTGTGTGACCTGTGATGGTAGCGTTTTCCCAGCACACTTACTTAACCAAATAAGGGCCTTGACTTAAAGATAACCCTGTGTTGATGAATCTCTTGATATTTATGCATTTTGACTAGTCAATATAGATTTCATTGTTACCATAGACACAAACTTCTTGCTTTGGCAAGCCTACTACACTGGAACTTGTACATAATTAGATACAGGTTGAGAGCTGCATGAAAAATTTTCCACAGGACTTTTACATGAGGCTAATTTTTTTTTATAAATAATCAATGCCACATGCAACACATGTGATAGCACATAACTAATCAAGCAGAAAAAGATGCTGAGACTAGTTTTTAACTTTTTTTTCTCCCAAAAAGCCCCCATGTTTAGGTCATTACCTGCTGACTAAAAGCACTAAAATTTATAAGGTTGCTCAGGTTTTGGCTTAAAGTTGGCTCGGAAATGGTTGTGATGAGAGAAACCTGAAGGTAAACAAATGAATGTTACAGAACAGGTAGATATTGAATTTCAATATGACAGTGGTTACCAAATATTAAATACATAATCAAGCATCTTAGGTACCTCAAATAACCCAATAGAAAACCTGAGAACTAAACAATACTCTTAACTCTAAACAATTTAGGACAATTTTGTAAAGAGTATACTAAGTTATTTAGTGTTTCTTATTGGCAACAAACAATTAAGGTGTCACTATGAATTGGTGGTGGTAGCTCAGTGGTTGGAGTATCAAACACTGACCACTAAAGTCCACTAAACACTGACCCAAACCATTACATGGTTACATGCAAATTGGGATACATGCAAATTAATTTGGATTCTGCAAAATAACCCAACAGGATATAAGTAATTAATGAGTTAAAGAATATATTTTGCATTATTTTGGTGTATGATTAAGATAATTCACCAACTGTTTAAATATTTTTACAATATGTCTACAGTTGTAAATTCACTATGTATAGATTAAGTCTTGTGACAAATCACTATTTTTCAAAGGACTGAATTTTGTAATACCTTTTTCTCTAATTTACTTTTATTTCATTTAACACTTAATCTTAAATGTAAGTATGAACAATGAGTTCTATACTTTTCCTACACAAAGGTACTGTTAAAGAACTTCTCTGAAAAAAAAAATAATTTCTCTGTTTACAAATATATTTACTATGCCTCAGCTACATTTGACATTTTAAATGTAAAGTGTCTCCAACCCCCATACCAAGTGACGCAGTCTGATCATCATGGGGTCATACAGCTGGAACTGTTTCACATTCATTTCTTTTATAATAAGTATTTTTGGTTAATGTGAAGAGCTATCCTGCCTTCTGGGAGTTGTAAATAAGGGTGATAAAGAATTCCCGTCTCTTTAGGGGTTTCCTCCGTGAGCTTTCTTCCCACTGTTTAAAAACATTCCAATAGGTGATACTAAATTGCCCCGAGGATGTGAATGTGTTTATCCCTGTGTTTGATCTGTGATGGACAGGCAACCAGCCTAAGGACTTTTCCCACCTTTTGCCCTGTGAACAATTCAGACCAGAATTGAAGTTCATTTAATTTACATTTACTGACTCTACAACACCGTGAAAATGGCATTTTATTAGCCGTTTATTTTTGGTATGTAAAAACAAGGTAAAAGTTTAAATATTTAAGTTGAGCTTAAAGAAACAAGGGTGAAAATATGTTGAAAATAATGAACTATCTTTACTAGTAACATGGTCATGCTGTTCTTTTACATCACAGAATGAGTAAAAGCCAAAAATCTTCAGTCATTAATAGGCATGACTTTTTTCCCATGGAATCTTTTCTTGGCATATGGCACTACATTAACCTTTGCCCATGCAAAGGTATGACAGTGTCACACAGGCTTCTGCATGTGGCTTTCTGCCATTCTGATATGAAGCCATCGATCCAGGCTCATTCAAAGACTCTAATCTCAGCCAAGGCCTCGGGCAACAGCTTGTAACAGACATGCTATTATTCACATCCTCTCATTCCCAGGACGGTCATGTAGTCATTTGATTGGTCGTGAAAGCTTTGAGGTGACTGGTTCTAACCTGTAATCAGATTGCCTCATGGCTTGCTTCTCCGATTCACCATGATGAAAGGGCAACCTGGAATCCCAAGAGAACAATGGAGGCAGGTATTTAGAAGTCATACAATGGCCTTTTACCTATTAGGACATCTGCGTAATGAAAATGAAACAGGCTTTATTATGGACCCCTTCTGCTCGTCGGAATGCCAATAAAGGTTTTTATAACAGTTTTTAAAGAAATTGCCTATTTTAATGGAACACTTTGTTTGGATAATAATAATCATTTTATTTAAATAAATTTGGCTATTGCCTGCTGAGTGGATGTATATTAGATGGTACTTTTAAGGTAATAGACTTAATAAAGGCCACACTGAATATAATGCTTTTGTTTTTATTATAATATATTATGCATCTTTAGACATACTGTCATTTGTCATCATGTTCAATGCAATTTGTTGTACCATTCACTGCTGAGGCTCAGAGTGATTCATGTACTCCCAAAAAATATTGCTCAAAGCAAAAATCACTAAATATTCTATTTTCAACTGTTCCCATTTAGGGTCTTTAGCGCAGAAGGAACTGCCCACACTTTAATTTGGCACAGTTTTACAATATATACCCTTTTTTATGCAATCCCTCCATTTATTTGGGCCTGGGAGTGGTACAAATGTACTGATACATAAATCCCAAATGGCAAGTCCTTTTCAGTATCACCAGTGAGTAAAAGACCATTATTTTAATTTATTTTTAATGTGGGAGGATAATGGAGACCCTAGAAATAAACCTACTCAGACACAGTTAGGACATGCAGCCTCCTCACAGAGAATCCTGGTTTGTCTCTCTGAATCAAACCCAGATCATCTTGCTCTGAAACTGACAAGCTTGTTCACATTCGTATTTGTGCCAACACTTTGCCATAATTCAGTATAAATCACAATTCAGCAAAATCTTTAGGCTGTCTCACTGTATGATTTTAAATGTCATTAGCAGATATAAAAAAGGCAGGTTCGTATAACTGTGAGGACCATGATAAAACTTTATCCTATGCCTTATGATGTGAACGAGGGTAACCGGTTAAAGTCTTACTTGTATTATCTTCTATGTTTTTCTCATTCCACTGGCTGCAATACAAACCAAAAGCATGATCCACACACACTTAACAATTACAGAGAATATCTCTTCATAAAATTCTGCATTTTTTTCTTCAAACACGCTATTTGCTCATTGTGGCCGGATTCCTATTAATTAGAACAGAGAATTTATTTCCAGGCTTGTAATGATTTGTAAACCTCTGAAGTTTTGTGGTAAGGATATAAAAGGTTTTTTTCACAATTACACTTCCTTGAAGAGCAGAACAGTGCAACACTACTTCAGAGTCTGCTTAAGTTTTAAGCCGTCTTTAAGAAAAAGTGATAGTTCTAAGTTCTAGTTTTTTGAGATAAAAAAAATAGTAAAAAATAGGACACCCCTCCTTTTTGCTCCACTTACTCTCCATTGTGTCAGTTACACTTACTGTAAAGATTGACAGTAAGTAGACAGTAATAATTCAACAATTACACTTTGTCACTGTAGAACTAACTATAAACAATCCACCGCCCAAAATGACACCTGTTCTGTGATGGTCCTGACCAATAGAGAACAGAGAACCAATAGTGGACTAACAAAAACAAAGAAAACAGATGGACTTAAGTCTGTAATTGTAAAAATATAAAGTCAATCTATATGGTAATTGAAGAAACTAGACAATAGCGCTGAAGGTGGTATGTACAAAGGTTTGGACTAGTACTGTATAACTGTACACAAGATCCTTCCCATCATAGGTTAAATATTTATTTCCTGCCCAGGACAGAGACATATGGTGGCATATAACTGTTACAGTATTACAGTGTTACATTTGGAATTAGTCTGATATACAGCAGTCCAGCTGGCACAGGCCTGGATACCATATCACAGTGATTTGTGCGTAACCTCATACCTGTCCGCACTCAGCAGACAGCACTCTGCCATTACAGACTGCATCTTAGCCAACTCCACACTGAACATTTCTCAGAACTGGGACTGCTTGTATTATTCTGCAGTGTGGCAGACTTTCAGAACAACAGATCATCCCTCACACTGCACTTTCTTTCTGTCATTTCAGACACTTCCTTTCCAAGCCACTAAGCTAATGTTGTCTTGTGGCTCCTGTTGCAACGTTTGAAGCTTTTCCTGCACAGTCACCTTAAGGTTTGGTTACTCATGTAATATAGGGTGTGGGGTGACTGTTAAGGAAAAGGGGAAACCACAGTGCATATGATATTAGGCATCTTAACACAACATGTGATCCTGTAGAACAATACAGAGCTTTGATGAAGAAGTCCTTTTGCATGTAATGGATGCCTACGCTGTTTTTTAAGGCTCTCTCTCTCAACAGTGAGGTTACAGGGTTTGTGCTGGTGAAAGCCCTCATTCTGTGTGGTGACTATCTGATATTTCCTTTTAAACAGTAATACTGTCATGAAGTTGAGTTCACAATGTAAAAGTTTTAAACCAGCAACTGTATCTGAGATGATTAGTGTCATTTAGGCATTCAATTAAAATAGGCCTTTTAAGGGTACTACTAAATTTTATGTGGCCCACCTAAAACTTTGGGGCCAGGGGGCTGTTCTATGAACTGAGCTAACTCAATAAGCCAGGCTTATGGAGTCAAGCTTGGTTAATTTTATTGAACTTTGGTTTGACAGTTAATGAGGCAACGTTTTTCCTTTGACGATCCTGCTTTGTACTAGGCTTATTGCAGAACTAATCCAATTTACTAAATAAGCATGTGATTTAATTTGCTCTTCTGTTTTGCTGCAGTACTGTATATTTTTTAATGTGTTGCAGAGGTGGCTGGTTCAGTGAATGTGATATGTTGGTTTTGGAACACTGATACTTCACACTGGCTTTATTAACATCTAAATTTTACCCTATTTAAAGCGATTTTTAGCATTTTTACATTTTTACATTAGTATTTTTAGGACTTTTACTCAAAATTGATTAAAGATTAAATAATCTCATTACAAAACAAGAAATGCATATGGGTATAATGTAGTATAGCATACAGTAAACAAAAACACCATAGAGGTTAAACCTGTGTCATTATTGTGTCTAACAACATGGAAAAGATCATGGATTTGTGCATGCCTAAGCGTTCTTCAGGCATTCTGGAGACATTTTTCTTTTATCATTCTAAAATCAAGTATAAAGCTGTTTTAATATCGGATACTTGCTTGTAAGATTCCAGTGCTTGCTTGAATTAGATGGAACAGATTGCACCTGGATTTTGTTATGTGAATGCAATCAGCCCAAAGTGAACTGCTGTAAACTGTGCTCTTCCAAATGAACAGGGCTTTTATAAGCCTGCTTCATGGAAAAATAATAGCATTGTAAATAATCTCGTGCACTTTCAGAAAGAAAGTTCAATCTAAAATAGTTTTGGTAGGTAACAAAACATTTGAATGATGTTTAATAAATTCTTCCTTGAAGGCAAATCATGTTTCGACACAGTTCACATAAAATTCTCGAAACAGCTTGATGGCATGTTGTTGTGGAATAAGAGCCAAGCCTCTCCAATTTTAAATAAAATACAAACATTTGTTTTGTGTTGTGTCTGCAAAAAATGATGGGTGTATGGTACACATGATATTGCCCTGTTTGTTCTGTTCAGCCACTGTTTTCGTCTTGTGTTATAGTGACAGTGTCACGAGGCACAACATCAGGGTAAACAACAGAAAAAGACAAGACAGAACACTAAAATTTGAACTATTTACTAAAATAAAGTGTATTTTAACTTTATTATACGAAATAGTACCACCCTGTACCAAAATGAATAGAGAAATGCACTTTTAGTTTTTCTCTTGAACAAGGCTTTTGTTTTTGTTTTTGACATTGAGAACTGGATTTCTGTTTTTAAGGAGCTAAATTGTTGACTGATCTAACCAAGGAACATATTTGCACTCTATTTTAAATCATTACTAACAGCATCTTTAAGTTGTCCTGCCCACTTAATGTTTCAATTCACACTGAGGTGTTTATTAGGGTCAAGGTCGGCGCTCCCTGCAGGACATTGGTGTTTCTTTACAACACACTTGTCAACTCTGTCTTTATAAACCTTATTTTGTGCACAGGAGAACAAATATACAGAAACATAAAGACCTGACACAAATTTGGAAGCATATAGTTTTGTATGCAGTAGCATATAAATCTAGTCTAAATTTAATTTAAGAGAATTTTTCATTTATTCTAAAACTTGCACACATGCCATTTGTTAAGAACAAAAATCAATCTGCATATTATTATTGCTCTAGATTACAGATTCCTAACTACTAAGATTATATCCTTTTCTAAATGTGATCATGGTTAAAATAGTGAAAATTCTGAGGAAAGGGCAGAATTTGTTTTACCTGTATGACAGAGGCATGGACAATTGAATGTTGGTTGGAGATTGTGGTAAAATCATTGGTGTGAGTAAGTAATTAACCCATTTTCTAAAAAGTCTACTTTCAGGTATTTGAAAAGAGACAAGAGGCGGAGCATGAGACGAGTACCAGAGGCAACAGGAACACGGCGACAACGGCACTAGAAAAAAACATGACAAAAAAGAACAGTGACATGTTAATTCCAGTGCAAATAGTTACATCATTTTGGAGTTAAATCAGTTCATAAGGCCGGTTTTGTGTTCATTAAATGTTCTTAGCCTCCTGTATGTGACACGCTATGTCTCTGTATTATTATTATTGTTTTCAGGTAAAAAGAGATATTTTCACACGGTGACCTGCAATCTTTATGCTCGTAGCCTTTTTTTTTTTCACCGAAACCTATGATTAAACATTTTCTCTTTTTATTTAAGTATTTATTTTAAACATAAACTAATCATGCACATTAATGCTCTCTGTGTGCATGCTCGGTTATAAGAGGAGTTTCACCTACAGCATAGTTTGTGTTGTATGGGGTCACATGCACATTTAAGGGATTGTTTGATATGCCTGATCTTTAGGTTGTGCATGTGCCCTGAAATATTTTAGATTTCTTTTATTATATTTATTATTTTTTTTCAATTTGTCTCATGTGGTTTTCTGTCTCATGTGGCCAGCACACCCACATTTACCAGCATGCCGCACCCTGTGACAACATGCAAAGCTATTAAATAACCCTATATAATAAAGTTTCAGCCTTCATAATACAGCATTAACCTGTCTTCTTAAATTAATGTTTGTGTGTTTATCGCAGATCATCAATTAGATGTACTAAGCAAGGACAGCACAGTTTGAATCTTAATGCACCTCACTGCCATGTAGGATCTCCTCCCTTCTCTAATGAAACCTCCTTCTGACACACATTACTTGGTGTAATGGAAATGCTGGCATTTCTCACAGTCAGTATTGCATGACTACTGTCTTCTGTTATCCAAAACAGCTGGGAGGCTCCTAACCAAAAAGAGACACTGCAATATCAGTGAACTGTCAGAGGGTCAGGTTTGAGTGTAGATCTTAATCAGGAATCCTCCATCAGAGGTGAAAAACAGGTCAAAGGTACAGATGTCCTAATATTCAGGTAGTGTTATAATAACTGTTCTCTCTGACTCTCTGTCTATCTGTTTGTCAACTCATTTGTTATTATTGTGGGTTTGTACATACAAATAGATGCAGATTATTGTAATAGAATTTAAATATGGATTATAATTAAACTGTGTAACAATGTGAGAAACAGAATCAATTGGTCCTTAAACAAAAAGGCATTTCATTAAAATGACTTTATTACTATTATTAATGACTACAAGCTGCAAATGCCAAATTAACCACTACAAAATACAAACAAGCATGAAATATTTTTAAAATGCAGTCATCTTCTCTTGATTTTAGTTGTGCAGACTGGCCATCTTCAAAAGCCCAGTGACAAACAATGGCTTGTAATAGGAGGCAGATGATTTCTTACTGGCATTATAGTCTGTGCGCTCTTGTTTATAGACATCTTTAAAAGACTCAACTAAAGCCAAGGCACACTTTAATAGGGCTTCACACATCCCTCTGACCATGGTTTTTTCAACAAGTTTGTACACATTTAGTTGGGAGTGTGGCATTTGTTGGCTTTAAAACACTTTAAAACAACATACAAAAAAGAAGTTGACACTTGTGCTTTTAAAAAATAGCTGGCCTGTTGGTTGTCAGAATAAATCAGAGCACACAAGCACTAAAGTGGGCCATGTCAAGCAGAGTAGATTAGGTTTAATGAATCAGGTCATAACTTTAACACATGACGTCTTAGCACTTTCCATTGCTTGGCCAACTTCAAAGGCGGAATATGGTATTTACTGATGGACCCATAACTTTGGATCTTTTAAAAATGGTCAGATTTCATTAGACAACGTGAAAGTAAAATTGGAACCAGATGAAGGAAGGGCAGAGCTCTGGACCTAACTTCACGCCAGCTGGACAGAGCAGGGTTGAAGCCAAACCTGAAACATCATAAACAAAAAGAAATAAAAGAAATAGTACTATGGAAAGTATTTTTCTATTGCATTTCTTTATATATATATATATATATATATATATATATATATATATATATATATATATATATATATATAAGCGATTGTTGCCGCCAATTATAAAACTATTCTGTTTTTAATGCATAGGCACAACTTTCATAGAACTTATTCTTTTAACCTAGTTTGCAATGTTTTCAGAGTTTTTAATTTGAAGTTTATTTACTGATCTAGTGTTTTCTACAATGGGACATGGTTACAAAGCAGCTCTGCAGTGTTTCAAGCAAGCAAAGTGGGGAAGCAGTGGGGAAAAAAAACCCTCACATGTTAGTTTTTAAGAAAGAAAACCTGGAAGGACCAAAGCCCAGTGAGGACTCATCCTCCTTGAATGGCCGAGCAGGATCAACATTGCAGGACACACAGTTACAGAAGCAGTGATCAGGTGTCCATTTTTAGAAATTAGAAAACTTGTATTAGTTCGGTATGGCCATCCGACTGCTGCAAGTCAAACAGAAAACCCCAAAGACAGACCAAGCTCTTTAAAAGTGCGTAGAGGTTAGAGATAGTTCTGCAAAACTGTTTCGGAATAAAAAGCACAGATTTCTGGTTAAATACTGGACTAATGAAACCAAAACAAAGCATTCCTAAAAACACTCATTCAACTGTTATGGAGAGTGTTGGAGGAGTGATTAATTATATACGGAACACTAAACAATTCATTTGCTATCAGATAATGTGTTGAAGCTACATGTTTTAAAGGAAAAATTTTTTAACACGCGAGCAAACACATGCATTAATGCAAACACACACAGACAAGTGCAGACAATACACTAATTGTCTTTATTTTTTGCTGCTGCTAAAGCTCCAGTTATACACTTTTACTCTTGTACTCGATATACAGTCCTGACTTAGCAAACGTGTTTTTTTATTTTGTATCATGCACATTCCTATTCAAATTCCTTTTGACTCTGCGTTTAGAGTTTTTGGAAACTTAATAGCTCATATTTTTACAGAATCCCCGAATGCCTGAAGGCAAATCAGATATTCCGCTTATATCAGCACTGGCTTGTCTGGGTCTTGATCTCTTTGAAAGTTGAGGGAAAATTATAAAACGGTTTTCCCTGTTAGCAAATAAAATATCATGACTTCTTTAAAAAACCCAGATTTCCCCAAAGTCGCCGGAAATGAAAAGACAAACATTTATATTATTCAAAGCAATTTCACTGATTAAACAATAGAAGATGATGAAAGGTAAAGTGAATGCCTTTAGGTTTACTTAAAGTCTCAAAGAAAAACGAACATCTCTTATCTAGACAGATGAAAATGTAAGAGGCAACATTGTATTTTCGAGGCATAACAGTCACACCACAAAATGAGGCATATAGACAGCAAACACAACAAAACATTCATGCATCTGTGAAAACACGAGCTGTAACTTATATACTATGGCATCTTCAGTTTTGGGCTGTCACACCATGCAACATAATTAAAAACCAACCATCATTAAAGACAATGATTTATATTAGCATGACATAGATTTATAGAAGCCACCCCATAAATTTTGTGTGCTATTTCAAGTCACATAAATAGCTGGTGAGCTTGTGATCTTTAACCTGTGTGTGCTGGAATCTGTTTTCCAGCTAGGAGGAATTTCATAAACGGAAAATACCTGCAGGCAACACCGGTGGTTGAGCTTCATTCAGTCAGATGCCATACTTAGTTCTTGGACTAGATGCTTATTGGGGTGCATTTTTTTCTTTCAGATGGTTTCCCTGTGTAAGAACTTAAGGGTAGATGACATGTGGAAAGACTCAGAAGTTCAAATTTCCATACAGATGCAGTAATGAAAACCAAGCAGTGCAGGAAGTGATTTTTTTAATGTAAAAGGTCTAAAATAAAAAGCTTAAATTACCTTAAGGCTAAATACTTGTAAAACGTTGAAGTAAAAACTTGATTTAAACATCAGTAAGGGGATTTTAATCCCAAAACTTACAAAAAAACATCTACAACTAGGTTTATTTTTATCAAAAAGGTAAAATTTAAATACATAAATTAAGAATGTTTCGTTTAAGCAAATTAACAAATTAAAGATTTTAGTATTTAATGCATAGGCACAACTTTCATACAAATTGGTTTTGGACATAATCTTACATTTATACATGGAAAACTTCACATTTAAGTGTGCATTTGTTATATTTGCCATTTTATAACATGCACCAACATCGGAATTAATAGTAAATTTAGATTTAAGTTCCAGAATTCGGTCTGTGACAGTAATCCCTTAATTTCCTGTGTAAAGGCATGGAAGTCTAGAACTCAAAGTCCCGGCATGCTTGAATAATGGCCCTGCTTCACAGGAATCGCTATGCACGTCTATTTAAAAAAGTGCTTGGGTTTGGCAGCGAAGGAAGAGTTTATTTGATTCTCTGTTTGTTTACTGTGGTTTCATGGTCATAAAAGTAAAAGTGACTGAAAGGGCAGGGCCTTTTCTCTTTCTCTCTCTGCTCGCGTCGCATTCCTAATGCCTAAACTACTCCCCAATTTCCACCTTGGCTCTTTATAGCTTTTCTTTTGTAATTATTACTGAAGTATTTAGGTCATAGGCTTTACTGAAGTAGGAGACTTAAATATTAGTACACAGTTCAACTTTTGTGTGCAATGTCATTTTGTGTGAAGTGATATGACAATAAATCTGCAAAAACCATGTATCCAACGTACTTGTGCTTAAGGTTTTAAAATATTGTGTTCATTTTTTTAAAATTTGAAATATAAGCTGTCCATGAGTCATCCATAACATTTCATAACTAACATAAAAATCATTACTTTTACAAAGAGTTTAGGGACTATGCAAATTATACTTTAGGAATTAAATATAGAACCTAAACTTTACATTCCTTTTCTTAATCCTGAAAACTGCTTAAATCTGCTTTCAGTCTCAGGCTAGTAAGGGATGTTTAATCATACCTAAAACAAATATTTCCACATAAGCCTCTCTTCATTCTTCTTTCAGACATTAATAAAAGCTCCGCATCTGCAGCAATAATTTCTGTCTGCTGTTGGCTTGCCCTGGTCCCCTGCCAAGCTGCATATGAGAAAACACTAGTTCTGTGGTATAGTTTGTGGAAAATGAAAATAGAATCACATGTGCAGACAGGTTATAGTAAAATAGAACTAACAAAATAACAACTCTTTTTTTTTATAGAAGTGCTGACAGAGGCACAAGTCATGTTTCTGTTGACCTGTAGGCAAGCATGAAGAGGCTATAAATATCAGCTTTCCAAAATTAGAATAGTTAAGGTTGGATTTAAGCCAAAATATAATATGCTTGTGTTTGGGGTCATGATTTTAACATGAAAGGATGAAAAATGTTAACTTTAAAGAAAGTAATTAGGCTCTGACGAAATTTCAAATGACGTGTGATTAAAATTAAAGGGGTTTGACTCTGAACCTCAATGACTACCATGTGGGAACAGGAGCTACCCGTTTAGAAATTAAGTGATTTTCTTCAGTGAGAGACACATATGGTGTAAACTCTAATGAATAAATTCAAAACAAAAGCACAGCAGATGTTGAAAGATTAAAACTCATTCTCACAGGAAAGCATTAAACAGAACTGCTGTTGATCGCTCTGAACTATGTCTCTGAAATTTTCAATCAGGAATGCCTAACGATTAATGCCACAGTAAAGCGGATCATATCGTTTACATCTGTATTTTATGTCCTCTCCTGAAAATCCTTCAGGAATTCCTTTAGTCATGTTTTGCATCTGTTGTTCGCTGCCAGTCAACATGCAAGTTAAGACAGACCTCTTCTTATCTCCACATCTCCCGTTTATTCCCTTTCCAGGCCATAACCAAGAGAGTCTTTTAGTTTAGTCAGTCGGTGACAAAGAACAAAAAAGGACAGTCTTTACCACAGTTTGCTATGCAGCGAACCTTAACATTTCAGCAAAGATTGCCGTTCATTCGCGATGGAAACACTCTGGGCCCATTTGAGCTGTGTAGTATGTCAGATAATGCTTTATAGATGGGCATCAGTGCAGGAAAGGTGAGGAAAGAAAATAAGCAAGTCAAAAGAGCACAAACTGAAACTCAATCCTATAAAGACCTGCATGGACATGTGCCAGGGTTTCTTATATTTTTCTTGTCACACCCTTGAAAAAAATCATACAGGATCACAAAACATATATATCACTGACTAATCAGATTATTGCAAGATAATAAGTGAATTATTATATAATTATGTAATCTTCATTCACTTTTATTTAGAGAAATAAACCAGGGACCCCGTCATGTATGCCTACACAATTTGCCATGCTTCATTACCTCATTACCAGTATCTAAACTCAAATTAAGCATGTTCGTGTCCCTGTGTATAATGCTGAAGATAATATGTTGCACCATTTTTCCCTTTCTGAAGATTTTATTTTAATATTTGCAGTTTGTTGATTGTATTCTATAGCAACTGTAATTTGCTATACTTCGTGATTCAAACCTACTTTATGAACTGCATACACTACATCGACGATGTCATCTTTTATTTGCATCTATTGATCACATATATGACCTGGTTTGTTCAATCAAGCCTTAATTTCTGAAAAAAAGCTAAAAGTGAACTTAAAGGTCAGCACATGTTCCCACTGAACACATTCACCACTCACACATAAAGAAAGGAATTTAGCTGTAAACGACAGACAGTTTTGAAAAGCAAACCCCTGGCAAGACAGATGTTAAAGGAAAGGGCTGATGCCAAAAGTCATTGTTACTGATTACGTCTTTTATTGTCCTGTAATTGTCCCTAGAAAGAACTTGCATTGCCTCTAGCTCTTTTTAAAGAGTTTGTGGGTCTCTGGTATGTCATTAATTAAGAGCACCTCGACAGATGCTGCTAGTAAATGCTCATGGAGGAGCAGAAATTAATTTAACTACTATTTTACATGTGAACCAAGCATCTAGTTCTATAAAAAATTGTTTATGTGCTTTTACAGCAACACACAGCAATGAGTTTTGTCAGAACGAGCCAAAATAGTTTGATCTACTAATGACCAACATGCTTCTTGACAAGAGGGGGTTTTGTTTTTAGCATCAACCTAGCATATAGCAATACAGGTTATGCTAATACTTAAGTAGCAGTCTACAAATTAAGCAGACATTTCAAAATCGCATCATCACACGCATAGCCAAGTATTCTCAATACCAACAAAAGTTCACTTAAATTTTAAAGTTAATTTTATAAGAATAACCTAAATGTTTGTTCGATGTAGTTAGCCAACTGACAGTAATAGCCATATATAATTCAGTCATAATTCAGTATGACTTAGAATAGAAAAGCATGTTTCATTTGTGTCAGGAGTCATCTGCCAATCATTTAGGAAGTTTATACAAGTTGAATTGCTAAACGATTTAAACTAAATTGCTATTGACATTCATTAGACTTAAATAAAAAAAAGACTCAAGTTTTCATATAACTCAAAAAATGTTTCTAAAACAAAGTCTTTGTCAGCACTTTGAGTAATTGAACAGATGAATGCTGATGTTTGCAAAACTTAAGAATACTTGGGCTAAAATAAGTTTACAGTGTGGTGTCCATCACTGAAATAGATGATCCGAGAAAAGATTTTCTGTCCTTTTGACTGTGTTAAGCTCTGTAATCAAAGACAATACAATGTTTCAAGCTGTATTACCCAATCAGGGAACCTCCCTGCAAGAATGCTGTCTTTACTGAGAATTCAAAAACATACATAAGACCAAAGTCTGTAGTGAATATTTCTCTTAAACCTTTTGAGAGCATATAGAATTACAAATACTGGATTCATAGACATTGTTTCTAAGGTTTCTAATTGGACAATAGTTTAACAATAGAAATAAATAAAATCTAAAGAAAAACTGAATATTATAAAACAAAGGAAATTAGCACTGCAACGACCAGTTTGATCATTTTTCATTAATAAAATGTCACATTACTAGCAATAGGTTTATAATGCAAGACATTACTTACCACAACTTTGATTAAATAGAATGATGAAATTGCTTATTCACTTATACATCATTGCTGAAAATGTTTCTAATACATAACACTAACCTTTTTACATTTCTACTTTGGCAATATCACATTCTGACCATGCCCAAATTTAACTACTCTTTTGTGATATTAGGTGCAGTTATAAGCTTTTCCATTCAGATTTGCACAATTAACACATTAGTGGTGAATGAAACCCCTATTCTGATCATTGCAGTCTTTTTCTTCTCCCAGCTAACAACATGGTAGCATTGACCTACTCTCTACTTAGAATGTACATCAAAAAAACCAGGCAGAACTGGTTTCTATGTCCTTTAAGTAGATTAGATGGGTGTGCATGTCTGCCAAGGCATGGTGGGGTTTTTCGAGCTGAGAGTCAAGCCAAGATTTCACAAGTCATGTTCCCATGGCAGACAATTCCTTAGTTAAAGGCTGGGACATTACAAGCTCATCAGGTGCTGCGCCACATGTCCTTCCTGTTTGTTCAACATCCTGTTGGCTCTGATTGCCTGCCTTAGGTCGTCTAGAGAATCGCACATACATCTGCATACAGTCAAGATGCTCTCTGTGGATGTAATTTGTTGGGCTTAATTGCTTTGACTCATGGCCAGCTGTTTTCCGTCTCCTTCTCTGTATTTCTCTCTCTCTCTCTCATTCAGATGTTTCCCGTGAAAGATCTAAAGGGTCAGCTATGGTATTAAGAAGGGGATCAGCAAGCCACAACCTCTGAGCTAACAGGCTTGTGGTTCTCCTTCCATAACATTGCCCTTTTTGCAGTAATAATAAACAAGAACACCCACAATTCTGGCCACATCCCAAAACACAGTGTTGGTATGTCATCAATAATGCTACTATTATGACAGTCTTGTAATATAAAATTTGCTATATGTGGTTTGGGACAAAACCATTTCTTTATTAATGCCAGCTATCTATCTGCTCGTATTTAACTTGCAGTGATGTCAATTGAGTACTTCCTCAGTCTTTTAACACAACATAGCAGAATATTTAAAATTTTTGATTACAGATTCATTTATTCATCATCTTCTGCTTAATACTATATTAGGGTCATTGAGGGGGTTACCCATGCCCATCCAGGGGAGAATGTTTCGGGCACTGGGCAGGTACACCCAGGACAGAGTGCCAATCCATCGCTGGGCACACATTCACTCCATCAGACACATATGCGCACTATATAGGGGCAACCGGAGAGTTAGAAGGAAACCCACATGGACACGAAAAATGGAAACTCCACCCAGATCAGGATTCAAACATTCAAGCACTAACCACTAAGCCACTTAATAACATTTTTTTTTAATAATCAATAAAAATTACTTTATAGCACAAAAAAATTGTGCATGTACAATCAGTACCTCAGTAAATTTTGAATCATACCTCAGAATGCATGTTCTCCTGCTGTCTGTGTTCCTTTGTGGTGCTCAAGTGTACTTTTACAGCACAATGACATGTACGTCAGCTGAATTAGAAATACTTATTTGTAAATAAGCAACATTAACAATCACTGTCTTTTACAAAACAAATTCTAAAATGAAAATGATAGCTTCCCATGCCAACAGAGTTTCCGTTTTTTGTTTTTTTTCAAGTTGTCCACATTTAAGTCAAGTATTATCTGACACACATCTACAAGTGGTGCAGATTAACATATTAGCAAAGGATTCAAGTCAGACGAACACTGTTTGCACTGCCTCAGTAAGGATTATCTGTCAGTAAATAGGTGTATGACTGTATTGAGAAGGGATTTAAGAGTTTACAGTGATCATGTATAAAGTAAGCTCAGATGATTTTCACACAAACATAATGTTTAGCGAAGGCCTCATGACCAATTTCAAGTTGCTTTAATCTCTTGGTCTTTCTGCGTGTATTGACATGATACATTTCTGACTGCAGTTCTGAGTGCAGCTCAGGAAATCATTCTGAAAGGTCTTATATTTTGAGCAATGTGGAGAGCGAGTGAAAGTGAGCGAGCGAAAGATTGCAGGATGCCAAATGATCGAGACAAGAGTGAAATAGATATACAAACCAAGCATGATTTAGTCGCTTGCTCAAACTCAAACCGAGAGAATGTTTTCTTTTCCTTTGCCTGATCAAGCAAACTATACTAAGTGATACTCATTGCTCGTTTTTTTTCTAAAGATTGTTGACTTTCTTCTCAGCGGGACAGCCGAGTTGAGCTATCACAGGCTCCACATGAGGTTTGGATCATTGAGGGCTAGATGAAAAGAGGGATGAGGGATGACCCACTGAGAAGGTGTGAGAACAAAAGAAAAACTCTCAGTGCGACTGCTTTGATCCTATAGTCTCATGTCTGCCATTTTGACAATCAACTTATCTCAGTTGTTCTTCAGAGTCCCTAACTTGATTCTCTCCCAGGATCCCACTGTTCTTTACTTAAACAACAAGCGTTTAACTCAAGTCTCTGTTAACTTTAATAATGCTAAAAAAAAACAGCCATTTAAATACATTTGCAATAAAACTCTTCACATTGATAATTATGACTAATTTGTTTAAGTATAATCAGAACTTGTGTTGCGCTCAGTGTCAGCTGTTTTTTTTTTTTTTTTGGCTATGAGATCAGAAGGTTAAGAATTTCACAGATCTTGCTTGTCATCTGACTTTAGCGAAGAAGTGAAATGCCTGAGGCAAATGGACACATCCCAAAGTAAACAAAAATTACAAAAATCAAAAGAAGGGGGAGACAAAAAGCAGGTGCCTGGGCCAATGCTTGATATCAAAGAGTTGAGGAGGCAAATGTGCCCCATTTCCCCTTTGACCTCCTCAATGGTGCTGTGTTTGGTTTAGAACACTGAAGCAAAGAGAGGTTAGGATGGGATTGAAAAGGGTTCCTCAAGCCTTTAAGTCAAAAGAAAGGATATTGGCAATTGAGTTAAGCACATAGTGTTACAGCTCTGGGATCATTTGGCTTGAAGTGGACATTTAGGTGTATAAGCTGTTTATTTAGTCAGAAATTGAGATAATAAAACCAATATGCAGCAAATGTTACAAATTCATTACATACATACATGTAGATTCCATTTAGACTTCATACATAGATGCTGTGATTTAAATGTGATCGTTGTTACTTTTCCTGTTACTTTAATGCACTAATGGTTTAAATGAGAATAAAACAAATGGTTATACTGATTATATGTTGAAAATATTCGATCGTAGTTGTTTTAATCAATCTTACAGTAAAGTAAAGATTGCTGCCATTAAACCTCAAACTTTTTCTTCATGTTCATTCTAAACATTTGCTCCCTACTGTACCATACCTCCTTCATGTGACTGAGCATGTTCAGACCGGGGTGTCACATTGGAACTCTTGTCTTATAAAAAGGATTAACTCCAGCAGTAATTACTCCGCCCTGCAAGTCAACCTGACAATCCGTCAGAAGTCTAAGACGCTGTCTAAACATACTGCAAGGGTGAAAGTTGTCTCATGTGTCAGTTAAAAACCGAATGCCATGACGTACTTTGCCCTTAACCAAGTTTTACTTTTGTCCCTCAAAATTTAGTCACTGTTGCTGCTAATATTTAAGCAAAATACTTCTACTTCCACAAAATATAAAAGCTCAGTTAGTTGGACAAACACTCGTCTCATTTAAATTTATATTAAATAAAAATAAAAGCTGAATAATCCCCTGTGAAATTAAATTTGTCCGTTTTTTGGAAGTTCAACATGTTGACACCTAATTTAAAAGAAAACTAAAGGTTTAAACATATTACATTGAAAATGCTGTCTCATGCTTTTATTTGTTATTATGAGTTTTGGAATACAATACAGATTTCTTCCCCAAAAAACTTTCCAGTTCACACATCACTCCTTACACCTCCAGCATGCTGTAGTGCAAACAACCTAAAACAGTTTAACGTATGTTGTGGTTTTTCCCCAGAGAAACAACTACATGTACCATATCAAAATGAATCACAGACGTTCTAATCCCTAAAATGGTTCTGCATTACACTGTAATTACTTTGTAAGGCTGCTGATGAGTTTTCTGCCCCTGGAGGCTACAGGATGATACTTTGAAATCAGATAGGCCAACCTAACCTCAAAATTTGTAATGACTTTAGTGCTGCCATTTGTGGTACCCCGGTACAAATGGATCCTCTGACTCTACAAGGTCTGTAAACTGTAATGGAAATGTGTTAGTTTCGAAACCTTAAAACACTCAAAAACAGAGAAATATTGACTCTGTTAAATAAAACAGCAGCCAAATCTAATTAAAAAAGTAAAAGCCGTGTTTATTTTGCTGTACCTCCCGTTAGAATGTAAAACAATGCCCAATTTGTTCTCGCCACAAAAATAGATTTCTGAAATGGAGAAAGCTTTGCCAAATTGGTTTAATGAAAACCTTGCTGCGTCTGCACACTTGCCCTTTTAAGTCAACCACACATTTTGCCGTATGACTTCATTCGTTATTCTTACTTAAAATGTTTATTCATGGCTAGTAAAATGGTCTCACTGAACTCTGAAGCCCAGTTTAATAGAACTATTTAAATTATAATCCAATTTATATTTTACAGAATTTAAACGACATGTTTTATATGTAACTTTACTTAGGGTAAAGTACAAATAAAATGTACCTGAAGTACAATTCCATCTATTAATTGATCATGGTGTATAAAAAGCTTCAGCCTAGACCGATTTAGTTTCTTTTTGAGTATTGATGCTTAAAAAAATTATTTTTCACGTTATCTATATTGAATGCTAATTTCTGAAATTATGAGAATTCGCTGATCCCTTCTGAATCCAGCAGAATTACAGAGCAAAGTTACAGAGCAAACTAGCAGCAAAGTTATGCAACACAACCCCTGACATCCACTTGTATTTAGAGTAGGAAAAAAAACACCTTTTATAAATATGGTATCTATAATGCATTATGAATGCATTTATCAAGCTTTATTGGTTGTCATAAGCATCTCTTAATGTACATAGACGTTAATCACACTTCTAAGGTGTTATAACAATATGCCACATAGCTTTATAATACAACATTACAATTTTAACTGTTCTTTAACTTATAGGAAAAACCAGTGTCACAAAGCTTTATAACCTCATTAATATCGTACTGAAAATGCTCATAACTGCTAATTAAAACTTATAAGCTGTTTTTACAGACAGGTAAAGTGTTGTCATTTATTAGCTCTCTAAAGTAGACTGCTTAGACATGAGCACATACTAAATTTAAAAGATCATAAATGTTCTTTATAGACTGTAAAGTGAAATCATCCAATAAGCATATTATAATACATTATGTCACTTATAGAGCATAATGTTGTAACTAATTATGAGTGTGATTATGTACAGCCATGTACATTAACAAAGGCTCCTGACAAATGTCATAAAGAACAATTAATTCCTCATAAAGTTTTATGAACGCACTTATTATGCATTATGAATACCTGCTGCATAGAAAATGTTACAAAAAAAAAAATCACTTATTAGAATTGTATTTTCTATAAGCCATATAATAAAAATAAAATTATATTTATTTTTACTTTAATTGATTGGAATTGGATTAGTCCCAAAGTAATTTAAAGGTTTTGTTCTCATTTGTTTTTCAGAAGCTGCCAAGAAGACAACTTTCAATGAGCTTAATTGGCATTCTAAGTAAACCCTCTTTCTTATTTTTTCAATTAATGTTGGCCTCCACACGGTCAGTGCCCCAAAGACAAAAGAAGCCCTGCAATTACATTTTAATTGGAAGGAAGCTCACCAGTGTGTATAATGAGCATGAATTAATGACTCTACGATCAATTGCCATTCGGTATATATTAGTGTCTTTTCCTTATATTTCCTCCAATATTCATAAAAAGTTTACATTAAACTTGCATTGTTTAATGTAAGTGATAATTTGCTAAGTTTTTTATTATCTTGCTGAATCTGAAAAATGAATGTAGTTTTATCTGCTTTTATATTGTCAGTTTGCTTGGTGGGACAATCTGTAAGAAAAACACTGTCTATATTTGTCTGTCTATATTTTACATAGACACTCACTTCTGATCATAAGACTTGAATGACCATTTACTTGAATTTGGCATGGTATTAGTCTAGACATTGGGTAATTTGACATTGGGTAATTTGACGCAGCTTAATAAAGCTCTACAGGAACCATTTGCTGGTATTAAGGACGTAAGACCTGCGCATACGCGCGCGCACACACACACACACACACACACACACCTGGCTTTGAGTCCTTGCCCTGTAACAGAAGCCCGAACAAGATGTCAGGAATCTGTGATTAAAATTCTTTGCCTTCCGTCCCCTCGTTCATCAGGTGTGTTGAGGGAGGTCAGCAGCAGAGTAATTGCGCCAAATTCCAGCACCGTCCTTCATCGCTGTGCCATATTGAAGGCCTGAGAGCTTTGCACAGTGATCTACTGGTCCATACACCATGAGCCTGTAAACCAATACCTATCCACAATGAGAGAAGCAGTGTGCGTATGAGCGAGAGGTTGAGGAGTGGGCGCATGGGGGAGGGAAGTGGGAATAGGGTCGTCTCCTAGGCGACAAAGCCCTTTTAACTTTGGATGCGCCTCCGCAAAGTGATGGAGGTTAAAAAAGTTTCTGTGAAAGCAACAGCTGTTGCCCCCTTCCTTCACAACCTCCCCCATGTGTTTTTTCCCGTTTGCTGGCACTGCATAAGGGCGCCCACTTAGCTTACCTGATAGAACCATGCAGGATTACCAAGATAAGTGAGTAAAAACAACAAACTCAAGCGCAAGGCAAATCTCTGCTCCACTGATCTGATGATTCCAGCAGGCCTTTGACCTGATTGGAAACAAAATGGGGGAGGGGGGATCAAAACTTACACAAGATACTGAGGGTTAAGTAACATATTGAAAATATCAAAAAGAAATTTGCCATTCTACATATTCATATACAATTCTACATTAATATTTAAAATATACATTTTATAATGCATTATGTCACTTTGTATTATGAAGCCGTATGGCTTATTCTAATATCACAACTTAAGTGTGGTTATAAACATTAATAATGTGTTTTTAATGCATTATAAATGCCCGAGTCATAGAAAATGATACCACAAAGGTTTAGTTTCATGCACAATTAATATTACGTTAATGAATTTAAAAAAATAAATAAATAAAATAAAATAAAAAAAAAAATATATATATATATATATATATATATATATATATATATATATATATATATATATATATATATATATATATATATATAATTTTACAGCAAAATGCCATTTTCAAATATGTTAAAAAACTAATAGTTTGATTTGTTCCCAAAGATTAAACATCAATGCTCCCTTTTTTAGGAATAACAAGCCACAAAAACATAGTTCTTATTAAAAAAAAACATCTGAACCATGTACAAAACAAAATACTTCTTTAAAAAACACAAAACCATAAAAACAAGAAAACACAATAGGGGCCAAAGTCAAAACAGTGTCTTTCTCAATCATGTCTGCCTTTGAGGAATGTGAAATTGGAGTGCGAATAGGGCATTATTTTGGGCCCTGTGGGCCAGGAAGGAGGGAAACAGAAGGAATGGGGCTGCAGAAAAAGAGATAGACATGGTAGCTGGATGAAGAAGCAATGCCTGTAGAGACGGGGGATTTAGGACAGCTGGCTTCACTTGCATTTGTACTTAAACCTGCTATGACTACAGATATCTAATCAAGCAAATCAACCATTCTGTGGTTATAATTACAGACTTTCACTAACAACAAGTACTTTAAGTAGAAAGTAGAAGTGTAGTAATCACAGAATGAAGTTAAAGCATTTCAATAGAGTTAAGAAAAAATTACATGGTAGGACATTAAGTCGAATTAGTTTGTGATAAGTTGTAGTTGCTGTAGCACAAAGTTAACAAAGTTAAAGTATTTTTAAATTAAATAATAAAAAAATAGTTTTGTTTTGAATTTTAATATAATCAAAAATAATATTGGATTATGACACTTTTAGAAGGATTTAACATAATTTAAGGATTTAATTTGTTGTCCTGTACAGAGACAAGCTTAATCAATCAATCAATCACTAAATCAAATAGGTGCCGTACCCAACGTAAATAAAAAAAAATGGAATAAAAGTAACTTATATTTCTACAAAAACTCCCTGTAAGCCATCTGTTTATAGTAATAAACTAAACATAATTAAAAAGATATGTCCATTCAAAATTTATTTCACACCAATGGACCGATTACATAAGTCTTTGTGTACAAAAGCGTTATTCAGTCCGGAATGGAAAACACATTAAATGAAATGTGTCCAAACCTTTTCAGCAGCAGTGTTGCTGGCACAGTTTGTGTCACTTCTGTTATTTTACAAAATGCTTCCTTTCCCTGGAGTTTAGTGGGACCACAAACCAGGAACTAGTCCAGGATATGTGTGGCTTGCACTGTGGATATATTCAGTGCCCTTCACGCCATACATGGTGCCGTGATCAGGGTGGGAAAATGGTTATTGAATATTTTCCATGTATTTCCAATTATAATAACTAAGGAAATATCATAAACACTTGTTTTAACATTCTGGTTCTCTGGTTTGCCAGTACCTAACCTTTTAAGTATTGGTGCTTAGTTGAATATATTAAAAGGTAATAATGATATAGCATAATCCAAATTATATAAACACATGTAATACAGTCATGCAGTTTCATCTCATCCTAGTACAAATAAATTTCTTTACCCATAGAAGGTTGTCAGGATATCATGGCATGTCCGAATTAATCAATTATCCTGAACTACCTTTCAAAATATTAATGACCTTCTTTTCCCTTCTTACCATGTACCTATTTCTTCTGTTCCTGAGTTCTCCTAGATGTCCTTAGCCATGAAAAGGGACAATATAATGGGGGCAACTGAATGTCTGAAGGATGAATTCTTTCAGGACAACAACTGGGCACAATTTGGCCCAAGGCCCTGGGGGTCGGCTTAATAGAGTGAGAGCCCCAGCCCCCATTGAGATACTCTGAGACTATTAACTCTTAACAACTCCCCAGCTTGGGCCTCATTATTTATTCTGTTCAAGCATTTCTCCTCCCCCTTCAACGCTCACTTCTTTTCTTGTTGCCCCCTGAGTTATTGTGTTGAATTGATTTTGTACTTAGTTAATCATTCAGTGTTCTTCCAGTTTGTAAGTAGAGTGGCTTCTTGACTGGAGGGCTAAGATATTGGGGCTGTAAAAGCCCTTCAAACCACTTTTAGTGGGCTGCTTTTGGGTGCATTACTCCTTCACTTGTTTGTGGTGTTGCCATAAAGAAGACTATTGGATAACTGTTAGTGAAATGAACATTGATAAACAATACTTATACTCATAAAGCCATTATAACGTAAATTAAGTTAGGTAATGTATAGAATGCATGATCTTCAATCTTCAATCCTGGAAATTTTTCCATTTAATGCGTAATATTATGTTGCTATTATAATTTTAAAAAATAATAAAAGTCATGGTGAAGGGAAAACAGTTTAGGTAAAGGTTCAAGTCAGGTTTTGACAAAAGTGAGGATTTTAGTGTTAAACACCCCGGCAATAGATATGTTAAGTTTAAAACTACAAATAATAAAGATGCAAGGCTTTTTGTCTTTGTGTCATTTAGGCATAAATCAGATATTCCTGACATTAATCAATATACACTATAGTTATGAACATAAGCATACATTTTAAATTGATTGGTTGTTTGTGGATATTTTTGAGTGTCTGGTTTAACCCTATAAATCTCATCAGTTTAATCAAGTGAACACAGAGTTGGTCTTCAGGGTCAGCTGAGCTATTAAAAGCAAAATGACCTTCTACAGCTGACTGAACCTTTTAGATGCTCTGCCACAGTGGAAATCAAGTTAAAGTGTCAGACGGTTATCAACCTTTCCTCTTTCTCTTGGCCTTTGCTTTTCTGATTCTTAACATTTTTAGCCATTTATGTCTTTAAACTGGCAGCTCTTTTCTGTTGGCAGTCCACATACAGATTAGGCTTCTAGAGTTCACTATTGGCTTAAGTTTTAGAAGTAGATGAAAGGACCTAAAGCAAGGTTCAGTATGTAGTATTTGATGATTTAAAGTGAACAACTTCTGAACTTAATCATTGGGCTTCATCTGTTCAGTAAATACACAGTTACATGATCAGCTATTAACCTATTATTATTATTATTATCATTTGTTTTCTTTCAGCTTCAGTGATAAATTAATCTAACAGCATGTCTTTGGAATTAAAAACCAAACACCCAAGAGCAAACCCACGCACTCATGGATGATACATTAAAATAAATAACACATAACAACTGCAACTTCCTTTTATCCACAGTAAAAACTCTGAGGATAAAGTTTATTCATTATTTATTTATAGTAAAAAAAGTTTAAAAAATCTGCAGGAAGGTGGATGACGAGGTGAATGAAGCATTTTCTAATGGATTAACTCTGAGATTTACCAAACTGTTTTAAGTCATAAGCTATTAAAGGTCTTTAGGTAGAGAAGGTCTGATGTAGGAAAAAAAATTATAGAGTGATTGATTCACCCCAAGTGTTCAGTATAAATTGTATGGCAGTTTTGGATGGAAAGAAATGCTGTCATGATGAATTAGTTTGTCAGTTAAGTGCACAGCACAATCAAAGCTTGAACAAATTAGTAAAGTGTGACTTTTTGTGAGTTTTGGCCAGGCATGGACCAAACTAGTCAGAAATCGTGTGGATGTCAGTCAAACAAAGTGTGACTTGTTGGATCTCTTGTTGGATCTCAAGGGGTTGGGTCAGACATGTGATATCCCATAAAATAGGTACAACAAAAACCACAACACTCACCACCCACCGATGCCTATTTGCTCCTGCAACTTTGCCAGAGCCCTCTCTGAAGCTCAATAGCCGATATTCATTGCGGCCTCATTGCTGCTTTCTCCTTCATTCATAGGGACCACCGCTCAGGCCAAGGCCTCCCTCTTTGGTTGCTAGCTCTCTCCACCCTTGCCTGACAGAGGAATTATATGGCTGTTGCAGTAGAGAAAAGGGGCCATGCTCGGTGCCAGTAAAAAACACCTCTCCCCTCCATCACCTCATTATGCTCTTGAGCGAAAACAAGCAGCCAAACTTTGCCAGCTATTATCCCTCACAGGACGAGAGAATTGCAGCCTTGAGCCTTGCTGGTCAGGTTTTGGATTTAGCTGTGTTGAGTGGGAAGGAGGTCTAAATAATTCATGAGAAAAAGATGTGCAAAAGACAAAGACCTTATCCAGTGCATGCCTAAATTATAAACATATCTGTTTTAAGAATGTTGGATTAAATGCCGCACCATGATACAATTATCTGAAAAATGTTTAGCTCCACACCCACAAACATCATGGCTGGTATTTCTAAAATATGTTTGTCTGCAGTTAGTAGCAATGCCCCATGCCGGCAGGTTTACATCTCTGCTTGGAAATTCTTAGGTCTTAAAATAAAATCTCTAAATAAGTTATGGTAAAGAGTGGTTCTTACTAATGCTCAGGTATTCTTTTTGTGACTATATTAATCCTGAAGCTTTTTTCTTTGTGAAGAGCCGGACCCATCTGGAGAGGCTGCTCTGATGTGCTTTTGCTCATTTCAAAGAGCCATGAACTCACCAGAGGTCTCCCCTGATGTAATCAAAGTGGCAGCTCAGATAGGGGTAAGAATCCGATTTTGGTTGTCAAGTGAAAAAGGCTGGTGAAAAGCACAAGAGGCTCCAAAATTGAGTTTTTTTTTTTTACAGCGTGCTTTATTTTGTCTTCTTCCTAAAAGCAGTGCGAAATGTTAGACATAAAGAACAAAATTCAATAGCATAGTAAAAGCAGCTAAAAAGCAAAAGCTGCTCTTCCGGATTTGTTAGAAAAAATAATACAGGCTCATAAAAATACTTTTCCAGTTGATACTTAAAAATCTTATTACATAGTCAAAATCAAATTGCGGTTAGAACAAAGGACTTCTTTTCATTAAATACCTGTGTTCACTTTTAAAGGATTACCTAAATCCTATCCAGTGCACTTTCCGTTTCACTGCTCATTCCCCAATCCTGCACATACTGTCTACTTGGTCAAGAACCAGTGTATCTAATCGGAACATAATTACCCATCAGGAGCCCAGAATGTTTCCACAAAACAGTTTATCAATAAAGAGCTTTTGACCAGAGAAGAACTTATGTTCAGTTTCTATAATGAGGACTCGGCGCCCCTGCTGAAAGGTTCCCTTAAGTTTTTCCATATTTTTTTTCATCAGAAGAAAACGGTTTGTGACTCGTCTTTGGTGTGCCAGGAGTTAATTGAAAACATTGCAGGGGAAAGTCGAGTCTGGGGCCCGGACCGCCAAATTGATTCATTATCCGAAAAATAATAAAGGGCCATTCTAACTGGTAAAGCCACTTTTAGAGGTCAGATTTATTTTATTAAATCAAAACAGTTTTTTTTAAGTTAAACATTAGACATTGTAATATCTACAGAGATGCTAATACATTTGGATAGTGTGGCCTCTTTACACATCATGCATCAAAGTACCAGTTGTCAGTTTCTCATCAATGGCACAATAAAAAAGTCACAGATTTATTTTCCTTTGGCCACAAATGCCAAGATTAATGTCTGAGATATCTTAAACAAAGACCTCAAAAACACATTGCCTCTTTTAAATGATCACTGCTTAATTGTATAATGGGCAAAAGTGGGGGCTGATGCTTTTAGCAGGGAGCAATTACATAATAAAATGTATGCACTGCCTTTTTTTCCTAACAAAATATTTTTTAGTTTTAAAAAGACAAAACCATCCCTATATTAGACATTAGATTTCAGATTTTAGATTTTTAGATTGTCATATGTCGTGTTGGACACAGCTGCAGTGATAAGTTCAAAAAGTCCTGAGTCACCTGTTCTGTGATGGTTATACCTGTTCTGACAAATAGAGAACAGAGAACCAACAGAGGACTAACAAAAACAAGAAAACAGATGGATTACAGTCTGTAAGTGTAAATGGTGAGAGGATGAAATAAACAGGTGTGTTTAAACTTTTGACTGATGCTATGCGTCTCAGTTTAATTAAAGAATCACTAAAAAGTAAAAAGTAAGACATGAATTGTGACTAATGTGTTCATGTTTCAATTTCAGTTTTTCTTTCATGACTATCAACATCTCTTGGCCCAGTTCAGGTCATACTTGGCTGACAGAACCCGAGGCTGTCTTTACCATTTAAGGATCACCCTAAAGCTACAATGCTTTTAAGAGAAGCAGCCCTTGATCATGAATCACTGTATGCAACTTGCCATTTTAGGACATGTAGCCCATTTACATCCTGTAGTCCAGATCATATGGAAACTTTTTGGAATGAAATGCACATTAACTTTGCAGGCTTTGTTAAAAACATATTTTTTAATGTTGGTAAATTACTTTACATTTTTGACAAACTTTGGGGACACACCCCAGAAAGCCTATTTTAGGTCATAAGACTTATTTTCTAGCAACTGTTTTTCACCTATGTTTTTATCCACTCTTTCAGGCAGAGTGCTTCTAGTTCTGAAGAATCATTGGACCACATGCTGAGAATTACATAGAAGACGTACTGTTGTTTTAGTTAAGAGAACTGAAACGTTCACAACTTTGGTTTTCCTAATATAGTTTATTTTGATTGTAAGTTGCTACACATAATTTTAACATGGTTTTATTTAAACGTTATTACTAAACTGCTCATGAAAGGTCTTTAACAGCAAACACATGCAGGGAAAGTTCGAGGACACCTTTTCACTAAACACAGTTTCTAACAGGAAGATTGTTTACATGGCGTTTTCAGGTGGAGACTTTCCTTCAAACGTCATCACAAATGCCAACATTTCAAATACGTAATGTCTACATACTCCGCATGGGTTTGGGGAATGGTTTCAGGGCAGATGAATAAAATTGAACTTTTGGCCATGATCTGCAAAAACATGTCCAGTCAAAACAAGTAAGCAGCATTAAAGTTAGAGGACCAATTAAAGGTGTAAAAAAGTAATGCATGGACAAAAAATGGGTTTCACTGAACATCACCAACTGCCAAAAGCAATGTGTTTAGTAAGCCAAGATTTAGATTAAAGTTTTCAAAATGGAACAAAAATGTAAGGTTTGGCTTTTGGAACAACTGACAAATCATATCTTACTGCTGGCCCAAAATATCTTGAAAGCAGATATGAGATGCAATGCGATGAAAAGTGTTCAGTATCAAGAAAATCTGTTTTGCCAGAGGTTCTTAGACATTTGGACTAGTAAAGGTAGAGTTAATTCAAAGCTGCGAGCCTTTTCCTTCATCAACTCAAAAAACAGTCAAAAGTTTAGACTGTAAAGATGGACTTTGTAGTTCTACAATTCCAGACTGTAGTCCATCTGTTTGTGTTCTACAGTACATACTGTGTACATCCCCTTTTCTCTGTTCTCTAATGATCAGGACCCCAGTAGTACGTCTACAGAGCAGGGATTATTGGGTTAGTGCATTATTCCTATCCCAGCAGTGTCACTGAGGTGTTTAAATGAATCTACAGCAGCACTGCTGCACTAACACCCCCTCACTACATTAGTGTCACTGCAGAACTGACAATAAATAATCCACCATCCAAGTGATATCTGTTCTGTGATGCTCCTGACCAACAAAGAACAGAGAACCAACAGAAGACTAACAAAAACAAAGAAAACTGATGGACTACAGTCTGTAATTGTAAAACTACAAAGTTCATCTATATGAAAAAGACAATGGCACAAGGTGTGTCCAAACTTTAGACCGGTGCTGTATATTATTATTCAGCACCTCAGATGAAGAATAACTTATTGCTAAAGTACTTCATCATTCCATTCTCTATTCTTAGCCACACAGATACATTAAAAAAAATAAGTTTGTTTTGGAATTCATCATTCATTTCCCGCTTTGCTGCTCGCTTCCAGTTATTCCAGTCTGTCGGCCGTTCGAGACCCGAGCTCATTATTTCATGCGCTGCATGCTGGGCCCCCTTTATGTCGCATGGGGTCGAAACGGAGAGCGAGAGCCCACATGGAGTGTGTGGATGGGCTGGGGGGCTGAGCGGATCTTTCCCACATGCTACCCCGTGGCTCAGCTCTGAGGAGGTGTCAGAGCGCCTCGGAGGAATGAAGTGCCTAGGCATTGTGCAAACTCAGCTATTATGTGCTTAAGATTACCATGACAAAAGTGCCACTCGACTTCTCCTCCATTCAGCTAGCTCAAGTTCTCTTGTCCCCTCTCTAATAAAACATTTTGCAGCAATCGTCCCTGTTTTGAGGGCCGCGCCGATGAGAGGGGTTAGAATGAGGAGGCTGGGGTGTTTAAAAGGGTGAAGCAGGGAAGGAAGAGAGCCAAGGTTGTCTCTGCAGAAGAGACTTGCTTGGGACTAAGTAAACAAATGTACCCACAAACCTCAAAGGTTTCTTCTTTTTCTCCCCTAAACAGCTTCTTCAGGGGATAAGAAAGTAATTTAGCGGCACTGCTCTATTTAGATCTGATTACCAGCGAAGAAGCACTCATAAATATTAACACTCAGCAATTTATATGATACACACACTTGTGTGATGCAAAAGTTTTAAGTAATCTATTTTGACTACTGTGCTTACAGAGTGCTGCAGTGAAACACACACACACAAAAAAAAATGTGAGCACACGTGAGCAGAACAGTGGGCAACCCTGTACACAGTGCCCAAAGGACAATTGGGGTTAGGTGCGTTGACCAAGGGCAATTCAACCATAGCACTTGGTGGGACCAGGAATCGAACCAGTCACAAATCTGGTTCCCTAAACACAAGCTTAAGATTGTTCCAAGTTCAAACATTCCTAAATACATAAATTGTTCCTCTGAGTTTTAAAAAAAAATGTCAAACGAGGACATATTAAAATAGGGCTTTTCTAAATAACCAGATTATATTTCTGCAGCATTTTAAATAATAATTTTAAAACTTGTACTGAGAATTTTTTATGGACTCATTTTCACTTAAGTCAATTTAGAACATAAAGAGTAACTTTGTATGCAGTTTTGTCTACTTTAAATAATATTTCTCCCATAACTACTAATACTAATTATAAGTATTTAGTTTACTTGTTTATTACTATTTAGTTTACTTGTTTAACAAGTATTACGACCTGAATAAGGCTGTATTTCTAAAAGCCTGAACATCCATCTTTCTTACTTTCTAAATTATTTTAATGTTCTACTAATTGGGGAGCAATTCTTTCACAGATAAAATACAACTGATGAATGGTAACTGGGACTTATGACAGAACTTTGATGCCAAACGCTTGTTAGTTCATGTTCTTTCGTTACGGTTAGTTAACAAGCTGGCAGACGAGCATCATTAGCCTACATCATATGATGAGCTCAGCTGGGCAAGCCACATCAGAACATCCCAGCTTTTCACAGAAACCGTTGACCTTAAAAAGTCGAGCCAACTTTCCGAGCCCCGTTATTCACCGTGGCGGAGGCCTGCTGGTCTAATAAAGTGAGTTTAAAGACCAAACCAAATATACATCTTGTAATAAGCCAAGTTTTGTCACATCGGAACAGCACGGTTTCACTTTTCAGATGAGCAGAGGTTAACATTGTTTGGGCGAGGGAGGGCAGACGAGCGTCTGTTAAGCAAACACAGTGATTAAAAAGTAAACAAACGCTGGTCTGGTGGTGGCATGTATGCCCCGGGTAAAGCCGTTCACTTTTATGCTTCCCTTCTAACTATTACCACAAGTCAGAGTTTAGACCTTCAGCAAACAGCTTCTGTTTGCAAAGCCAAGAGAACTGATGCTTCTGTGTGTAAATCTTAATCTGTTCCCCAAACACTCTGCTAAGATACCATGACATCACAAGGGTAAAGAAAAATGTACCTGTGAAGAAATGACACACGTACTTTGTGTTTTTTTTGTACTTTTTTTGTCGTTTTATGCCCTCTATAAAAAGTACATCACTGAGGCAGTCATACAGTGGATTTAGACATTTTTCTACAGTCAATATTTCATCTTTGATAAAACAATTTAAATCCTCTGGAAAGCTATTTACACTGTACAGAATTACGAAAATAAAACAGAACAACAAAATATCCACCTCCCCTTTAAAGCTGGAATATTGTGACCCTTTGTGTAATTAACTTTTCATGTGGAAATTAAACAAAAAAAGCTTATAAAACAGAAATCATATATATATATATATATATATATATATATATATATATATATATATATATATATATATATATATTTTATTTTCCAAGTTTCAATAAGTTAACACATCCTTCTAGGGAACATGAATAAATATAATGATATTCTGCAAATCTTTAATACACAATTCCTATTCATTTTGATGGACAAGATATGAATTTTTTTTTTTTTAATTACTTTCTTTTAGTAGATAAATAGTAATTGTGTATATTCAAATTCACAGAAGTCTGTTCCGTGTAGGAAGTGTTTTACCTTAAGTAAATTTGTAAAATTGCTTTATTAACCACCTACTGTGCCACATTAACATCTGCAGTGCTCATTTTCTCATGGTGGTTCCAGTTAATGTAATTAGGATTGATCTTATTGTGTAGTAACACTCCGGCAGTGCAAAGCTTTCTGATTAATTCTTTGCAATCTGTAAGTAACATCTTTTTTTTCATGGCAAGCACACACATTTCTCTTGAAGGCAACAAGTGTGTTATTCTTTGAGAACGGCAGAACAGCACTTTGTTTTTCTGTCAGTATCATTTTAAGGCAGTAGTGTTGGACTGAGCTGGTCACATCCAGGTAGCTAATGAGCTCAGTAATAAATAATAAAATTGTTCCACAGTTCCCAAAGTTCAGTTCAGTTTCCGAATGGTGCATTCGCATTGCAATGAAAACTCAATGTAATGTCCGAATCGGACGGGGAAAAGGCACGCGTTAGTCAGGGTAGTTCATGTACAGTTGCAAAGGCAAAAAAAGCTTGGAAGCTTATACATACTGTACAGTACCTACACATATCAAACGACAAATTCACTCATCCTCTATAGGATTTGCCCGATTGGCCTTGAATTGCATTTTGCTCAGTAATCTGTCCATTGAACATGGCTGGAAAAGACTTATCGATAGTGGACATATGAAACAAAATGATTTTTCTTCTATATAAATAATATATATTTACTTTTAGAAAAATGCCATGTGGATTACATTACTGATTTGAGGGCAAAAGTAATATGGTCTCAAGTATCTGTCTGGCCAACAACCAAAATTTGCAAGCTTTAGGTTTCATGACAAAAATCCTACAGTTTAGATTCGTATGCAGACAATAAAAGGCTTTTCTCTACACAACTGTCAAGAGAAGGCGGCATATGATCCTGGAAGGAAGATAATCAGATTTAACAAATGCATTTCGGAGACTTCGAAATGAAAACAAAGGTCGTCTCTCACTTTGTTGGTGCTCAGCGAAAAAAAAAGGTAATGTACTGTTTAAAGGTTGGTTTTGCGCCTACATATTTCGGTCGACAAGGCAGAAGTGCTACAACTGTATTCAGTCCACCCTGATCTTTGGAGATGAAGGCGGCCGATCGGATCTGTTTAAAATGTCAGGAGGAAAGCGGGCGCCAGGAGGGCGAGACTGCGCCAGCTGGGCGTGCACGCTCCCGAATTCCCCACTACGTCGGGATCGGGGGAGTCGTCGTCGTCGTCGTCCTCGTAATCGTCCGTCATGTAGCCCGAGCCTTCCTCGGGGCGGACGGGCGGCGCGCCGAAGCACAGCGTCTGCATGCTGACTTTGACGAACTCGCAGATGGTGCGCTCGGCGCCGTCGCACACGCACGTGTCCAGCTGCTGCGCCTTGGGCAGGCGGCGCATGTGCGCGATCACGCCGCGGCAGGCGCTCGTACACGTCGCGCCGCTGAACAACTTGCCGCAGTGCTGCAGGTAGTCTGCCATGGCGGAGCGGCACTGCGCGTCGCGCTCGCACTGGCGGCGCGCCTCGGTGCAGCCCATGCTGCTGGTGCGCGGCAGGCACGGCTCAATGGCGCGCTTGGTCTCACGGCACAGGCGGTCGTCGGCGCAGTTGCAGTCCTCCAGCGCCGGGCCGTTTTTGGTCAGGTTCAGCTGCACGAGCGACGCGATGCAGTGGCTCGGGCACGTCCGCCGGTGGCCCCGGAGCACCGGCTCGCAGGCGCGGGTGTACTGGCCGAACGCGTAGTTGCACTCGGGCTCGGTCTGGCAGTGAAAGATCGCCTCCCAGCAGACAAGACGGCGCGGCCGGTTTCCAGACGGCCCGGCGCGCACGCACCCGCACAGGCAGAATAAACAACCGACGACCAGGAGCGCGAGCGGCCACGGGGACGCGCACGCAGCCCGCGCCGTCCGCTCCGGCCTCGCCATCTGCGGCGTCGCGGTGCTACTCATGCGTCCATGTCAACTCCGCGACCGCATGCTCTCCCGCGTCCTGCTGGGGTTCCACTCGCGCTTCCCTTCTTCTGTCGCCGCCGTTAATAAGGGTCCATGTTACTCCAGCATCCTGTGTCGCGGCGGCCGCACGCTCCAATTCGCTCGGAGGCTGGCGAATGTCGGCGTCACCGCGCCGCGCTTCTCATTCCTCAGTGAGTCGACTCGTGGCCGCAGTAAACAGTCCGCTGCGAGAAAAAACAAACAAACTCCCGACGTCGCCACCGCGCGCAATCCAATCGACTCCTTCGCGTCGCCGCGACTCTTTATTCAGTTAACTCCTGCAAAACTTTGCTCGGCTCCTATTGGTCCGAACGTGAGAGCCCGCAGTTGCCTACGTCACTCTGGGCGGGTTTGTTGTGGGCGGGTCGATGATGGAGGAGGAGGAAAAGGAGGAGGAGGAGGGGGCTTTGATTGGCAGTGTTGGACTGAGCTGGTCACATCCAGGTAGGTAATGAGCTCAGTAATAAATAAAAAAAATGTTCCCAAAGTTCAGTTCAGTTCAGTTCCACACATTTGTTTTTCTGTCAGTCTCATTTTAAGGCAGTAGTGTTGGACTGAGCTGGTTACAAACAGGTAGGTATGGAGCTCAGTAATAAATAATAAAATTGTTCCACAGTTATGGCGGCACGGTGGCTTAGTGGTTAGCATGTTCTCCTCTCAGCACTAGGGATTCCCGGTTCGAATCTCCATCTGGCTGGAGTTTCCATGTTCTCCCCGTGTCCGCGTGGGTTCTCCGGTTTTCTCCCACTGTCCAAAAATATGGATCAAGTTAATTGAGTTCTCCAAATTGCCCCATATAGAGTGTGTTTGTGTGAGTGAGTGTGTGCCCAGCGATAGATTGGCGCCTGGGTGTATCTGCCGAACCGGGAATCCCTAGCACTGAGAGGTAATGTAATATATGTGTTCTGCAAATGCCTGTTACAATGGTTTGTATTTTAACAGTTTCACCTATAATTGCTTTTAATATCTAACACCTATCAGAATCATACTATTAATCCCCAGAGGAAAATTGCAGATTGCTGCAATGGCTGTATACTACACCTATACTATGTTTTTTAAATCCACCGATCAAGTATCCAGATGGTGGTGCACTGCACTAGCACAGATATGATGGTGGTTTGTTATGGTGCTGGTATGGTTGAATCACTAACATCACCACATTCTTGTCACTGTAATACTTTTATGTTAAAAAATCCTCCACCTTCCAATAATACCTGTTCTGCTGTGGTTCTGCACATTGCCATACAGAGTAAAAGAGACTACAAAGCATTCACAGAAAAACTTGGACTACAGTCTGTGACTGAACACATCTTGACGACAGATTCATTTTCTACACGAAGAAGATCAAGCCTCTCTGATGGAGTAGATTATTTATGTAATGGCTGTAGGAATTTGTCTTTTCTTATTTCAAGTTTGTTCATCCTATTATGAATGCAAAATTTAAATTCATTTCATTTCTTTTAAATTCATCTTGTAATTCTAAAATTATCTAGTTCCTCATAGCACAATCTTCTTTATTATTATTATTATTATTATTATTGTTGTTGTTATATTATTATTACAATTACTAATTTTGTAAATGTTTTAATAATATGGTCAATAATTCTTGATTAATTTTCTTGGAATTAATATAATTATGACCGTGCCAAAAATAACACATTTCAATAATAAAAGTTTCTTTTCAGGAAACATCAGAAACATGATCTGTGGTCTGTATAAGGTATATAGAAAATGCTTTAGAGGTGGTCTGATCTATTTCTCAATCATTTGATACTCTAACAAAATAATGAATAGGCAGAATAGAAACTAGCAGGTATTCAAGACGTTTTAGTTGGCATGAGTTTGTCCATCCTTCCCCAGATTATTTACATTTTTAGATATGAAACTTCAATGTGTCAAAGTCAGCAACAGGAAAATGTGCCATGACTTGACTTTAAGCAGTAAGGATGATAAAGTGGTTGAAAGTGATCCTTCCTGGCACAGTTCTCCACTTGGGATGACTATAATAGAAAACAAGAACAACTGGACTCAGCTCTTAAAATATGCTTTGATATGAATTGAAGCTATGCTCGCCCAGGGAAAAAAAAGATAGTCCTGCAGTTGTGTAAAATGATATTGTGCAAGTTCACACTTGATCATGGGGGAGAAATGTGACAGGCTGCATCTGCGGATGCTAAGGTTAGCAGATCCAGAGAGTCCACCGGGCACAAAGACGGGGTTGTGTTTCAAACAAGGCTCTAGAGTCAGGAATGTACCTTTAGGCCAGTGTGCACTGAGCCCTACACCCAAAACAATGCACTCAATGTCAGTTACGGATGGTCAGATTTAAGAGTGGATCACGCCAGTGATGGATGAAGGGAAGTGTTTCTTTTTCGAGTCAAACACTGCAGCTGCATTTATTAAAAAAAAAACAGACATCTGTTGCCATGAGGAAGCTTGTGTTCAAGCAACCTTCGGGTTCCATCAAAATTTTCTTTATGATTCCTTTAAGATTCAATTTGCCACAGTTTATATTCCTTTTATCGTTTACTTGTTTCACTATTAATCTGACCTGTGTTTTCCAGTATCACTTAGTTATCTAAGCAATTACAATGTTTAAATCAGTTTAAATTCCTTAAATACAAAATCATTGCAGTTAAATGCATTAGCCAAAACTGAATTAAAAACAGCAAAGTAACATACAGTCATCCAAAAAAGTATGTAAATGTTTCTGTAAAACAATGTAATTTAATAAGCAAATTAGGTTTTACTCTTCAAGTTGCTTGGATTTCTGTGAAGAACAAAATTATAATTTCACCAACTTTCTCCAACCACTGCAGCTGCCATATTCTACTTTCAAAAAAAAAAAAAACACATACAGCTAGCACCTTCTCTTTATGAGTAGACTACACAGAAAAGTTCAAACAAGCAAGAATGTTGCAAAATTTTGCAGGTAAAATTTTGCTGGTGCACAAGCTATTAAAAAATTCCGTATTTCAACATTCCACCTGTAAGCTACAGCCAAATATGTTTATGTGGTGCTTGGCCAAGCTGAAAACTGGTCTCATAATTCATACTGCTTCACCTCTCTTTTCCAAAAAAATGTTTCACAAAACTTATTTTATTAATTTGCAGGCCTACCGAATTTATACTACTGTTAAACACAAATTGATTATAATTTTCATAAATACAAACATTTATTTACCATATGGTGATGAACTTAACATTACATGACCAAACAATCCCATATCTGATGTGTCCCACATCACTCCTTTGGTAAAATGTAAAGGTAAAGTGATACCTTTACATTTTTCTTTTTTTAACAGTACAACATATTTTACAATAGTGGTTTACACAGTAATGTGTCCATTATGCACATTAAATGATCAGTAACAGATTAAAGCACTTTAAGAACTAGCAAAATCCAGAATGATGCCAAAGGCTTTTGAATATGATTAATAAGGTGGTGAGGATATGTTAATGTAAACAGAGGGTTTATCCACCGAAACCCAACTCTATTCTTCCTGTAGGAAATGCAGTAATATTTTATTTTAAGTAACTAGCTGCTAAATGATACCAAGCCATGGAAGTCTACATCCAATAAATCTCAGCCATTTTCTTTTAGTGTTTAAAAATGTTTGCAATTTCTCAGCCATTGGTCATTTAAAAAGCCTGTTCTTGGATAATACTGCTCAGCTGATGCTAGCAAAAGACAGGTGAAGGTAGAAAGGTAGACATAGGTTTATTATTGTCTCAGTGAATGATTTGTTGTTCGGTGAGAAAATTCAGCTCATTTCTTTCAAATGAAGTCAAGCATAAACAAACTATTTTTTTAAAAGAAACATAAAAATAGACCTCAATAAGAGACTTTTTAACAACTTTACATGGACCTAAAGGAGCACGAAAATGGAGTGAAAAAAAGACAAGGCTCAACCAAGCAAACTATTTTCTTTGGCAGACTGAATTTACACACTCCAGATGTGACGAACAGAGGAGCGCTGCATGCCATTAGTTTTTGATGGTGCCATTAAAAGAGCATTTCTGCTTCTATAATGTAATTAAGGGGCAGATGTGATGGTCACTGCTTTATATAACTCTCAGCTGAAGAATACTAATGAGAAAATAATTCTACAAGGAGGAGGTTTCTGGATTTGTTCAAGATATCATACTTCATTCCGATAAGTTGCAATCATTTAATTTTGAGATGCACAATTGAATAATGATAGTCAATCAATTCTTTTGTTCTTAATCATGATGCAAATTAATTTTTTTCTAATAAATAGATATTTATCAGACTAAAAAAGTCCGGTGTTGTTTAGAATGGCCATGGGAGTTTTGGCTTTTTAATCATTTATGTAATCACTGTCCAGACTTTATCTCCAGCCGGAAACCCAGCCCCAGTCATACATATTAAATGTTTATATAAACACATGAAATAAATAGATGTTGTTGGTAGCTTTTTGATATACACATACATTGTGTCTGTGTGCATACTGTTTGTTCGTATATGGGTGAAGGCAGTGTGTTTAGGAAAGGAAATATCTACAGAAAACTGCAGGAAATGTGCAGACAGGAACAATCCATTTATATGGATAAGGAACTTCCTTTATGGGACCATAAGGAAAAGAGATAATGGGAAGTGATAAGTCAATGAAACTGCATATACGAAGCATCTGGCAGATTGGTTTGGCTAAAAAAGTTTTTAACAGCCCCATAATTTTGGGGAGTTGTCTGCAGGTTTTTATATCAGTTCAGCAGACATCATTTATCTCCACTATCATTGGTGTCTCCAACAAATATTTCAAGAATATTAATTCCAAATTAAATAACAAAATCTCAATCTCTCTATATATATGACCACATTAAATACATTTATAAATATAATTGATATCTATTTTAAAGCAATGAAGCCTTAATGTTTGCTTGAACTGGGTCCAGTTTATCAGTTTTAATTTTTAATAGATAGTTTTAATAGACAGTCTTATTGTTATTCACTGTTAATGTTGTCCGACCGACAAAACAATACTAGGGGGGGTTTCTTTGTCACTTTACAATAATTAAATACTACTACTACAATATTATTATTATTATCATTATTATTATAAAAAGTGTATATATATATATTTATGAAGTTCTCTGTGTGCACTGTAATGTTCTGCTACTGGAATTTTAATTTCCCTGAGGGAATCCTCCCAAAGGGACCATTAAATTTTTATGTAATCTAATCTCTGTGGGTTTAGAACACTGCAAACTTCCCCTGAGAAAATGTACTATTATAAAAACACTATATAAAGAAAAGAATTTTAAACGCACATTCTCAATATTTTTAATAAATGCTTTTTATTCAATCATTATTTCTGAGAAAATATAAATTAATCAGTTATATAAAGTCATTATTTCAACATTGTGCATTCTTATCGGACCCAAACAAAAAATATTAGAAATTAATTATTTTATCTTAACGATTATGGGTTTTGATTACCAAGTTGCAGTTATTTAAGATTCCACTAATTTTGCCTTTATTCCACTAATCCTAAAATCCTGTCTGAAATACACTGACAAAACACTATTAAAATGTTTAGGCACCTAAACGTTTCAGCAATTATTTAATCAGCCAATAATATTGCAAGAGGGTGGTGCATACATTCCCGATAAAGGTAAAATCACATTAATCATTAAAAAAAAAATTGACCGTGGCATTATGATTGGTGTCAGTGAGGCTAGCTTGAATATTTCTGTTGTTGATGATCAGTGAGGTTTTTTCCATATGGGTTCCGAAAAGGCGACATTAAACGCAATGAACAAATGTGGCTTTAGAATATTTAACACATCCAACCTGTGAGACTGTTTAAAGAACTAAGCATGAAAATAACATGCCTTTTAAAAGTGTTTATAAAATCTGTGTGCTACTGAAAAAGAAAATCACTAAAATTCTATTAATTCTATTTGAATAATAAAAAGTAAAACTGACAGGTAATGTTTTAGACTTTACTGCACTGACACTATATTAAATAATTCAGCAATATATTATGATTAGCTGTTGAAGTATTATTAGTAAACTTCACGAACTTAAAAAAAATAAATGAATAAAAAATAAAAATAAAAAAAAAACAGTTGAATGCTTAGATATATACATCATGTATTCTCAAAATTGACCAAGCATATGTAAATACACACAGAGAGAAGGAGAGAGAGAGAGAAAGATATATTTCTTATAACATAAAATAAAAAAAATCTTAAAACAACAGTGAACTTAATAAACTGTGTCATTTGTTTTGTTTTTCTGGACGTCATGCTGAAGTAAATTGGTTGCTTTTATTCCTCATGGCGATGCATCATTTTACTTTCACAACTATAAATGTGATCAAGGCCGCTTTCCCCTTTTTTGGATGTTGAAATAAATAACAATTTCTCTTCTCTTTTCCTTATGGTATTGGCCGGACTTTAATAAGAAACACAGGCTAGCAACACTGCCAAATACTCTCTCTCTTTCATTCTGTCCTCCTAAGCCAAACGATTCGATCACATACTTTCACAGTTATGGCTGCTAATGAACTTTTTTATGCCTCTGGATAAGTGGCTATTGAGCTGTAATGTCCCATAAAGAACCTTCATAAAAACCATATATGACGTTATTTGACCATTTTATTCTGTTTTATAAAACAGTTGAATTGTGTAATGCATGGAGGTGTACAATATGGTAGTTGTTCCAACAACTTAACTAGTGGCTTGTGCCTATGTTTGCATTTCAGAGGACATGCTAACTACATTTGGAGCGGGGGGGGGGGGTGTCCACAGTGGAACAGCTGCTTCGGGGTACCAAAGCTTAGAACATGACAGCAGCTGTTGTTAACTCTACGGCAAGAAGGGCAGACAGCTGCCTGATCAAATCGCTGTGGCTGCTTAGAAAGGAAAAGTCTAAGAAAGCATGTTTCCTTTGCCTTACATGTTGGATGTTACTACACAGGTCAAGATATGTGCACACACAAACACACACAATATATATATATATATATATATATATATATATATATATATATACACACACACATACATACATATACACATATTATTACATACATACATACACACACACGTGTGTATATATATATATATATATATATATATATATATATATATATATATATATATATACACACATACATTATACATATACATACACACATGTACATGCATAATTACACACACTCAGTGTTTGTCGGTGACACTTCTTTGTTCTTGTCATATATTGAAGGTTGGCTCCGGTTTATTCAAAATCTATTGTACATTTCCAACACAGCCATCAGCTTCAGACGGAGACGCAGATCGAAGGGAGAGTGTGTTGCCAGGGTTTTTTTGTTTTTTTTTTTAACCCCAGGCTAAGCTGAATCACTTACACACACATAGACCAGCTGTTCCAACACATGGCCCTCTGCCTCTCCGTACTGCATTAAAGACTATTTATATAGGCCTAAGGGGCTGTCATACCACTGCATAGAGGAGGAAAATGCCATGTGCACACTTGGGCCAATAAAGACATAACCCCTTAAAGACATGACACTAATCGAGCAAACATAGAGTTCAGCAAACCTTAAAAGCCTGAGACACAAGACAACATGTTAATAAAAAAACAGCTGTGGTTGCCACAAATATAAAACATTACAGATCTGGGAGTTGTCAGTTAATGCGATGATGTGCATGTGAATCAAACTGTGCTGTTCTGAGACATCATACTTTACAAGATAAGGGTCGGTGGAATTCTGTCTCATCAGGCCGTACACAAAATAAAGGTTCACTGCAAACATGTTGACTACTGTGGAAGTGGTGCACTATTCAATTTTGCACTAACATGGGAAAGTTTCAGAAAAGAGTTGCAATGTAACCTTCTCAAAAACACAAACATGCATAAAAACATATGTAAAACAATATATAGTAATCAGCCAAAAGTTTGGACAAACCTCCTTTCCATTCCACTTATTCTCCATGTTCTCAGTTTCACTTACTGTAAAGATGGACTTTGTAGTTCAGGCTCTAGTCCATCTGTTTGTGGACTACAGTACATACTGTGTATGTACCCTTTACTCTGTTCTCTAATGGCCAGGACCCCAATTGTAGCACCACTGAGTAGGTATTATTTGAAAGAGTGCAATGCTGCTCTAATGCGCCCTCACCGCATCAGTATCACTGCAGAACTGAAAATAAACAATCCACCACCCAAATGATACCTGTTCTGTGATGTTCCTGAACAATAACAAAAAAAAACAAAAAAAAAAAACAGATGAACTACAGTCTGTAAAAATTGTAAAACTACAAAGTTCATCTATATGATAAGTGGAGAAATTAGATGATGGAGCAAGAGGGAGGTGTGTACAAACTTTTGACTGATACTGTATATAGGATATATTGCATATACTGTATAAAACAGTGAAGGTCTATGTGTTCTAATGTAATCAGGTCCAGTGTATTCTACAGGGGTGGGTTCAGAAGATCTATGGCATTCTAATGAATGTAGGGGGCTGACTTTAACGTCATGTGTGCATGCTGTTCACGACTAGTTTTTACTTCATGTTGCCTAGAAATATAGACCAAAAAGAGTAAGGGAAGTGAAACTTTTGACATCCATCCCCCATCTGGCTAACTCCTGTGGTGCTCAGGGACCACTTTGCCTGAACATAAACTGTGTATTTGAAAAGCCGTCAATGCAGGGCTAAGCGGCAGCTGCCTCAGGATGTGTTAGAATAACAGAGCGACACAATGGCTTCTTTTCTAAATAAACAGATGTGGGCAAGTTGTTAAAACCTCAGAGAGACGCTTTTTTTCTCCAACTTTCCTCTCTCATCTGTGTTGCTGGAAGATGCTTCCCACTCTCCCCCTGATCATTTCCCCTGAATCTGTAAAGGATTATATGTTATATGTTAGTACCAGCATACGCAGCTAGTCAATCCAGCGTTCTGATTAGACAGGCATTTCTGCCAGACACTCTAGATAATTGCATGTTGTTTGTCAGGGCCCCTGCTCATTTCTCTCTGGGTTTGTCACAGTCTCGGAACAGCAACTTATTCCCAGGAAATAGCTGTATGTCCAGCCTCCTGGCACCATCCTCCTTGTTCATACAGCAGCTTGATTGTTAGGTAGACAAAGCTCCAGCACTACATACTGTACAGTACAACCAAGGACATCTGTGCTTCAGTCAAAACTTGGAAACCTTATATAATAATTATATCCACAAAATGACATCATAGTAATGTTATTTAATTCTGCAGCTGTAAAGTAAAATAAATACATTTCATTTTATACATCTAAAATTGTTTACTTTTACCTTGGTTACACCTTCACTCCACACCTAAACCTGCGGCTCTTAGCATAGGTGCTCTAAAATTTAAGGTTTCATACTTCATATCATGTTTTATACATACATTAAGTACCAGTCACCAGTATGTCTCCTATGCCAACACCCTTGACATTCAAACACACAAACACAGCATCTACAATGTCATTCTGTATTAAACACAAGGTAAAATATTCATCTTAGTGAAAATAGACATAAGATTGTCAAAGCCATAAGCCACAAACACACACCAACATATAAATATTACCCAATTATGCCATTATTTTAGCTTATGATGAAGTGGTACAATTTAATGATATAGAGCTAATGAAATACTAACAAACATTTCACAATGGAGAATACAGCACATCAAGCTGTAACCTTTAATCGGAAAAGCACTACCACAAGCTCCAGGAGTGACAGCAGTGATGATTAAATACATGTAAAAACAATAATCTGGACTTGGACCAGGAATTTTCAATAACTGTGCTGCATTAAACTCAAGCGATAATCGACCTTAGTCATATCATTAAACTGTAGTGAGGTCATTGTTCTTAGACAATAGCTGGCATAGCATTGCTTTTCTTTTTAAAATATAGTGTGTGATATTTTTTATGGACTAGTTATAGTTTAGTCTGGAGGTCACAAAAAAGCCAACACCAAATATATCATGTACATTTAAGCTAAAGTTATAAAAGATAACATGTACTTTCTTGACCTATGCTGTGTGTGTATATGTATGTGTGTGTGTTCAAAAGGAATGTGATGCAGTGTTGGCTTTAAACTTTTCTTTAGGTCCATCTTGTTTTAATAAATGTTTTAATCTATATTTGGTCAAATACTCAGAATTAATTGTCATGAAAGAAAAGGCATGTTCAATTAATTGTAAGGATACTGTAGTTGAAGCATGTACATGTGTCTTTATTACCAATGCAACCATGCTGTAAATGATGTATGTGTGGGTTTTCATAATATGACTGGCATCACCTCCCTTACTGAGACCCTAGGGGCATCTCGAATATACAGTATCTAGGCACCTAGGCCCAAGAAGAACAACGTACAGAACCAAGCATGATGAAGAGCATGCCAAAAAAGCATGTCATTATTTTGACTCACTGTGATGCATGCTCTCAACACAAGCATCCCATGCTCTGGTTTCTATAATTTGTGGTCCATTATGCGCTATCATTGCCATCTCTGAATCTGTTGCACATTCTGCCTTCCATTATAGCTTGACAGCACTTAGAGAAATTTGGCTCTTATACATGTGTTTTTTACTGATAGGGTGTCAGTGATGTTTTTAAAGCAAGTGGCTATTAAGAAACTGCCTTCTATTTTTAACAGTAAAAGACTATATATATATATATATAGTCTTTTACTATATATATATATATATATATATATATATATATATATATATATATATATATATATATTTGAATAGGAAAATGTGACACAGCAATGCAGCGGTTAGCGTGTCTGCTGGTAGGTGGAACACAGGTCCCTTATTTGTGGAGTCAGCCAGTTAAAATGTATTAAGCAGGAGATCCATCTAATTAAATTCAGTCTTTACTCCTGTCATTACTAAAATTGCTTCCAAATACAAAAAGCAACCACAAATGTTGGAGCAGCGGCAAGTGCTCAACACACAGCAAAAGGTCCTGGGACTGATTCCTGTCTGCATGTCTGTCTTTTCTGTGCTGTGTGGATTTGTACCAGGAACTCCGGATTGCTCTCAATTCAAAGACATGCTTTACAACTAAACAGTCATTCGGTAAAAAATGTAGATAGAATACGAATGTGGGCCAATTCTGGCTAAGAAATGGCATCACTGGCCCATTGCTGTGCTAAAACCCATCTGTTTTACAATTAGCAGATATTTTTTTTACAGCCATTTGTACATTTGCAGTTTTTTATTGGTCTGCATTATATAATAGTATTTCATAAGAATTAAAAATAAATACATAAATCCTGACTTTAAATATGACATAACAAAACTAAATCTTGTACTTTTTGCCAACTTCTGTAATGTAATAGTTAACCTGATGTGTGCAGATTTCGCCAAAATGGTTTCAGGTTTCCTTAACAATCACTGTTCAGTGTCAACAACACTGGTACCATGACGATGGATAAAGAATATGAGGGATGTTTTTTGTGACTGGAGTCGATGTATTATTTACTTAAGAGAACTGCAGCAGGGCATGTCCCATGTCTCGTGCTTAAGTAGGTGTTAGTTGTTGCCAGCTATTCATTTTTATACTGCTTCTTTACTTTTAATGGCTAAGAAGAAAGAGATAACTGACTGAAGGTGGCATGTCATGGTGGGGTTTTATAGACCCCTGCAATAAAAATAGCTAATTTAATTGTGATCAGCCGTCGGGGGAGTTGAGCAGTTTTACTGAACACGGTTTAGTACATATAAGCTCAGCACTAAAAATAAATATTCAGTCAGAATCTTAAATGTTAATTTTAAATAAAGTGGTCAACCTTTGCAAGCTGTGCTCAAGCAGCATTTTATGTATGCTTTTCTTACCTGTAAAAGCTAATCTAAAAAAATGGGTTGTACCTAAATAAGCAAACCATATTAAGGCCATTATTATTGCAGGCATTTTGTAATAATGCACTGAGTAAGTCTCTATCTGGTTTTCACCAAACTCCAGTGACAGATGTTTTTAGACACATTCATCACAGCCTACTCAAAGATCAGTGCACGGTAATCCATCAGGAAGTTATTGTAAATCAAAAGAGATGAACAATAAAGTGAAGAGACATACCTCTATTTGCTCTCCATAACCGTGGTGTAGTCTCAGGTTATGACCCAACGGTCTGCATTTCTATTCGATAGGGGCTGTATATTTTCCCCGTTCCTGATGATGGTTTGGTCATGGCTGTGAGACCGGGTCCTCCATGCTTTTTTAAGGTTAAATCAACTTGGCAGCAAGTGGAACAAGCTGTTCATCTACAGTGTCATCTCTTCTTTGACCTGAAAGATGATACATGTATCATCACTGCTGTAGAATGTCTATATCGTTAAACGTGATTTTACTTAGTAGCACTTTCTAAGAATATGGTATTCTTAATGCTTTAAAACACTTGAATTCCTAACAAAATATTAATTATAAAACATGTCATGCATCTGTTAATATATATAGATGTCCATAATCACACCCTGTCTTATGAACTTTGAAATAGAAAATATATGTTTATTGTTTTTAACTGTGTCAGAATAACAACAAACTTGATGGAGTAAATTATCACACGATCTGTTAAAAGCAACACCTTCCCTATTAACATAAATAAGTCCAGCTTTACTCACTGTATCACAGGTAAACCTTGTGACAATCCTTTCCCAATAAGCAGGCATTAGTAGAGCTTCAAAGGATGATCTACCACTCATCTCATAATCACCTGTAATAAGCTCCATTTCTAAAATGTAACCCCTTTGAATTACTTAACTATTCCTGCTTTTGTTTAGCTAGTTTAATGGTTCACTTTGCATGATCCAAATTTTGATTTGAAGCAGGCATTACAATGTGCGCAGTAAACTGCACCGGAGTTTATTTGATTGGCAGAAGCACAAAAATAACATGATGCTGGATGCATTAAAATCAGAAAGTATTCACACATTATAAATACTACAAATGTTTTTCATTTAGCTGAATTGGAAAAATAAGCACAGTTGTGTTACAGATAGAAAAAGATTTGCTCTGTTTCCTATTTGTTTTTTTAAAATAGCATCTTCACTGGATCTGTTTCATTGCACAAAACCTTTTCAAAGCCTGACTATTTGTTGTTTTCATTTCCAGTCACTATGAGTTGCGTTTGTTTTCATAAGGGATTTTATAATCGAGAGATTTACACAAATGGGAAAAAGACTCAGTCCTGCACAGGAATTTTATGGTTTTTGTTAAACATCCAAATTATAAAAAGACATTTCAACTCTGCTGTAATTGCTGCGATTTGAGTTCAGGATTGGTGCTATAAATATGAATTATACAAACTATTAAAAGCAGAAATGTACTTGTAAAGCTTTAAAGCTAAATTAAGGTAATGCACAAAAAAATAAAAAACTCAGAATATCTTTATTTATTCAAACAAGCTGTGCAGAACAGTTTGTTATTGGTTTCCAATCATGTCACGGTAAATCCAAACAGTATCTGGTGTCAGAAAATGTCATCTTAATTAAAGCACATACCGTCTAATTCAAAGATTTAAATTACTTCTTGTCAAATTCCTTGTTATATTCATTATTCGTTGCATGTTCATAAATACCCCTTGTTACACAGTTACATATATATATATATATATATACACTGTATATACACTTTATATACTACATTAACATAAACTACAAAAAACTGCATTATACACAAATAACAGCATCATTTATATTTTAACCAAATGTAAAGTAGTGTTAGGAGGCAAACCAGAATTTTTAATGTTTGTGTAGTTTAACTGGTAACCACTGGACCCTTATTAGGAATCCCAAAACCAGCATTGATTCAGTTTGTGCCCCTATCCAGGTGTTTTAACCATCCTAATGTATATGATATGATGAGTAAGTGCTGGTGTTTACTCTGATGAAACTGTCTTTTATTTTCACCCCTTGATAATGAGGTTTTTGAGGTCATGCAACTCAAAAGTAACTAAAAAATACAGAATAAAAACTTGTTGTCATTCATAACTAATAATACTACTGTATAAATATCAATTTATAAAATAATGAATACCTTCTAACCACTTACTTTGGGGATAGTTTACTGATTATACTAGCCACATTTCTCCGTTTTGCTTCTTCATGGGACATTTTTTTAACAAAAAAAAGTTTGTTAAATGTTATATAATCATTTACTATTTACATTAGACTTTATATTACTTTTATCATTATTATTATTTGACTTTATATATTATTTCTTTGTTCTGTTCTCAGTATTAAACTCTAGATTGAATTAATTGGATTTAAATAAAAACAGGTGACCCATCAATATCAGATTTCACTGATTGCTTGCAGACACATTAGCAATGAAAACAGGCTGAAAAGAGGGTCCACTGTATTCCATTTTCTCTGTATTTCGAAATGTGTAGATATTTATTCCATAAAGAGAATAATTCTCTAATAATTCCCTAAAAATATACCAACAACATGGACTTTAAGACTGCAGAACCTGTTACTGGTACATGGCTTTACAGCTAGTACTTTATCAGAATTACTGGACGTTAGTGAACACTGAACTACTGTGAAACACTTAACCAAGGGAAATATAAAAGATAAAGCTATAAAGGAATGTTACTGAAAAAAAGTGAAATACACTGGATGTCACTGCGTATTTACAGGTTTGGTCCTTCCAGTCTTCGAGCAATGGTTTTGACCGGTAAATCCTCTTTTAACAAAGTGACCCAAAAGCTCTTTCACACACACACACAAACACCCTCACGGTGGTCCCAGCTCCATCGTTATACCTTCTTCACCCCCACCCAGGCACATGTACTTCGTTTTTGACGCCTTAAGGACACAGACCACCTTCAACTTCTGTTAAACACTGTACTCCAGCGCATAAACAATGGAACAAGGGGAAGATACTGTGTGAAGCTAAGTAAGCACAGAGCTTTATACTGTGACGCAAATAGCAGGCACCGGTAGGTCTCTGTCACTGGTCATTAATAATAAAAGAAAATAAGGTATTCTTAGGAATTAAAGAAGGTCTGCTTCCAAAGCATTCAAGAATACTTTCAAACCTTCCCACTCATCCATTCAAAGTCAATGTGCTGTTTCTGGAACATTAAACTAAAGCACTTACAAGCACCATCTCAAAGCCCTGCAGTCTTGCAAGTGGCCATGCAAGGGCTCTCTTTAGCCTCCCACCCACCTCCCAACCCCTTTTTCATTTCTTTCCTAACTTTTGCACTCATCTTTGCCTTCTCATAGTTCCAACTTTTGGCAACTAAAGTCAATTCCTTTCAGCTAGAGTTAGTTTGTGCGAGGTGTGAATTATTTATGCGCATCTTAAGAAAAAGACTTTTGGTAATGTTTGTAATTGCTCCAAGGATGAGTTTTTATTTTGATTGTGCTCCCAAAAAATTATTTGAATTAGTTAAGTTACCAGCCAAAAATTTTTATCAATTAACAACGAGTACTGTACGTCATAAATCACTATGATGTGAAACATTGGTTGAGCACTAAAAACAACTGAGCAAAGCAGAATGCTCATTCATTAACACAACAGCAATACTTCCCATTGCATCACCATGACATAAATTATAGAGACAACACATTTGCTTTTAATGTTATTATATTTTGAAATATTTAAAGGCTAAATATTTGTGGAGAATTTCTTAAATGATTCAACAATAGACGCTGAAGGAAAACCTACACACATTCCCTTCTCTTCAAGAGCACCAGTTTCCTCACACTTCAAAGATCTATGAGTCAATTAAACTGGAAACACTAAACTGCCGCTAGCTGTAAATGCGAGCAAAAAAGTGTTTGTTTGTATATGCCATCTTATTGACCCATGATATGGGGGGGGGGGGGGGGGGGGGGGGGGGGGGGGGGGGGGGGGGGGGGGGGGGGGGGGGGGGGGGGGGGGGGGGGGGGGGGGGGGGGGGGGGGGGGGGGGGGAGAGAGAGAGAGAGAGAGAGAGAGAGAGAGAGAGAGAGAGAGTTAAGTCTTTATAGATTACCTCTGTCACTAGGTCACCTTTATAAAATGTTATAAGATTATTTTTATTTTACTGACCATAACCAACAAATGTAAGTGCAAACGCAATGCAAAATTGGCTACTGAATTTACAGGATGATCTTGTGAGGGTGGGTTCATGCTTGTTATAGGGAATGAAGTCATCCATGGTGTTAAACCTAGAATTAGATCAGCTGCTTTGGCTAAAGACTCAGGCATCTGTTGTGACAAGCTGAGGACAGCTGCAGGAACCATTTCCTTCACATGTCTCATGACAACTTTATTAACATGGATTCTTTACTGTTTAGTTGGCAGTCAACTGGTATATGCTGCATTTCACAAGATTCAGTGGTCACCTCAAGATGTTGATAGGACTCCTAGCAAAGTATTCCAATTTCTAATCATAAAAAAAGTTATCGCTGTAAAAAATGCATTGTTTTTTCCTTAGAAATACTATAACTTATTTCCAAATATATAATTCTGTTAAAATTCATTATACATTGTTCATTAAAGACTAGAATGATAGTCTTTTTTAAAAGTCTATTCTAAAGTTCTATTAATATTACTCATTACATGTCTTGATCCATAAAACCAGGTGCATTTCTGCGGCAAATTCCTTTATTAATGCACATGGCTTTGATGGGATGGGATGTTTAACAGGCAACAGTATTCATAGATCTGATGTATTTGCGATGTCTTAAACCTTAATTACTGAAGATACTTATTCATTAAAGGTCAGTTACCAGCAGTTGTGTAGCTCATTTAAAATAATAGGCTATTTTGGGTCCTGTTAAGTTCAAGGCTACATTAAAGTCAGCTGTTCTCTGATTGTTTTCTGCAGTGCTATCCCCACAGATGCAGCTGTAGACAAGGCAGGCAGATGTTCTCAGTTGCAGGCAAAGGTTTACGACCTAAGCACTAGAGTTTGGGTATTTAGAGCAGACAGCTCTATATCCTTGGCCTTTCCTCCGCCTTTACCCTGCTGGAATGCACCATGGAGCTGCAGTGGCCTGTTTAATGGCCCTCTGTACACTCTATGACTCATTGCCTTGTCCCTGACTAATGAGGCTATTCCTCTGAGACACATGTTACAAATATCCACATACACAAGCAAAAACTTACACAATGGCTATAATAGCAGTGCCAGTGCAGATGGTGATGCAGATGTGCCGCTGCCCTCAACTATGTTCCACTAGATTTAAATGCAGTTTGTGGGCAGAGACATTTGCATTGTGAAACAGGAGGAGACTCGGGAAGCGACCATAGTCACCACAAAGAGACAAATGTAGACAGAAGAGGGTGAACTGTATAAAGATTGTATTTGACATCCCTTTCGAATCGGAAGTGAGGACAGTCAATAGGCAGACACAGAGTCTTTTTGGAGTCGGCAAGTCTGGTGAACCACAGTAGCTTCTGCAAAGAGAACAGTGGGTACACACACACACTCGGATACTTCAGAGAGTCGTTAAACTACAGTCGGCACGGACACAGAAATCCCAGCCTGTCTGTGATAACACTGGAACAATCCAGAATTCTTTTGCTCCCCGATGTCAGACATACTCCCCGTCACTGCCTTAGGCTTAAATGGAGATGAATGGGGTGACCAGCGGTCTGCTTCGTCCATCAACATCAGGCTCTGTGGATGGGCCAGATGACTGGATAATGTCAGAGTGAAGACTTTGGTTTGTCATTACCGTCTGGACATTCTTCCCTGCCACCAGAATCTAAACCCTGCCTTCAATGCTGGGTTTCTTCCCATAGTCCTTACATATACTCTGTATGTTCTGTAACCTAAAAACGGGGTTCATTCCCACTAGAAAAGGTCACTACAGTGGCAAGTGTACTTGAGTCTAATATTGTATTATTCTGCGACTACGGAGTCTGAGATTAATAAAATAAAAAGTTTTTAACATGCTTGTGTATTTCAGCATTTATGATAAATCAGAAAAGGCGTATACAGGAGAAATACTTACATTTTAAATAAACCTTGTATATAAAGAAAACCAAGGTAAAATAAGCTCTGTCAGCATATGGGAGTTAAAAAGAGATTGCATGATGCGTCTGGGTTTGATTTCTGAGGAATATAGGTCCTCTCTCTCATCACTCAATAAGGAGGTTCAAGCAGTTCTACTCAAGGACCCTCGGTTCATCAGCAAGTGGATCACCAGCCAACAAACCATCCGGCAGCTCTTATCATGAAAGCATATTCAAAGGTTTCAGTAAGCCTCCTTGACCGAATCATTCTCTTTGAACTTGAGATAAGATGGCTTGCACATGGTAAACATGTCTCTCCATCTTGCTTACTTGGCCTCTCTCATTCTTTTTCCACCAGGATTAGAAGAGGAGCAGCAGAGCCCCTGAAAGCTTAAACACTTCATTTTCTGTCTGCCCAAAATATAGTTTCCTGTGTAAGAAGAGGTCAGACATTCCCCTCAGGTCGAGTGCTGTTTGAAGTCAATTAACAAAGTCCATTGCAGTAAGACCTTGGTTTTGCCTGTCGGGTTCTTATGATGTATGATTAAAAATCGGAAGTTCATTCTGTGGAATAATAATTATAGTACTTTCAGATATAAGGATTTTAAAGCTCGCAACTACTACCAACTGTATATTCAATAAATAACAATACCTTTATTACATTGTATTTTGATGTTGTATATAGTTTTTGTTTCACCTTAGTCTTGCATAATATCAATGACATGTTAAGTACAGCGACTATATACAACACAATTATATGAAATAATTATAGTGCTTATGGTTTTAGTGGAATCACAATCAACTCAGAAGAAAACATCTTAATTAGACCAGCCTCTGTTGAGTGCATTTGAGGCCTATGCTTTCTGTAGCAGTTGCTAGGGATTAAGATATAACTCTCGTGGGAAAGAGAGTTAAACAAGTTCTTTTTGGGGCTTCAGCGGGGCTGGAACAGGGGCTAGGGCCAGGTCTGTTTTTCCCATTAGATCTGGGAGAAAGGAGATTGGGGAGTGTCGTTCTCACCAGGCCACATCCATGATTTACCACCAAAAGGCTCCATACCTGACAGCAACAGCTGGTTGCAAGGCCCGGCCGACGAGCTTGTGTCATCTCCGGGATTCTTGTGCACTCAGCATTTCTTTCAACACTCAATATGAAGTGCTCATTTTACCAGGATTCAAAATACGTATTTACATTAACCTCTATAATCTAGACTTTTAAAAGGTCTAAGAAATGTTGTTTTGTAACCGGATGTTTACTTTCCAGTGTTGTCTACTGATCGGGTCTCAGTCCCAAAGATGACGGTGACATCTGATATTTCAAAGCTGTTTGAGGCAAAGAGGAAACAATGTACCTGAGAAACAGGAGGTGAGGTTGGAAAAAAAAATCTGAATGCTAACTAAATGACAATTCCAGACCATCAGGGAAAACCAATGCATAAAACATGATGACAAGTCGTGGGGGTTTTGTTCAGCTGGCTTAAGGTTATAAATTAATGAGGCGTAAGGAACAGCCAAAAAAACAAACATGATAAACTGAATTTCAAGAGAGTCTTAGTGTAACAAATTCCTGAGGATAGCAAGTAATCACGGGTCAGTCTTATCTCTCCTTAGAGATTATCTTTCCTCCTTCACAGGAATAGATTTTCTGAGGTAGAATTGGTCTGTTGTCATCTCATGCATATTAACTCCAGATGTTTGTTTTATGCTTGAAAAAAGGGTCTTCAGGGGTTAGTGGAGAAAAAGGGAGAAAAAACAGAGTAATTGAAAAAAAATGAAGTGTAAAATAAGTGTGTTTTCAAGAGGCATTGACCTCCATTTCAGATGTTAACCATGGGAACAAACTGTATTTTCTTGCAGTGTTTTGGAGACATGGTCACCAGTTTTCTTCTCCTGCTCCTTGGGCCCTGTTGTCTTAAGAACTCCTTGTCAAAATGTTTTTTAAATCAATTTCACAATATCACAGTTATTCACAAAGCCACAGATAACATGAACTGTGTGTGAAGTCAGCAGCAGTAAGTATTATTCATGCAAAAGAAAATTTCTTTAGTTCTACATCAATATTAAGTCCTCTCAGCCAAACGACCTGTTCATATACAGAGTGCTTTAAGGATGGTTGAACACAAACAATAATAATATTTAAAAGTTTAACTGTGTAGCACTTTCACATCTCAGCACTGGGGATCCAGGTTTCAATCCCAATCTGGGTGGAGTTTCAATGTTCTTCCCACAGTCTTCCCCACAGTGGTTTGGTCCCAAACGAACTACTGAGTAATACACCAATGAACTGGTTCTTTAAAACCTTACACAATCATACATACCATGTTAAATATCAACAACAATTAAATACACTGGGAATAGCAGAACGGCATGACATGAACTATTGCATGTTTTAGTGAAGATGGGTGCATCTGACCCACCTAATTAAGACTGTGACCCCTCGAAAGAGGTTAAAACAATAGTTTTAAGAAGTCAGAAAGGCTGCCTTTAAAGTGAACCATTTGGCATTAGATTTTAACTAAAAGTAGCATTTATTTGATTTCCTAAAATGTTTCATTCTGTTTTGTACAAAGATAAACAAAGACCTGGTATGAAACATTATATACAGAGAAATAGATCCTGCAGATTCCCAAACAATAAATAATTAATTTAAAATGTAATTGACAGTGGTTGCACTATTATTGTACTTCGAAGTCTGGAAATTGAAAGGGTTTTCGGGAAACTTTGTTTTCTATGTTAAGTTATTTTTATAGCTAATAGTAAATCACTAAAAGTTAACGTTATCGGGAAATTCACCACTTTATCCCCCTATTAGCCCCCTATTAAAAAAATTGGAAGCCTGCATCTCATGAAATGCATGAATCAGATGTTTGTACATTAATTTATTTTACCACAATAGTATAATAACAATAATTTATCTGTGAACAATAATGAGCATTAGGCACTCTTGGGAGGTATAAGGATTATAGTATCCTACCAGATTTTGCTGTGTCATATTCCACATTTTACCTCAGAATATCTACACATCCTGGATTTTTACCACAGACATTGCCTTAGTTAACTCTTGCAAAGTGCTGGATGATTTGTCAGTCTCGTATTTATTGCCATGTTGGTGAAGAAAATGTATGTATAAAGTTAAAAAAAAAAAAAAAAAAACAGTTATTAATGGAGCGACGTGGATTTTTTTTTTTACGTGTACCAATATGGTGCTGATAGAGATGTTAGTGCAGTAATGAATGAAGAATGAATAAATGAATAACAAACACACAATGTGTATAATGCTGGTTATAGTAGCCCCCACAATCCATCAGGTGGTATATTACCAATATTTTAGAAATTTTTTCTTTTAGTTTTAAAGCTTGGCCAACAACGCTTAGGTAGTACCTTGCCTCTGATGAGATGGTGTTTGATTTTGTGACCCTAATTCAAAATTGGCAGCACAGTGGTTTAGCGGTTAGCACGTTCGCCTCTCAGCACTTGGGATTTCCGGTTCGAATTCCCATCTGGGTGGAGTTTCCATGTTCTCCCCGTGTCCGCGTGGGCTTCCTCCCACAGTCCAAAAACATGGATCAAGTCAATTGAGTTCTCCAAATTGCCCCATGTAGAGTGAGTATGTGTGCGTGAGTGTGTGCCCAGCGATAGATTGACACCCTGTCCTGGGTTTATCTGCCCAGCGCCCGAAACATTCTCCCCTGAATGGGCATGGGGAAGCCCTCTGCAACCCTCATATAGGATAAAGCGGAAGATAATGAATGAATGAAATGATAATTCAAAATTATATCCAAGTTCAAGTTCTTTGCTCATCTTCCTTAATTAATAATTCTCTACTATGTTTATTACTGTTACTAAACTTTTATACTCATGTAACACATTTATGTATTATTTTGCAGTTTCTGGCAGGTATGAGAGAATTTATTTGTATTTGTATGAATTTTCTGATAAACCTTTTAAGCGTATTTTAAGAATTAATATAATCATGGAATTATGTGCCAAATTGTATATTTTGACTAACAACTTAAAACATATATTCTAGTATACACAACATACTATTCCTCACATTGAGATTTATGCGATGTTAGTTTTACCATCTATTGCACATTAGTCTTTAGTTTAACTCAAAACAACATCTTTTCACAAATGTATTATAAATCACTAAGACAAGATTCTTGGCGAGGAGCAGCCGGTGTCTGAGTTATAATGTCCAGATATCTGCATCTCCTACACAGACCAACACACACATCTGCAAAGTCTCTTGGTTAGGTTGTTAGGTGACAGCAAAGTCGCTGGTATGAAGCTCTTTTTTTATGCCCATCCCTACGGGTATTGTAGACATCTTAGTGATGCTTCATATCACATTTCGTGTTACATTCAAAAGAGGAAATACAATATCCATGAAAGGTAATGGACATTAAGAGCACAGTTAACTTTTATGCTTCATATGCTTTCTGTCTTTCATGCGCCACCGCTTTTGTACTTTCAAAACAACTGGGATCACTGACTTGCACTATGACATTGGCACCGTAAAGATTGTAGTCATATAACTTTTCAACCCTGATATCGCAACCTTCCTAGAACAGCACTGGCCTTCAGATTGATGAAGCGTTGCTTTCCATGACCTTTTCAACCCATAACTTCAACCTACCAGCAGCTGTGCACCCGTATCCAGATCTATCATCCTCCTTTCTCCCGCCTTCTCACTTTTGTGTGCACTCACTCCCTCTCTCCATACAGGTTCTTGCTCAACCACCTCAGAGGCCTCTGGGCCTGCATCCTGCTTTGGCCCCTGTGAGAGCAAGCCATTTTAGTCTGACAAAATGAGTACCTCCAGCTGGGGGTAGTGGGCTATGTTGGGGAGGTGCTTAGCAAATAAATAGCACATATGCAGCAAGTGAGTTGAAGGCTAGAGAACCTTGAGAAGTTTAGCAATGCAACTTGACCCTCCTTGGCTGCAATAATGGGCCTCGATCCCTCAGGAAATACCTGCTTTGTGACAGAAAGAGGGAAAGAGGAACAGAATGGCTATTGTTCTAATAGCCAAAGTTCCTGAAGACAAGATGACAACCCAAAACAGACTCAAGATTCTTGAGAATCACACAACTCACAACATGGAGAGTTTGAATTGACCCTGCATGTGCTATATGAATTTATAAACCAAATCTGGTCACCAGTGCTAAGTTCTTTTAACATTTTGTGAATAAATTAAATTAAAAGTAAGATTATTAAACATTCAGAAAATGACAAAACCCAAAGACAATGCTTCTCAACAAAAACTTTAGATGTATTGCCAGCTACAGAGAATAGCCTAAAAAATATTATGTAAATTTAACGAAACCTTTGCTAAATGTGCATGGCCATGGAGTCCTGAGACTTGTTCTTTATTCTATAATTAAGGCCAAGTGTCAGCAAACAAGTATATACGGCAAACAACCGAAGCTTTTTATGGTAACAGAACTTCTACACTGTTACTGCAACTTGACTACTATAAAATCTAATTCAGAATTTGTGGATTTTACATATAATAGTGAATATTCAACAATGTCTTGAGATTTCTCATCTTGAGATTTGGATTGATCCAACCACTGCATAAAGAAATGCTAAGGTCTCACAAAACAAACAGGGCAAAGTATCAAAATCATGTAGTGTGTGTACTGGCATTGTAGTACAATGAGAAGGGGCATTACTCCAGGGGAAACATGATCCATGGGGTTTTTGCAGTGACAGCTGCTGTGTGGTCATGGTGTGTGTGTGTGTGTGTGTGTGTAAGCTGGGATAGTGACAGATGCAGTGGCAACTCTAGCAGACAACGATTATAAGGGTCAGAAATCAAATGCAGGTTTCTATCATGTTTCAGTTGTGTTTCTACTCCCTTTGTCCATACACATATATTCATTTGTGTGTGTTTGATCTACCTTTAATTATGATGTCACTTCTGACATGTGTATCTTTATACTGTGTGCATAATTACCATTACCAAGTATTTGCTTTTTTTCAGTTTGGGTCATTTTTTATCTAAAATGTAAAACGTGTTTTGTATATAAGGATATAAATGTTTGCCAGATGAACCAGGATCAGACTAATGTAAATCAACAGATTAGTAATAAGTACAATATTGGACAGCTTATTGTTACACAAATCGCATTCTAAATGATCTTCAATTATAGATTAGGGATATACATATCTAAACATGGGCCACTCATGTGAACATATCTTATATTTTAAGTTAACGATCACAGCTTTTTAATGCAGAAATGGAAAAAAAAAAAAAATCACTATAATATGCCACATCACCAGGACTGAGAACTGTTTTAGTTACATTCACAGAAATGTATTTTATAAAGTCGGGGCTGGCACAGCGACCATAAACACACATCGACATGAACAAATTTGCTTCCTTTTTATCTCAGCACTGACAGACAGATAATTAAACAGATTATAGACAAGCCACAGTTGAGTTCTATTACCTCACATGTTTTTCCTATCTAGAGCTCTTATTAAATTTGGTGCTCGACCACGCCTCCACTGTTTTTTCCAAAATATTTTGACTATTAAGTGAATACAGTAAGACACAATCAATTTAATAATAAAATGTGCATAATTATTTTGTCTTTCTTTGCTTCATGCTTTCAGAATATTGTTGTGTCTTTGGACATGAAGCAGAGCTCTATAAAGAATTTGACATGCAGTTTCTCATGTTTGTAGGCTCTTTGACTTCTGGCTTCTTTACATTAGCTTCTCTTCATGTCGCTGGGAAAGAGGTTAAGATTTATAGAGATAAGTGAAAATGGAATTCCTTGGAAAGGCCCTGTTTCATATACACTCCCATCTGCATTCCATAAATATGCAAAGACATTATTTTTCTATTGTATGTAGACCGCAGGATTACTAAGTATTATATTAAAATATATAGATCCAGTTTGAAATTGTGATTTTACTGACTAAACAACACAATACGACACTTTTTGTCTTGACATCCATAGAGTCGAACCTTTTCTTGCTGATACTAGTCGCTTTGGATAAAAGAGTCTGCTTAATGACCTAATGTAATACAAGTACCTGCATTATCCTTAATAAAAAACAGACTTAACAATAATTTTTTTTTTTAAAACAGAAAAAAAAAAATTAAACTTAACTTGTATATAGAAATATATTACAAAAAATACTCCAAGTTTCTATTTTACAAATTTGTGTTTTACAATATATGCTAATGGGTGCTAATATACCTGTTTTCAGCTAGAATCTGACATTAACCAGATGTAGCCTGTTTTATCACCCCCAATTACTGTTCAGAGGGTGTCGCCAATTTGGGTGCCACGTTACACACCCAGGCAAAATACGAGGCATAAGGTACTAAAGGAAGCACAGTGTGTTGAATTCACAGTTCATGAAGAGCCTATAGCTCAGCGGGGTTTAGTTTACAAGTGCTCTTCAAGTGACCTGGTCATTAAACATCAGTTGCAGTAGTGGGGAGCAGCAGGCAACAATAGGCCAGTGAATAAAATGTAAAAATGCTGTGAACCACCACAGACAGACTGGATATGTCAGCATGATCACTCTTTTCTGTAAAAAGTATGGTATATGGTGGCATTCATAATAAACAAAAGCAAATATTGAATAATTTTAGTTCACTCTATGCCATATAAGAAAAAATGTTCTTTGCATCACCACAGGTAAGATTATCTCCTATAAATAGTATGCACACTGTTAAATACAGTCAAAAGATGCATAGCAGATGTAAATATAGAGTTATAACAACAACTCTGGATTGAATATTCTAATACTGTGTTAAGTGTACATGGTTACACAGTCTTCCATTGTATGAAGGGGGACTGGATCTTAATACTTAGCTAAAAAGAGACTTTGTGAGAAACATGTTATGCTTGGAGCCGATGAAACAGAGAATTGAAAATGGTTATTTTTTTGAGAGCTGGCATCCACTCAGGAAAACAAAATTTTCTTAAGTCTCTGATAATTTTCACACAGCTCTTATGGTGAGAATCTGGAACAGGTTACAACTTAAACAACTAAGCTTTACTTTTTTTTCTTTCATCTATATGCAAAATTCATTCTGATTCAACACATCCACATAAACATTTTATATTGTCAACAGATGTTTATCGCAGTTATGCAAAGTGGGCGGCATGGTAGTGGTTAGCATGTGCACCACTCAGTGCTTGGGTTCGAATCCCAATCTGGGTCCATTTTTCATATTCGAAACTTCCCCCCTGGATGAATATGGGGAACTTGCCCCACCCCTCACCCCAGGAGATCAATAATGAATGAATGCAAAGTTCAAAGTGGTTATCAGAGTTAATATTTCTTTTTTTCAAATCAAACCAACCCAGATGTTATCAACATTTATTTTTAAGTCAAATTTAATTATTATTATTATTTAATGGAATGTAACTTTTAATGCTGTAGTTTGGTATATTTTAGTTATTGGGGTGCATTATTTTACACTTTTTTTTTTTTTTTACATGATTTTTTTTACACTGATCAGGTAGTGTGGTTATGACCTGACCAATACTAAAATGATTTTTGAATTGTTTTATGCCCATACCTGTTACAGTGTTTAAATCATTCTAATTATTGCAGTTAGTCTGCATCAGATTTCAAAATCTCTCATCATTACATGTAACGAGGTACACCAGCTTCTAGCATCCATGTCAAGGAGTCATTCCCAGGGCTCTAGACATCAAACCAGCCCAAGGGTTGCATATTTCCATAGAAATCTTTAGATAGTGGCATTAAAAATAAGCCTCCATCAAACAGTCAAGCGGTTACAATTTTCCCCCTAAGGACATGGGGTCAGATGTCGGCTCCCCAACTGCCGGAGCTGAATTAATTCCGTCGTGCTCTCAGGCAGTGGAGCTTCCTGTGGACTTAGACAGAGGCGTGGTAGTGTTTCAGGAGAAGCTTGGCAACAGAGCAACACTGCACATAATATTTAATGATCCTGAAGACACTGTAAAAGATACTGTAGACGTTATTTTTTAAACCTTGTTGTTCTAGTATTATCTTGCAAATACAGTCTGTATGTACAGTATATTGTATTATAAATCGGTTTATTATAGTGTATATAATGCATTATCTGAGCTAGAAAGACAAACCCTACCAAACCAAATGCCAGGTGTAAACATACTTGGCTAATAAATTTGATTCTGATAAAAACAAAATCAACATCATGATGATCACCAGGTGACACCACCCATGTCCTTTTGATATACTGCATGTTCTGGTATAATAATGAATTATAATAATGAATCAATAATTACATGATATATAGCTGTTATTTTTACACTTATTTAAGAAAATGCCAGATGATGCATAAGATTTCATTCCTGTAAAACTGCCCACATAAATATTTAAGGCAGGAAAGTCCACTGAATAATAATCATCCCACAAATAACAAAAATTCCACATAATTGAAATCTCACAGTGTGCTCCTAAGTTTCCTATATCATTTAAAATTGTTTACTGATGTGCAGTTCAAATATGACTACGGTCAGAAACGGTTTAAGCATCAAAAAATTGAAGTCCACTTGTCTTGGTTGTATTTTTAGGAGGTTCTATTAGGCACCATTTTTGGGTTTGACTACTTGACAATAATCACCATCCATCATCCCTGGAAGCCGTGTTGCCAGAACCCTCACAACGAAGACCCTTGTAAGATTCTCCATGCTTCTTAATAAGGACTGCAAGAGCAGTGGGATTCATGTTGTACTTTACTGCATTTAAAACATCACATGCCATAGACCTTGGGAATTAGGGTTCTTGATAAATACTGTGGAAAATGTGATGACTTTAAATTATTTTCCTAAAATTCCTGTAATTTTATGAAAATACTAATTATGAGCCATAATTAAATGACCAGTTTGGATCCAGTATTCAAGAAAACTGTCCTCTCTGTTAATTTTTTTAGTATACTGTAAAACCAGTGTATGTAGTAAGATGAAACTATACAGTACAAGTAATTTGTACACCCCCTGGAATTGTCAGAACAGTCTGGAATTGTGGAACTACAAAGTCCATCTTTATAGTAAATGAAACTGAGAACATGAACAATAAGTGGAGCGAGAAGGAGGTGTGTCCACACTTTAGAATATAGACTAGAAATGTATATGTTTAGCACATTACATTACTCTGATGGAAGATCTTAGTGTTTTAATGTAATCTTTGATGCAGTTATGTTGACCATTAACGCAAATTTCACCTCCTTGTTGGCAGTTAAGATCTGAGGACTGTTGGAACAGACAATAAATGTTTAGTTTAATCAGTCAAAGGTATTTATAAAATAAACTCTAAATCTGGAAAATCCATTATGACTGAAATACAATTGTATTATCTGATTGAGGACTGTCTGGTTCTGGTTTAACAGCATACTTCTGCAAGTCTGATCATTGAACTGTCTTGGAAAAAAGAAAACCAGTCTGACATCTCACCTACAGATAATGACATTTGCTAATGTCCATGTCATACTGAAATCTCTTTGATATCAATTGTACTATAAAAAAGTTATGTATTGTCTTGTTATTTTCTTAATAATGATGTCTGTTTCTTTTTTAAAAGTTCAAAAGTTTATTTATTTTCTTATATGTTAGAAAAGTTGCTCTGCTCTGTCACATCTTGGACCTCAGGTATTGCAGAAGCTAATGTTTAACAGTGCCGGGCTGATATATTGTGAGGGATACATTGTTTACTGCAGCACATCTTGAGCCAGCACACTCCTGAAAACCAAGCAGTTCCAAATATAGGTAAATTACAGGAGGGGATACATAAGGGGGAGTAGAAGAGAGTGAGAAATAGAGCGAGAGAGAGAGGGAGAAAGTGAGCTCTGGATTGTATTATGTGTTCTTCCGAGCCGGGTGGTCCAATGCCGTGTGCTTGGAGCGGGGAATTTTAAAACACTAGTCCAGTCTCCAAAACAGATCAGCTTTTGGGTTTTGTTAGATGGAGGAAGGGGTCTATTAACCATTTATGGGCTAAGACAACATTGGTTACATCAGACCAGTTATAAAAAAAATGGGTTTTAAAAATTACAGGGTGGAGATGGAATGAGTATAGAAAGCTTAAGAATCTAATCAAATGCCCTTTGGTTAGAAATCTAGACAACCTGCTGGCTTTAAATGAATGGATCTAAACTAGCCAACCCAATCTCTTGGGAGGATGTGGAATCACGTCGCCTTATCACAAAGCAGCAATTACCCGTAAGGCCTAATTGCAGGACGATTGGACATATTCCTTTTAAAATGGCTTTTAAATTTTAGATACTTGATTGCAACTACAGTCATTCTTTCCTCTTAATCTGCAAATGATTATGTAATATTGCCCCCCCCCCAAGCTATTTAAAAGAACCCATGATAAAGGCAACAGTTAGTCCTATCGTGCTTCTTATATCTTGTGTCTAATAACTGTGATCATAACAAATGTTAATAAATGTGGATACTATGTCCTTATTTGTGGTTAAACTCACTCTTTAATCTACCTCTATCACTCTAAAGTTGAAGAATGTTCATCTGCTTATATAAATAGATGGAAGGTAATTGTGTTTCGTCAAAGACACTAAGAAGGCGGACTGAAATCGGAGATAAGCAAGTTAAATTTGGCAGTCAGTGTCTCTGCACCTTCATATCACTCAGAAATGAGAAAAGGGCATGAAAGACCTATTGTCCATCATCTTGGTGGAAAAAGGGAATGAGAGTTGCTGAAAGAAAAAGAGACAGACTACAATGATGACACTGTCCTTTTTCCGTCGACAGTGGGAAAGAGTAGTTTCAAGGAATTAGACATTTCTGGGCTGAGCCATCCAGGATGACACAAACTTGTCTTTATGCAGTAAATCTACAAATAGAAATTTGGACGAGTTTGATATTTTGCTCTGAAAAACTGAATCATTTTGTTCCCTGACCAATTTTATTGTAATTAATAAATATAAGTTTAGACTATGATAATACATAAATTTAGGACAGCAGTAACTTTAGCAGCCCAACAATCCATGTCCATCATTTTTTATTCTCCTCCTAATGATACACTATATTTTAATAATAGTATTATTTATCTGTAGTGAACACACTCCATTTTGTTTCCATTTTAAACTGCTGCAGTACTTTCAAATTAAAGCCTGATGCACCCCATTCCATGATGTATGCTGGCTTTTGCATTTTTAGTTTACATCTTGGAATTTTCATTAAAATGTAACTGAAAACATGGATGTCAAATAATCTGTTCAAATCATGTTTTCACTTTCTTTAGAACTAACTACAACGAGCTCAAGAGAAGAAAATCTGTGGTAGAACCTACTTTGTGACTTTCTATTTGAGGTTCAGGTTGCATGTTAATGTTAATGTCCTTCTTGCAATAGATAGTATGGATTGAATGCTAGGATCATAACTCTTAATGCAAATTCAAATTATATGTCCTTAATCCTAATAAAGTTTAGATTAGAAAGTTTAGAAACTGGTAACACACACACACACATTATATTTATATTTATTTATATATATATATATATATATATATATATATATATATATATATATATATATATATATATACACACATACATACTGGGTTGTGTTGTATTACTTATCTTCTCCTTGAGGACTGCTAAACACCTCTATGCTTAAACGCTTTTATAACCTGCTGGTGATAAATTCCATTTGCTTTAGTTATTATTAAGGCATTCCATGATGCCACGTACTGTCTGATTTATCTAGTCTCTTCACATCTGACCATATAAACGGCGCCCAGACTCAGGGTGCACACCTCCTTAAAAAATTTCAACATAAACATGGTTTGACAGTAGAATCTATCTTCAAGCCATGGGGCCCTTCAGTTAACAGCATTAAACCAAAACTGTAGTCTGAACAGTGCAGATACTGCTAAAGCTTTAATAATGCAAAAATGCAAACGATGCTAAATGATGCTTAAACTAATTATCAATCGGATCTTCAGACATGATTTTTAAATATGTTGATATCTTTAAGTACAGTTTTTAAGTACAAAACTCACATGGTCGCAGCTTCTTGCACCATTATCCATTTCCTCCACTTACCATATAGATAGACTTTGTAGTTTTACAATTTCAGACTGTAGTCCATGTGTTCTTTGTTGTTGTTAGTCCCCTGTTGGTTCTCTGTTCTCTGTCCTCTATTGGTCAGGAGCATCACAGAACAGGTATCATTTGGGTGGTGGATTGTTTATTGTCAGTTCTGCAGTGACACTGATGTGGTGAGGGAGTTTAAGTGCAGCAGTGCTGCTGTAATTTCATTTAAACACCTCTGTGACACTGCTGGGATAGGAATAATACACCAACCAAATAATCCCTGCTCTGTGGGGGTAGTATTGGGGTTCTGACCATTAGAACAGAGTAAAGGGGACGTACACCGTATGTACTGTAGAACACAAACAGATGGACTACATTCTGGAATTGTAGAACTACAAAGTCCATCTCTACAGGAGGGGAACTGATAAAAGGGGAAGCATAAGGGGGTGTGTCCAAACTTTTGGCTGCAACTGTATGTAAATTAGGTCTTAGCTAAACTAATTAGGTAAACTACACTTCCTTGTTCATTCTGTAGCTCTTCAACAGAAAACACAATACTTAATGCAAATTGTATTTAAAATATGTGAAGAAAATCTGTCCACTCAACAAAAGCACCATACTAAATAAAATGCAACACAGTCAATAAAACTTTCAGCCAACATAGTGTAAGAATGAATACCGGATGGTGGCATATGACTGTGTCGAGACGACATGCCAATTCACGAGTCACCAGAGAGTTTTTCAAAGCCACAGAGCACATTTCACAGGCTAAGGAATGAAAGCTGAGGTTTCTGGTTTGGGGTCATCACAAGAGTCAAGAACAAGAATCCCTCATGGACTTCCAGCAGGAAGTTATCGCCAGGCATATGTATGTGTGACACTAGAGGGGAGGATAACCTTTGACAACTTAAGCACAAACATGAGGCACATAAAGAATAACACAGGAGCATAATTAATCCCTCATAGCCAACATCTACACTACAACAAGGAGGCGGTGTCTGTTTTATATTATATAAAAACAAGTAACATAACACTTCAGAAAGATATGTGTTTTATGGATCCTTATTAAATACAGACAGTTAAAATGTGATCATATAATCAAATATTTTTGTGACAGAGCAACTGGTTAAAATCCAGAATGTTTGATTAATTTTAGTCTCATAATTGCTTTTCATTGGAATTCTATTGATAAATAGCACAAAAATATTGCATTGTAATCAAACAATTATCAAAAATAAGGGGTTGGGGTCGGGTTTAACCAGCACAGGGAGAATTTGTGGTTTGTATGTCCTCCTCCTGCTCATGTAGTTTACTCCCAGAGGCTTTCAGGCGTCAATGCATTTGTCTTTGTTTCTGCTCTGTAATGGAATGGTGACCTGAACTCTTTGAATTGTCCCTTATTTTTTAACATTTCCAGTGTATAACAAACCCCCTCATGTATAGCTACTTACAGAAATCTTACATCTTACAGAAACCATGCAGTCGAAAAAAACAACTCAGTGTTAAGGACCTTGCCAAGGACACAACAGCGGCAGACTGGCTGAACTGAAGCTTGAACCATCAACCATCTGGTCTCTGGTATATAGCCAGCAAACAGTCCCAATTCTTGCTGGAGACTCACCACTTATAATCCATTCTCCCGCTGTGTTGGCAATTGTTAATTTCTCCCATTACTCTTCCAAGTTTACAGGGACAACCACTTTTGTTTTTCCACTGCTTTTACAATTACAATGTATAAATGACTAGACAGGATGACGGAGAAAGATTAATGAGATATTAAGAGAGTAACAGATTAAGCAAATAAAAAAAACACTCACTTTCTAATTTTAATGTCAGAATTGTGAACAAATTATTCTTCTGCATCAACTATTCTAAATGAGATGATTATAATTTAAAAACTAGCCCTTTCTCGGCTCGGCTTGGCTTAGCCCTGAATTGTGATGTTTCCTGCAGATGTTGTAAATGTTCAATTACCTGCAATTGGTTACTTCTTAATTTTTTTTTTCACAATAGCACTAACCACTCTCTCACTCTCTCCACCAATCACTGGTGTTTCTATTTTAACCACATAGATGTGGTGAAACATCTTGAGCTGCTTGGTGGTTGTACAGAGTATATAATCCTCTGCAGTGTCCCGAGGAGCAAGTATGTCAAATGTCATGATAATTTAAGTATAAAGAATACACAAATACACACACTCGCACACTTTCACCTTTATTTATAGGAAGTTATTATTAAACCCTTATTTTATTTGCAAGGCCCTTCCCATTAAACAAAACTTCAAATGTAACATAATAGACGTTATATTCTTTAAGCTTTCCGGACAGTTTGCTCACATTGGACACATTAGCCTGTTAGAAACACTTACTTTGTTGATAGACTACCACATGTTGAGCTGGGTCGTTTTACTCTCACATTCTTGTATGTATTCTATTAATTTGTGGTGTAGGGTTATGTTGAGTCGAGGTTGGGCCATTTGCCAACAACCTGAAAAATCCTACCTTATTTTCACAGCTTAATGTTGGCAGGTACAGCAGTAAAGGTCTGTAACCACTAAACCACAACTATACTTACATAAGGGCATCTCTTACTGTAGCAGTAAGTAGGGTTTGTGTATTATTTTGTCCTGAAGCGCTGTCATATTAAAACGGTTAGTTCCAGTCCTTAAATCTAATTGGCTGAGCCGTTTGTCCAGCCGTGACATTGACAACATGCACCTCTGAGTGCTTCACATTCATATCAATGCGCAATATACAATACATTATTTTAAAATCATGTACCATACATGAAAATATAGATTAATATACACAGCAAGCCAGCAAAAACAGTATCCATTTTACAAGGCACTCAAGATTGTGTGTTATTGTAAAGTAATCAAGGGAAAGACTGTACTCAGCTGCACATTGGGCCAAACAATAATTTACAATAATGCACGCCCTTCAAATACCTTATTGCTTTAATATAACACGTCAATGCCTTAGTTAGAGGCAATAAGCATTCTATAGATTGGACTCCATGTCAAAATACAAGGTTAAAAGTGGTGGAGACTAATGCAATATTAATTATAATGGCACCAACCATAATATGTATCATTCACATGGAAGCATGAAAGAAATAATTCCACACATGTAGTTTTCTGCCCACATACTTGTATACAGGGAAATGAAGCGAATGCTAGGCTGTTGTAGAAGCAGACCTCTGAATTGACACAACGTAAGCGTGACACAAACACATGTGCAGAATGGATTTCCTCACTGTAACTCTCTGATTATGTGAGATTATGAAAGCTAATCCCACACCATGGATCATAGGGGCGGCTCGATGCCGTAATGTGATCTTAGTGGCATTGGGTGGGGGTGGGTGGATGCAGAACAGGCACCTTGAGCATGCTGACGCCCACAGCTTTGTGTCATTTTAGATGTTATAAGAGACTCTGCGGCTGAGTGACAAGGGGAAATACAGCACAAAGGGGAGACGATTAAAGAAAACTCCTATCAGAGGAGGTCATAGGAGGGTGGGGGTTACTGGGAAAAAAAATGGCAGAACAGTGCCAGAGATGTGGTCATTACTGACTTTAACGTGTAGTTTTTGATCATAGCACAAACATTTTGGCTAAAAGCCACTAGGAGACATTTGAAATAAAGCTTACTCAAATTAAGAATCAGTGTGTAGTATTATTAGGCTACATGACATGAAAAAATATTTCTGTTAAATGACCTTAAGCCATTTTAATGAATTTAGTGCACTCCAAAGACCCTGGCACAAGTGCCCACCAAAGGCAGATGGACCATGCTGGAGATCATAGCTTCAGCATTTTAGTCCACAGGCTGCTGAGCTGGAAAACACATTTAAATCTTTGCATACTTAGTTTCTCTCTGTTGAGCCCTTGAATGTGATCCTCAACTCACATTACTTGGACAATAATAATCCCCCTTATCCAAGTAAATCTCAATAAAGACATCTTGCTACATGTTTTAAATACATATATATTTTTGGGGGGATTCATTTAAAAATCTGTTAATACATTTAAATAAATGAATGTAATTAAAATTGGCACACTTCTAGTGTTAGGACACCTCTAACTTGTGATGAGGCATGCCACCAAACTGAATCATTTTAAATTCTGTAGGGTGTGGTAACTTAATGGTTAGGCTTAATCAAGGCTCCTAAACCATCCCTGCTTTCCTGTTCCTCCAAATTGCTCATTAATCCTATGCGCTTTCTGAAATTCATTTATATATTAATTCATTTCATATCTTGATTTACGTCACTGGCATTTCACACCAAAGTTAGCAAACTGTTGAGGCAAGATTCAGACCTCATTCCTTAAATACTTTATTGATTCATTATATGACCCCTTCATAAAAACTAACAGATAACACTGTTGAAAAACTTAGATACCATGAAATATAAACTACAATAACTCGGCACCTTTGCATGCTTTTACAATTTATCAATTAAATAATCAATTGTATGTTTTGATGTTATTATGGCAAATAGCATCAGCATACTTTCCTTTCTTAAATATTTAACTGTAAGTTATGGAGGAAAGAACTTCGACAGAAGACGAGACAGTTTCTTTAGTTTTGAAGATTGGTAAAATCCCATTCTGTGTGATGAACTGGTTGAGAAAACAGAGTCTGTAAAATCTTACACTGCTTTCTGAAGTATTATTACTACTAATACTATTTCGATAACAAAACGAAACTATAATGGTAACATTGAAATACTGTTACATAATTGTACAGTACTTTACTCTGAATACAGTTCCCAGCACAATTACGCTGCTAATTTGGAGTACCATACACATGAGATGGTATAACCGCAGGCCTGTGTGCCACCTTCATTAAAACAAAGCCCCGCTGAGAAAATTATGTAAAAGAAAAAAGGCAGCTGAGAACATTTACATCAAAGAAAGGAGCTTAGACTTTTCTTTGATTATGTAGCCCTTACTGTTTTGTTCTGGTTTGTCCTGCACTGTGCGTGCTCTTTACTTTAAAAGAAGAAAAAAAAACATCTAAAAGCCATTTGTAAGGTCATGGTTGCAGTGGCCTGGGCGGAGGGTGTGCGACATCCAAGAGCATTTATCCACTGAGAAAATCAGTTCAGTCCCAAGATCAGGCACCAGTCAAAATTGCTTCCACTTAAACTTTATCTAAAATGTCTACAGGCTTTAATCCTGACCCACAATCATGCTCTGTGCCGGCCAAGTCCCGAGTTTCCCATCATGATGGGCTGTTAATGAATGACTAAACTGATCCATTTTTTTCACTTCTAATTTTGGCCACGTTGACTCTAACTGTAAACAATCGACCTTCACCGCCGATGACACGCCAATTCCATTGTGAGCTTGTGGGTTGGTATTTAAGAAGTCCTGATTCGCAGCTGACTTGTAATATTAAGTGTTTTTAGCATTTAAATCATATTCTGTCAATGAAATCAATTATTCTAATGTTGATTTATACATCAGTGACACCAGCTGATGTCTATTAAATATAAAGCTGCTTTTATAAAGTGCGAATGTAATTAAAGCATATTAACCCCCCCCCCCCAAAAAAAGTTTCCACTGTGATGAAACAGCAAGAAAAGAGAGATGTTAGCTAAAACAAAAAAGAAAAAGTCACGTGAGTTAGAAAAACACAGCAAGACCTGCCTGCTTCCTGCCCTCTTGCCTCTTCTTACAACATACATAATGACCGACAGAATGTTTTGGCCCACACATACTTTAACTTAAATGAAATAATAGTGTACCCAGAGGAAGTGCAATATATCTTCCACTGTATTTTGTGGTCTATGAAGAGACCCCATGCAGAGACGGTACGTAGTTTCCTACATGGTATTTCAGTGTTACTAGTTTTAATAGTCATATTTTGATTTTACACTAAAAACACGTAAAGCTCAGAAGATATACAGTTATATAAGGTTGTATTTTGTGCCTGCTCCTAATGACTTGCCTGTTTTCTTTTTTGGGGGGGGGGGGGGGGGGGGGGGGGGGGGGGGGGGGGGGGGGGGGGGGGGGGGGGGGGGGGGGGGGGGGGGGGGGGGGGGGGGGGGGGGGGGGGGGGGGGTGTGGGGGGGGGGGGGGGTTACGGAGAGCCAGCAATAAATCTATTTTTTCATGTACCATTATCAATCACTGTAGAGGGATGGAGACTAAGACATCTTAAACATCCACAGAGCTTGGTGAAACTCGAGTGCTGTTTTCTGCAGAGTGGATTTGGAGTTAGTGTATTGAGTTCGTACTGCTCTGGGGAGACACGGGTGGAAATACCTGCAGGAGAGAGAAGATTCATTTGTGCTGTCTGGGCATCTCCTCCGGAGGCTGAACTGTACATTCCTGAGCATCAAATATATATAGAGGCCATGGTGTTTTCATTACGGCTTTCAGCTGAGTACACAGAAAGTCATGCAAGTCTTCGGGAACTTGAAAATGGTTATAAATTCTGGCTCTTATGAATATGAAGCTTGCTTATAGTTTGGTGCTGCTGCAGATGTGTATGTTTTTATTTATAACAGCAAATTCAAATGGTACATTTTTTGAAGGTCAGTCTGGCATTTCATGCCCAGAATGTAAAAAAATGTGATTTTGATTTGAAACGTTGCTTGACAGGTGGATAAAATGAAGCATGCAGTCCAACTGTGGATTATATAATAATGAAACTGTTGTGAATTGTATAAAAAAATGGCAGTCTAAAAACATGGATTCAAGGTTAAATGGCTGCTCTTAATTGCTGTCCTGTCCTGGGTACATTTGCCTAGCACACAAAACATTCTCCCTTGGCTGGGCATGTCCCTAGTACCCTAGTATAGGATTAAATAGAAGACAAAGAGATGAGCTGAGACTATGCCAGAGTTCCTAACTTAACTTGTATATAACAATAACAGAGCTTCTACAACTCGAACACATTAATTCTCACTGTAGTTTTTAAAAACATATTTCCTAAACCTCTCTGCGAGTCTCTCTATAATGTGATCTGCAATGTCATCACTCAATAATGCTGTTGACATCACAGTACAAAATATTTTGGAATAGATAATGGTACGGTTATGTTCCATGGTGTGAATGGTATTCAAAACCCTTTTTGAATGAATTAGTTCTCAGGATGGGAACACAGTGCAAACTTTATAGGAAGGTTTATGGTTGTGGAATGAAATATACTGCACACACATATGGCGTGATGCTTTAATGTTGGTGTTTCCTTAAATTCTTTCCAGAAGGGTTTTAATGTCTGGTTGAGCAGGTTGCATATATAATGAATCACAAAAAATGATTTGACAAAAGGATGTGGAAAAACATGTTCTGTTAATTTAGTAATACATTTGTGTGTGTTCTGGGCCTCAGTACTCACATATGCATGCATTGGTATGTCTCAGTGTGTGTGGTCCGCTTCCTCAGTGCTATACAGAGTTAAAGAAAAAATACTGCCTTTTAGCCTATTTTTAATAACTCTTATATCCATGCAGCCTTAGGGGCCATGTGTGAAACTAAATTGTATCACTGCTGTATTGAAATAGCAGCACTGTGTGCATCTAGAGAACACACGTTTTGCCAATATGCTGATTATAATAGAAAAGTTACTTTTATACAGTACACTACATTTCTTGTTAGTACAAAATAGCTATAAATATACATTTAAGAATGTATTACGCCATATTGTTGGCAGCAGTATGGCTCAGTGGTTGGTATGTTTGCCTCTCATCTATGGGATCCAGGTTCGAATCATTATCTGGGTGGACTTTGCATGTTCTCCCTATGTTTGCATGGGTTTTTGCTGTGTTCTCCGGATTCCTCTCACAGTCCAAAAACATGGATGCAAGGTAAATGGGCTGCTCTAAATTGCCCCTATATATTGTGTGTGTGAGTGAGTATGGACTGAGTGAATAATTAATGCTCTGTCCTGAATGCATTTGCCCAACACCTGGATGGGCATGAGAAACCCCTGTATGACCCTAGCAGAGGATTAAGCAAATGAGAATGAGTTTAGATGTCATACTGCATTATAAAACCTTATGGAATATTCTTATAACACTTAATAATCATTATTATAAACATCCAACATCCATGTACATTACAAAGGATTATGACAAGTGTGATAAAGCATTCTGAATCGGGTTAAAATGCATTATGAATATCAGATTCTTAGAAATTGTTAAAGGCAGCTTTAATAAAATAATAATTAATCTACATTTGTATTTTTCCACCACAGATTTCACAACCAGACACAAGTTCGCACTGTGTATTTTACTACACCATGTCTCCGCTAATGACAAACCAAATAGCATTTTCTCAGACATCCCTCCATATTGTGTGGCATTTTTATTTGTTACCACACCACGTCCTCCACATACGACTCTGGCAGTCAGTGGCGAGAGGGAAAATAAACTGACCGGCACCGATCCGCCACAAAAGCTAAATATTGACTTAGTGACCTGTAATCAGATTTACGCACATGACAGAATGGAAATAAACAGCAACATGTGTGCGTTGCGGTGGCCCACAACACAGAGCCTGTTCTGGAGTATGCAGTGAGCATGGAGTGTCTGTAATGCTAATCCAGTAATGGCCTCTTTGAAGCCCTCATTCTGGGATAAGAATGGCAGTTTAAATAGGCATACTTATAGCCTGTATAAATATATACATGTGTGTGGATATACGGCAAGCTCAAGCTTCTTTTTGACTCCTGTTTGGTTCAAATTGCATGTTGCCTTTTACCAGAAACATGTAAGGCTGAACTTGTCACATTTAGTATAAATAGAAAGTGGTTTATAGGTCGAATGGTCATTCGACTGTTGTTTGCTGTGTGACACTCACTTTGATAACCTACTGACATCGTATCAACCTGCGTTTATATTTTTGTCTCTTTTTTATTTATATTACCCCAACAGTGATATTTAAGAGCCTCCCAGCAGTGTCACTGCTGCACTAAACCCCCCTCACCACATCAGTGTCACTGCAACAAAACAAAACAAAAAAAAAGCTAAATCATAACTGTATAACAAACAAAAATCTGCATGATTGTGTTCAACAGCATTATAAAATGTCTTATTGTTCTAACTATTTTATATTATATGTGATATTAACCAAAACATATAATTTCACTATATATCATAGTTATATCATGACAAAGATAAAAAAAAAACCTGCAGTTTTACACTTTTACATAGTGGCATAACCCTTTGATCTATTTTAGTTCATAGTAAGATAAAACTGAACTGTTAAACAGTGCCATCAACATTAATGACTATTTTAGAACATTTATGAAATTACATCACATGAACAGCCATAAACTACTATACACATAAAAATGTCATAAAAGCATCATTTTATGTAACCATAAAAATAAAATACAGAATACTAATAAATATTATAATATAGCTACAAAGAGATTTTGTTACTCATCTGATGCAACTTTGAAAAAAACTGCTCGTATTTATAACTGTTACATAATCACAGATGAAAAAGCAAAGGTATTATGGGGTGGCATGATGGAAGGCTCTAGTGAACCGCAGACTCGACCATAACCACATTATGTGGTCACGACATGGAGAAACTTGCTCACACAACATGCTCTTCAGGATTTGATGACCCAGCACTGAGCTTATGATGTCATCCTAAACACATTCAGTACTGAACCATTTAGTCAATCCCGTTTTTCAACTGAAGGTCTTATAGACTCTTTTTTTCATCAAACCAATCACCTGTCACCTTGACCCTGAGCATCTTCCTCAATCACACCAGCAGTTACAGCTCATCAGCTCCCCACTCATCACTTGCACGTTCCCACATTCTTTTAAACAGTCTGGATACACTGCTGCCTAAAAAACACAATGCTCAACACAAATCTGGCTAAAAGCAACAGTCCTGTGTCACCAATATTCTTTCTGTCCAAAAAAAACACCTGAATGAGTGTTCATTGTCTCTGTGTCTATGCAGAGTTAAAGAGAGGTGGGGTTTAAAACAAGGACAGATAAAGAGTCTCAGCCATGGAGAATAAGAGCATAAATGTGTTTATCATCTGTGTGTGTGTATATAAGGGTCCTCATGTCGGCCAGATGTTAATCTTTAATAATAAAATCATTTAAAACAGACACATTGTATCTGGTACCCATTTTGTCCAGAAATACTATACTGTTGTCATAACAACAGGGGTAACACCTGGCCTTTGAAAGACACCAGCATACTCGTCAAGCATGTTGACCATTGGGAATGTACAGCTCCATTCCACCCATCTGGCATGTCCCGGTCAGAGGAAGACTTGTGATGTTTGGTTCAGCTGTTACAAGCTGATGGCAAAGAAACTAAATATGTACAGGTAGTACTTGTTTGATATCCGTGAGGACAAAAGCTAATGGTAAAGTGTCCTAAAAAGGTGTTAGGTGAAGATGGTAAACTAACCAAAATGCATCTCTTCAACAAGAACTTGACAAAATGTAATCCCATTTAAGAACAGCCAGTTCATCTTGACTACATGTTTTTGACTGTGGCAGGAAACCGGAGAACCCAGAGAAAATTCACACAGACACAAGGAGATATAATTCTTCCCAGATCAATTATCTAACCTGGATCCCCAGTGCTGAGAGGTGAACATGCTAATCACTATGACACCATGCTGCACATTTTTTATTAAGTGTTTAGGTGTTTTGTGAAAATTCTGATTCATGTCATGATTCTTGTGTGTTTGTACACAATTTTTCTGACTGGATTGGTGGAGTTCAGACTCTTTGAAGATTGGTTTAAGATGTTTGGATGAGTATAGCCTTATATGTCTGGAATCTTTTACCTGTTGTCTGGGCAGCCATGACAGGTCATGCTTTGACCTGTCAGTTGCATTCCTGTTGCAATTTCTTTTTTCCTGTGGATAATGTGTAACAGGTGTATTCTGGATTTCAGTGAACCTTTTCCTTTCCTGTCCAATTACCATCTAGCTTGAAGAAAACAAAAAGAGACACAATTGTGCAATACAATCATATGGTTTGGATCAGTATAATTGAAATATTGAAATTGCGAATGAATTATTCATTAGCGGAGGCATGTTTTAGGAAGTCAGGTCAAATATTTTGAAATGTGTTCATCCCAATAATGGAGAACACAGATAGAGGAATAGAATGAATAGTGGTTGAAAAAGAAAAATAATTGAAATAAACCCAAGTCTCATCAGCATATTATCTCTGGTACTCTTAAATGCTGGCAATGTTCGGTTTTGCAGCTGTGTCCACACAAAGTACAAGTATCTTTATCATATCCTTTCTCGGCTATCAATAGTTATTATATACCTAAATGATAAGATGCTGAATCCTACTTCTTGCACTACAAGCAAAATGTTAAGGTTCTCAACTCAATTCACATCCCAGATGTTTCTGAATTATGATTTGAGCCTCCACACTTTCCCATCTGTTCTTAATAACTTTTCTTTATGCCTGTCATGAATCATGTCTTTCTATGACTGACATCCAAGACCTTTCATCATAGGCCAATATTTTATGATTAAAGAAATGAAATCTGGTATCCATGGCTTGTTTTTACTCATTGTGTCTTTATGTTTTGATATGAACGTGCGTCATACAAAGTTGAAGAACAGCAGATACAATATGTATGGGAGTATTTTGCCATTATAGAAAAAAAACAAAAAAACAAAAAAAACATCCATGCCTCATATGTTAAATGCTATCAGTTGGGAACTAGGGAACTAGATGGGCTTAGCAGAGGGAGAGACAAGGTCACGTGATACTTTTCATATGCTAGGCCACTTTCTCCCATGGAGCCTGGAACTGGTTTTGAGCAAACCACAGCAGTTGGATCAGGTTTTAGATTTGTTCCCCTTTCACCGGTTGTCCTTACTTCCACATAGGCGCGCGCACAAGCACACACACACAAAAGCACACAAGCACACACACTGCAGTGCTGATGTGTGCACAGCCCACCATTTTCCAAGGATAAATCTCAGTTTGCCTTTCGGTTGCCTTTGTTTCGAGAGGCTCTAATTGCGGGGCGTCTGGATAAACTGTCAGTACTGGGCGATTTCTTATGCAGTCATCTAATAGACCATTAGTCTCGCCAGAAAATCTAGCACATTTTTGGCCCAACTACACAGGGTCGGTAAGATAGCATGCAGCTGACGGCATTCAAAATCCCAGAAAATGCCAGCATGCCCTCAGCCAAGTGTGGGAAAAAAAGAAGAGGGAAAAAGTCAAATGGCCTTCTTGGTTCGTCTGTTTTAAGAATTGCAGCGTAAGGGCTTTATTGTGGCTAATTGGTGGTGAGGCTAATCGTTCTCTTGGTTTTCAATCTAATCTCGACTAGTGGTGATAATTTGAGAGAAAAAAATGAAAATTCAATCAATTACGAGACTCAAAACAAACGAACACAAAATTCAAATGTCGTCAAAGCAACTGGCTTTAGATACGATTTAAATCAGGTTCAAACTTTATCAGTCCTCACTCATAATATGATATTTGGCTCTTTAACAAACACAGAAAAGAGTTTACTATGAAACTCGCTTCAGTGTTTTCTCATCTGTCATGTATGGTTGAGTTTTATTTTCTCCTCCCGTTCTCCCTTGTCTAGTTTATGCTGAGACTAATCTTTTATGAAAAGGCTGTCATTGCATAAGATGATTATAAAATTTTCCTGATAATCGTTCATTCCAACTGTCATAAACTTGGTTTTAAACGTTTGCTTTTCATCTTAGCATACTCAGAGTGATTCTCAATAATTGTATACATATTTGTCAAGCATTTGCACATTGGGTGGTCTGTTATACTGGAATACAGCTGTATTCTAAATCCCTTGCAGTTTTGCACAAGTGTGTGTTTAATATTAAATGGGATAATATGATGCTTTGCAGATGCCAACTGGGCAAAACAGCAACGCAAATGAACACAATCAATTTTAATATCTTTATTGTACATTTCTTGCTTTGTGAAACAAATCTGCTGTTGTACTGAGAACCTAAAATATTAGGGATGGCTTTAATTACAATAAGAAACGGCAGAATAGAGGACCAACAGGGTCCCACTCTTAGCAAGATCCTACATCCCGTTTTATTTTGCAAGCATTCAGTTTATTTGGAGCAAATGTAGCTTGAAAAGGGTTTAGGCAATGTTTGGATTTTATATCTAGTTTTGACTGAAGGTCAACACAGCTCTCGACAGTTATTCAACTTTCTCGCGGAAAGTTTTTCCCTCTTCGTTGTAGGTGCAAACTTGTTTCCTAAAATCTGATATTCTGCTGAGCGCCATTTGACTTCACCTTATTACAGTGGCTTATCTCCAGCGCATATTTACAAATACTTACTCTGACTCGAAGCCTGAATATTAACAGAGGCCCATTCATGAGCCATAGCGGCTACACTAATGCCTCTGCTCTCAGAACGTTCAGCTTCTTAGGCCAACAAAACAACGGCTATAAACTGAGGTTTACTCTCAGGATGCCACAAGAAGCTATAATTTGAAGCCCGGACAAGCTTGCTATTGTGCTTAACAACAGTGATGCCTTTGTGCTGTATTACCAAATCACTCAATTCCGTTCCAAAAATCGTTCTTTTTCCTGCTGAATTGGGCTGACGCTTTCCAATAGCGTGTATTGGATTTCTAGGAGGATCTATCAGACTACCTCGCCTTTCCCAAGCGCCATCCGTGATGACATTATGGCAAAATAAAAATTGCTTATCTATAATCTTGCACTGAAAGAAGAGAAGATTAAAATATGAAATACAACACTTTAGTTGAAATGCTAGTGACCTTGGGTATTCATCAACATTCCAAAAATTCTGAAAACTGCTAGCACAACAGGTAGAATAACTGTGAGGGAAAAATAGAGAGAAATCAGACTGTTAAAAGTAGATTTTTAATCTGTACGGTTATGTTCGACTGGCAACTATTAGGCCTCACATTCCATGACAAATTTGATGTTGTTGCTAAGTATGATTGCTTGTTTAGTTTGGCAGATGTGTGGAATCCCTTGCATTTTTTTATCCTGATGAATATGCAGTGCAAACACATTAGCTCTCAATTTCTCCCTCTCTCTTGCCTTCTCACTTTGCTGCCAACTCCACAAACTCTGCATAAATGTGGCTGTGTGGGATTCTCACATGAAAATGCTTGTTTTACCACAAGCTCTTTGCAAAACCCCAAATTTGTCAGTCACACAAGTCAGTGAGTGTGTGTGCTGCCACAAGGTGGAGAGAAGGTACTTTCAACCACACGGCTCCGGTGACCTAGATGTGGTCAGTGGCTTGCGGCACCCGTACGCTAATCTCTGGTAAGAACCCGTCACGGTTCTGTGGTTACACAGGTAATACAGGTAATCAGTAAATCATACTTACATTTTATTAATATGTGTGTGAAACTGTAAATATGGTTTAAAGAGGGCACCACTTTAATGTTTCCTGTGGTTCATGAAAGTAGTTTTGCAGATCTTACCCAATCCAAAGTGAGCAGCCTTTAACAAAATGCTTTTACTACATAAGATGTTGCCAATAGACATTTATCTGCAAACCAGTTTCTATTTTCAAGGGCATTTAACAAAAAAGAATCACAATCTGCTATTTATTAACACTCCTAAACCTTAATTTATTTATGTCCATAGAGACAGAGACAATCCACCTGTAACATGTTTAAAGAATTTTCAAGCTAAACCATTTACACTTTTCACAATATTAAGATACCAGGCTCTGCTGCAGGACAATCTCTGAATCCACTCCCGTTCACCTACGTTTTGTTTTCCAAAAGATACACCTCATCTCATTTACAGTGCTGTATTGACGACTGTCAATTGATACTTCAACCGCACTGTGTAGTGGATATGAAGGCTTTAAATCTCAGGTTATTCACTTTATTAATTAGCACCTTTGTTGCTTCTTGTTGGGTTTTTGTGGAAAAAGAAACAAAACTAACAAAGGTGGGAAAGAATTTAAACAACGAAAACACCTTTCACATTACCCAAATACAAGTTTCCCCTGTGCACAATAGCACTAATCACTCTTGGCCACTAATCACTGCTGTTGCTGCTGGAACAATGTAGAGGTGGTGAGACATCTTGAGCTGCTTCTTGGTGGTTGTAATGAGTATACATACCTCTTAAGGGTCACAAAGTATGTCTCACACTCACAGTTTATTTATAAGATGAACATTAAGCACAGTTTGCATATGATGAAGATCAAAGGGCAGCTCTTTCTTATTCCCCCATACAAGCATTCAACATGCACAGTATATAAACTCTGAATATGAATAATTTATAAATATGAACACAGAACAGTGATTTGAACCTTGCAGGCCATTATTATTAAAACATTGAATAATATAGCTGTACAAAAAAGCAACATGCAAACCACAGCATATATTAGTGTGAGCTACTTACTATACATCTTAATAATACACGCTAAAGCTCAACGCGTCAACTCAAAATCAGATAGTGGTTTAAGCATAAAACAAACAAGACCTCTGGGTTTAAAGTTAAACTTAAGTTGTACAACACGAACATAGCTGAATACAATCAGCATGAGCAGTGACAGTAAGGCAGCAATCAGAATCTCAACATGAAACTTTTCCAAACATAGATTTCATTATAAGGATTTACATTTATTCTGTTTGGTGTGCTTCCAAAGAAACGTCAGTTTAGAATTGCAAAAAAAAAATGTCTTACCCATACAAACATCCAACATGCTTCCTAGAAAAATGGCGGGAAATGCCACATGGGCTTACTTCTTCTTCTATGGTGGTTGGTAAGCAGTTTTATGGAGAATTTCTGCCACCATCTGGACTGGAGTGGCCTGGGCTGGTTAAATAAAGAACTGTGCATTCATTAAAGACATGCATTTCTATGTCATTGCTTTGTGCAGTGTCGTTTCTAAAAGACCATTAAAAGTGCTTTTAATTTTTATGCCATGAGTCTGGCCCTTGCTTATTGAGGAAGCTCATGGTTACGATGCCACATAAAAAATTACAAACATGCATATGTGTGCATGCTCGTATGATCTGTTTTGCATTAACCTTTGTTGCTTCTTGGTGGGTTTTTGCGGAAAAAGAAACAAAAAAAACTGAGGTGGGAAAACATTTAAACTACCAAACAAAACATCTTTCACATTACCCAATATAAGTTTCCCCTGTGCACAATAGCACTAACCACTCTTGGCCACCAATCCCTGTTGTTGCTGCTCGAACAATGTAGAGGTGGTGAGACATCTCGAACTGCTTCTTTGTGGTTGTAATGAGTATACATTCCTTATAAGGGTCACAAGTGTATATGTGTGCATGCCATATGATCTGTTTTATACTAATCTGGATGCTATTTATGTGTCTTAATTTCTAAAATAATATTTACAGTACAATTGTAAAAATATGTCAAAATGCAACAGTTAAACTGGCTCCTGACTACGACAACTCAACAGGAGGGCCAAATCAAACTGAGTCTTAGCCATCGCATCTGCCTTTCATGAAGAGTGTCTGTTTTAAATAAAAGACATACAGCAACTGGAAATGAGCTTCTAGCTAAGTGTGGAGAATGATCTTCATTTTAATGAAGGGAAACATTTCTGAATATGATTAAATGAGTTTAGCTGTAGTTCCACCTTCGGCTATTTAGAATTAATATTTAATATTGACTTCTCTAATTTACACTGCATTGTGTGTTTTAACACCAAACATCCTCAGAGTACATGCATGATTAGTCTTTTACTGGACAACTATTTTTATGCAAATGTTTTACTTCGTTAAAGAATGTTGGTGTTTTGCCTTTGGTGTAGTCCCAATGACTGTATCATGTACAAATTATCATGCATTTAAATGTTATTAGTTAAACTAAGCTAAAAGTGCATTGCTGTTTAATTTTATTTGTACTAAACGTTCAGTGCATCTGGTATCATTGTCCAACAATTGTCATCCAGCACTGATGGATTGCAGTAGCCTTGGTAATGTATTTCCATCTTGGCAATGTCTTAGTAAAAGCACTCACCGTGTTCATAACTTACTGCAACAAGAAATTCGATTGTGAATGCAGGAATGTAGGAGTTTGGTGCTCAAGAAAAAATATCTTCCATTACATAGTTGATTAATTTCCAACTTATTTTTAGGTTTCACCAGTAACTCATTATTTACAAATTCTTGTACTAAATAACAAAAATGTTTTTGCTCCTTGTTGAATTTTCTTTTTTTGAGGTTTAAGGTTTAAATGTATTTACTGCTCGAAATTGCCCCAATTTTAATTGCCACTATATGGTGTAGGTGAATCAGCTCCCGAAATGTTCTCCACTGGATAAGGATAGGAAGCCTCCCTGTAATTCTAGTAGAGAATTAAGTGAAATATAATGAAATGAGGCGAGATTTAACAAGTTCAAGTTGTTCTAGTAAATGTACAATGCTACATGTAGTCAAAGCTACAATAAGCTTATTATGCTGATGTCTGATGTTTCACGCCTGTAGGCACATAAGGTGGAGAGGTCACAGGAGGAGGGAAAACAAAGCCTCTATTTGCCGAAGTACCTGACAACAACACATGCTGGCCTCTCTTTGACATCTGTGTTAGTGGTTGCATGGAGGCCTGCTGCTACAGGCGCTCCATCTCTACTTCACTCTCTGCATCCACTGAAGCCTACTCTCAAACAGGAAGCTCGAATGGCTGGAGAGCATGATAACTTAAAGTGGCTAATGATGCAGAAGAAAATCTTACAGCCCAACTGCACCGTCATGCAGATTGTTTGCTTTAAAATGACCAGCAAGACCGAGGGAGCTGAACAGAAGCCAACTCAGCTACTCAAAGCTACATGAACAGTAGCATTTCCATATCGTCTAGACAAAGCTTCCACTTTTCTAGAAGAATCGGTACCCTGAGGAGGACATAATGTGTGCGGTTGGTTGTCAACTGGGAAACCCATGGAAAGTTTCAAAGAAATCAAGGAAAGAAACCCAAGTTCAAGGAAAAGAAATAATTTGTGGAAATGTATGTCTTATGGAAAAACTGACTTTAGGAAAGAATTTAAGGTGCTTAATTATTCTAAAGAAAACTATTTAATTTTATGAGCTTACAGCAATAATAACATGAAAAGACTATACTGTGTATACCTGCACCAGCTGAGTCATTACCGTTCATTCTTATAAATCTCGATAAATATCAGCACAGTACTGTAGAATTTCTGTGGCGTCTCCAGTCTGACTGTTCAAACCACAAGCATAACTGACCCACGATAAGTGGGATACCAGAAGAAGTACTCATTGCATCTGTGTTATTGAGATCCATTTGATGCATATGTACCAGGGGACAGGATTCTGAAGTGTAATATACCAACCTGTCCTTCATACTACACACGGCACTACTGAGGATATCCCTCAACTTTTATGGTCTAATATGATAAATAAATAGATAAATAAATAAGTAAATAAGATACAGCATGGGTGGCACGGTGGCTTAGTGGTTAGCACATATGCCTCTCAGCAATAGGGATTCCCGGTTCGAATCCCCATCTGGGTGGAGTTTCCATGTTCTCCCCGTGTCTGCGTGGGTTTCCTCCGGGTTCTCCGGTTTCCTCCCACATTCAAAAAACATGAATCAAGTCAATTGAGTTCTCCAAATTGCCCCATATAGAGTGTGTGTGTGTGAGTGTGTGCGTGCCCAGTGATAGATTGGCGCCCTGTCCTGGGTGTATCTGCCCAGCGCCCGAAACGTTCCCACTGCGACCCTAATACAGGATAAAGCGGAAGATAATGAATGAATGAATGAATAAATGAAAATACAGCATTTTACATTTGTGCAAAAAATCATAGGGGATTCTGTATGAATTAAACAATGTTATATAAATTACTGAAAACAAGTTGACCTTTATGGTAGAAATAACAAGGATACAAGGATACTTTATAACATATATATAAATATATATATATATATATATATATATATATATATATATATATATATATATATATATATATATATATATATATATATATATATATATATATATATATAAATAATCCCAGTTTTCTATTTTATTCGATTTTTAGTTCATTGCAGACATTGTGAACCTAAAATATTTTATGTTTTTTTCTGGTCATTGATTTTATTTGTTCATATACAGTGCCAGTCAAAAGTTTGAACATACTTCTTTTTATTTTGTTAGTCCCCTGTTGGTTCTGTTTTCTATTGGTCAGGACATCACAGAACAGAACACAGGTATAATTTGGATGGAGTATTGTTTATTTTCAGTTCTGCAGTGACACTGATGCGGTGAAAAGGTTAACTTTATTTTATTTGTTATTATTAACAAAAATATTCTCTTAATCTATAATTTAATTTAATTTAATCAAAAGTACACAGGAAACTTTCTAAAAAGAGCATTAAGGACTAGACCACCAGACTGTCAGCTTACAAACTTTTGCTTTGTAACTTTATGCACTTTGGCCTGGGGTTGAAAAGCAAATTGTGGGATTCTATTCATGGGAAAATGAACGATAGCCAAAAAACACACACACAACAGTGGCCAGTGATCTGCTAGTTTAGTCTGGCCAATTTAGGTCACACCATGTTGCTAAGAAAAGAGCACGCGACTTTGTTTGATTAGGCTATGACACGGAAAGACATTGAACTGAGAGGGGAGGAGAGTGAGGTAAAGCGAGGGCAAACAAAGACTGGGAAAGAAGTTAGGGAGCGATGCATGTTGTTTCTGAGCTCAAGTAATGATTCGAGTGCAAGGGAATATCATCAGTGTGTGACTGTGAGAAAGGAAAAAATGAGACATGAGAAAACAGAAGTTACGAGGTTATGGAAGCACTTTCCTTTGCATTACATGATCATCTAAGTGAGCGTACAGAACGGATTTGGGGTCATTTATACTTTGCAACTTTCAACACTCGAGGCCAATACCACCTGGAAAAACAGAGTTAGGATTTTTGTTTTAGGTCAAAAAGCATTACGTTTTGAAACCGAGCGATTGTCATGTGTCTCACGTAATAAAACACAAGACTGAGCAAATTTAACCCTTAAGGGAAAACAGCTGTACAATCCAAATGCTACAGAGCACAGTTTTAAATATTTTTAAACTGAGCCTCTTTAAAATCTAGTAGTTTGGTCCTTCCTAACACCTTATCAGTCCACACCATGTAATACAGCTGTTTATGGTCATTTATTCAGCAGCATCTTGCTAACAATGCAAACCCAAAACTGCAAAATATTAATTGGCCATGATAATAAATCATTAGACAGAAAATCAGCAATAACTAAGAAATTGCACAGAACAGAAACTGCACAGAACATGAATGTTGGTAGTAAAAGCTGGAAACAGGAAATTCACTTTAAGGTTTACAACTCAAAGGAAGTCAATATACTTTATCTTTGTGTTTAATTCTTGCTATTTTTGAACAATTTTTAATAATCCAGATTGGGTTTTCAACCTGGATCCCCAGCACTGAGAGGTAGACGTGCTAACCACTACACCACCATGCGGTTAAGAATTATTAAATTAATTTATCAGTAAAATTTTTATATGTTAAAATTCCCCATGCCCATCCAGGGGAAAACGTTTCTGGCTCTGGGCAGAAACACCCAGGATAGGGCGCCAATCTATCTATCTATCACTGGGCACACACACACACTATACTGGGCAATTTTGAATATGGGCAATTTAGAGCAGCCCATATCCATGTTTTTGGACTGTTGATGGAAACTCGAGAACCTGAAGAGAACCAACGCAGACACAGGGAGAACATGGAAACTCCACACAAATCAGGATTAAAACCTGGATTCCCAGCGCTGCGAGGTGAACATGCTAATCACCAAGCCACTGTGCCACCCCAGCAAGATGACTTCTAATAAAATAACAAAAATTAATTTAATATATCATTTTTCAGTGTTAGTGGCCTAGTGGTTGGCACGTTCGCCTCTCAGCACTAGGGATTCCTGGTTCGAATCCCCATCTGGGTGAAGTTTCCATGTTCTCCCCGTGTCTGTGTGGGTTTCCTCCGGGTTCTCCGGTTTCCTCCCACAGTCAAAAAACATGGATCAAGTCAATTGAGTTCTCCAAATTGCCCCATATAGAGTGTGTCTGTGTGAGTGAGTACGTGCCCAGTGATAGATTGGCGCCCTGTCCTGGGTGTATCTGCCCAGCGCCTGAGAGGTTCTCCCCAGAATGGGCATGGGGAACCCCACCGCAACCCTAATCGAGGATAAAGCAGAAGATAATGAATAATTTTTTCAGTGTTAATGTTTTTTAATGTAAGTTAACGTGCTGCTTTTAACATCAGTATTTCGGAACTGTCATGTGGAAGCTTGATAAAGTAGCCAGGACCAAGCAGCTGTTTATATGAAAGGAAATCTTTCATTCTGAAGTTTGTTTTACATAGCACGACTTGTTTGTTTTATGTTCTGCTCTGCGCTTGTTCTGTAAGCTTGTTCTGGCTTATGAAGTCCCTTAAGATTTGTAGTGTCTGACTTGCAAAAATATCTGAAGTTGGGCGCCCTCTTGTGTTGATGAGCTGCGTCTATGTAAATGTTTTAAATAGCGAAGAAAAAGTATGACTAATTGCTACAATCCATTATTCCCTGTACATCAAAATGAGACACTAATAAACCACCATAAAATAACCGGTACAGCATTTTAGTGAAATGACAATACAATAAATATGTTATTTTAATGTACTGCTCTCAACTTTATTTCAAGCTATTAGTTATTAATGGTGCACTTAGTTATCAGTAATTAACATTTAAATCCCGATCTGGTTGGGGTTTCCATGTTCCCCCCATGTCTGTGTGGGTTTCCTCCGGATTCCAGTCTCCTCCCACAGTCCAAAAACATGGATTCAAAGTAAACTGGCTACTCTAGATTGCCCCTATGTAGTTTGTATGTCTGTGTGAGTGTGTGCCCAGCGATAAATTGGCGTCATGTCCTGGGTGTATCTGCCCGGCTCCTGAAACCTTCTCTCATGGATGAGGATTAGAAAGATTAGAAACCTTTTTGTCTACTTTAGCTTCTTCTGCAGTATGTTTTGTCATCATCATTATCATTGTTCTTCATCTTGCCCTGAAATTTGTATGTCATTGGCACTATGAGGAAAGAAAAAATGTGGTGATTTAATACCATTTTTACAGCATGAAATCTAGACATATTGTAAGTTATAGATTTGTACAGATGCATATTCAAACATGCAGCTGTTTGTGTTTGCGCCCTTGCGTGATTAACAACCCTGTCATTCCTGATTCTTTCTGTGTGTGATTTACTTTTTTTCAGGCAATTACTGCAAAGTTTTTCCAGAGACTATGCTTCATGATTTGGAAGCGGAGCACTGCAGGCCCACAGGAGACCTCATTTAGGGCTATAATGGAGCTATACTTAAAGGTCATTACTGCAATCAGTGTACAGGTTGATGGGGAGTGCTGGGGCCTCAGGGACAAGGAGGGACCACCTGCCCCTCTTAGGATGAATGTGGAAAGGTACAGAGGTCCCCAAACCAAGTGCAGTTCATTAAACAACACAGAATAAATCAAGATAAAGTACATTGACATGTTTTTAAAGATTATATAATGACAACTATTTAGTGAGTCATCAAAAATTGCATGTAGTATTTATGGTTTCATTTTAAGTCAAGACACACACACACACACACACACACACACACAAACACAAAACAACACACAAAAACATCTTAACTATTATTTAAATGTGTACCTTGGCCAAAGAATGAGCAGTGATTAAACTCCTAGTTTATATGATTTAAAAATGGCATTATTCAAAATCTTAAGCAAAAGTACCAAAGAACCATTTTCAATATGAGGTTTATTATGAGGTTTTCTCATGCTTGAACGAAATGCACTAGAAATGAACTCATGAATTAAGTCACTTAAGGTTTTCCATTCTTTTTCCAGCACTGGGAAACCTGTCAAAATAATTGTCTGTGGTAATTGCTTTTGCTCTCCAGATGCAGTAGATAAGAATTATTGTAAAAAGGAAAAAATTTCTGTACTCCCTAAACCCACAGGAGTCATGTTTTTTAATGATTGAAAAGAGAAATTTTAAATTAGGATGATTTTTTTCTGTTAACTTGGGGGAAGAAGCCGTTTTTTAAGACTGTGTTGCAGAGAGGGAACAAAATAGGTTTGCACTAAAATAAAGAAAGTATAAAATCATAAGAAATAAATGTAAAATAAAATTTAATGATGTATTAAAGATTAATTGTATGTATTAAAGTGTATGTGTGTACAAATGTTAAACATCTTAAGGACCAAAATCTGTTTATACACTTCCATTGTGGGGATGTGATGTAATGAACCATGATGTAAAACATGTTCTATGGTTATAGTCACAGTCAAAGGTTATGGAGGACATTGTAGCTCAGTCTTTATGTGTGAGGATACGGGATCCGAGTCCACTAAAGTTACCAATTTGTGTCATTAATCAAAGTTTTTAAACCCTCATTGCTCCAGGCTCTGTATATTAACCCCATCAAACTTGTCACTTCAAATAAAAGTTTTGAAAAATGAACTAATGGATAATGTTAAGATAATAGTAGTATTTATGGGTAAAATTTGGATAAGTCTCCACACAATGAATGAATGTCTAAGTAAAATCCCCACAATGCATAAAAACAAATGTGTGTGTGTTTTTTAAATAATAGCAATTACAGAAGAATATTGCAAAGGAAGGTCCAATACCCAAAAGCATAACACTGAAATAATAAATAAATCTGTAAAAATGACTGGCTAGCTTGGATGAAAATTTAAAGTGTGGGATGTCTCACGGGAGCCCTTGTGAGAAGTACATTGTGGAAGTGCCTGTGGCAGAGGTTGCTGTTGGACTTGGAAGGAAAAACAAAGCGTCTGAAATGGATCATTAAGTACCATTCCCACACCTTACAAAGACTGACTTTTACATTAAACTGGTCATCATGCCAATTTTTATCTAAGCTGTTAAGTCATTATTATGGCAGTGGGCTGAATATCAAAATATGTATGTAATTACATTTATAAGAAAAACTCTTTAGAAAAGCATTCATGGACACCTAATGAAAATTCTTACTTGTTGAAATTACTTTAGATGTTCTTCCAAATGGTTGGCTATTCAGTAAGAATCACACAGATATTTCATAAAGCACAATACATATACATTCCTATTTTTTGAAGGTTTATAACAAAAGCAATGACCTAAATGTTCGTGTCTTTTTAAATAGCGATCCAAATCATGCTTAATATGTCATTAGTGTTAGATCAGTTTGGCTTTTCAGGGAATCCCATTGTTATTCTGACCTTAACTAGACATTAGGGTGTGAATACATGCTCTGACCATCCAATGTCTAACAAATCATACTGTATAAAGCAAAAATCATTAGTGCTTTTGGGTAAACCCATATGAGTCATGGTCTCACATTGCTTTTTTAGGGTCTCAAAGAAAAAAAATCCCACAACTCGAGAAAATTATACACTGATCGTTTCAGAAAAGCACAAGTCGTTATACAAAAACGCAAACAAACAAAGCCAAAGCCTAGCTAAGGTCGCCAAATTGCTATGTGTGCAACCACCAAATTATAAGTTAACATAATAGTTTATGCAGCAATAAAAACAATAATTATGTATTGTGGCTTCATAAAAGTGTTGAATATTAAATTTAGGTCCAAAGTCTCAGAATTAGAGTGGAGAATTAGTATTTATATATATTTTTTCACTATTTAATAATAAAATTTCTATATAGCCATAAAGGAAATTTGGAACAGCCAAGATGGATTTAACGAGAAAGTTCTTAAAGCTTTGATGCTCAGAGTTTTGTGCAATTAGGAAGTTTAATGGTTAAAAATGTCCCTTTCATATGAACATAAACAGTGTTGCCTTGGAAAATATCATAGTCCTGCCAAATGTTTTTATGACTTTGCTGTCCACATACTGTATATAGATTTTAGCATTTACAGAGACTTTAATAGCATCCTGTCTTTAAAAAATGAATACACTATAGAGCACATGCTGACACACAATGTAGGTGAATGTCTCTATTAGAACCCGAGGATATACGTATATATATATATATATATATATATATATATATATATATATATATATATATATATACATACATACATACATACATACATACACAGTGAAGATCCAATTTATTTCTATATTTGTTTATTACATATAAATTTTTGTTTGCTAGAAGGTAAAAAATCTGACTGTAAGGCTTGTGTTCAACTGATTTTTTTTTTAGCTGACTCAATCCACCTCAAAAACCACACAGGGAATTTTGAGAGTAATTTATCATGTACATTTCAACAACTTGCATGTAACAGGAAAGAACAAAAACACTTATGGACATGAACTGATTAGGCAAGACCCACACAGAGCCAAGAATCACATTGAGGTCCATAAACTTTTATGAAATTTAGTTATTAGAACTAAACCAGAGTGACACGTATTGTTAAAAGTGTTGTCTGGTTATGCTATACATAATAACATATTCTTAAGAATTCCTGATTTTTATTTCATTTTACATGGATAACAATGAAACTCTCCAATACTCAAAAATTACAGGGCTCGTGTCACTGGAATTTACAGCTGGTTTAAAAAAATAGATAGCACTGTATATTTATAAAAAGCACAGCCTAAGTTATTAAGCTCTAAAATTTCTTTGAGGCAGCATGAAAAGAAGAGACATAGTCTGATCCCATTAGCCAGGACCCTGGGTCACCACAGAGGGAGCATAGTAAAGGCAGAATGGAGTTAATTGGATAGTGAAGAGGTGCACATGCTGTGTGTTCACTGACTTGGATCCAATAGGTCAGGCATCACTGAGCCAGAAGTGGAAATGGAAAAACTTCAATAAATACTTTATTACTAATAAGCTGTAATTCCCAGTGCCATTCTTATTTACCCTTAGGTGCACCACACACCACACTTAGAAGAAAATAACCTGTTCTGTTTAAACAGGTACTGCCAAAGGCAGTTCCACTCTTTAATATGGGTGGATGTGTTCAGTGGGTGTAATGAAGGAATTGTGTATTGTCATGACAGGACCTGGAGGGGCTTTAAGTTAGCTTTGTTCCCACTGGGTACCACTGCTCGTCTGTGCCAATCTGCTGGAAAAGTAGCATTCCAAAACAGTGCAGGCCTCTTTCATATTGGGGGCCATTTCACTCAAAATCCACTTCTAATTTCCTCCATTACTTTTCACTTCACTGCATATGAAAGTAGAATAGGTGCACCTGCTGACTCTAGACTGACAGAGCGTTTCGGTTAAAATGGAACTGACAGTAAATATGTCAAGAGATATGAGATGGCAGTCTTTTTAATGACTTAAAGCTGACAGGATGTGACAAGTTCTGCTTTTCTTTCAAAAGGTAGGATGTTCAGGTCTTTAAGTTTTTTTATGAAAGTGTTATTTCAGTTTTATACATCAAGTCTTTTTAATCTCTATATAACTCACGGACTTTTATTACAGTGATTCTGAAAGGAATTAAAATTTTCACATATAAACATTTTACTGTAATAAAGCACAAGCCTAACAAGTATTTTCTATCAATGCAAACAAATCCCTTTGATCTGTAAAGAAGATTTGATTTTTATAGATTCTTTATTTATAGATTATTTGGATCATAACACAGGATAATCATTTATTTGCTTTAAGTAAGTAAGTAAAGTAAGTAAGTAAGTAAACTATTTATATAGCACTTTTCTTAGGCACAGGCCACAAAGTGCTTTACAAAAGGAAAAAACATAAAATACATGAAACACATGAAAAGAATACAGCACAATTTACACAACATAAAACATAAAAACATAAAAACACAAACAACCAAGACTACTGGCTAGCCCATTTGCCCAAATGTCTGTTTAAACAGATAATATTTAACCCTAAAAGATCTAACCCTAGAAGAAATGGTTTGTGTGTTTAATTTTTTAAGCAGAAAAGCTTGGTTACCATTTTGTGTGAAGTTTGCATATTTTCCTCATGTCTGAGTGGATTTGTTTTGGGAGTTTTGGTTTCCTCCCAAGCATATGAAAAGCAGGTTGGGCCCCACGGCCCTAGTACTGGAATAAGCGGAAGATAATGGATGAATAGATAATAATCATGATGCTGCTGATATGCCGGGAACATGTAGGTAAAAATGCTTTCTTTGCAAGTATAAGATAACTATGAAAGAATATTGGCACACTAAAAATGTGTTCCTGTAAAATAAATACATTGTAGTAATCGGTACAAAATGTATTTATGCTGCTCTATGGTTAAACCTGCGCTTATATTATAATAAATGATGTTACCAATGGTTTTTCATAAGTTATGCACCAAAAGCTTTAGCAAATGTTTGATTACGTAGCTCGTTTATTGTTTTCGACAAGACTTTACGTGTAAATTTACGCCCTCCGGTGGCTAAAAGGGTGCTATTGCATATTGCAACGTTCTGATAATCTGTCCATTCTTTTCCCATTTATTTTGTTATCATTGACCACTAGTTAAGGCCTTAGCACGTTTTACATCGCCAAGCAGCTTAGAAAACTAATTCCAAATAAATTCCATTAAATCTGTTCAGCAAATAAACTCATATTTGTCTAAGTCATGTGACTTGTCTTTTCTCATTATTGACACTTTTTCTCATCATTTACACAACATATTTTTTTACACCTCTTTTTACACAAAGCAGCTGTGCTCTTTAATTTGTTTTATGGTTTTTTCTTGTCCAGCCAGAAATTTTTGCAAGGTACGATGCTATAAACATTTCATATTGCTCATAAATGGGCGGTAATGTTGAATATTCCACATAAAATAGACTATTACATGGCTTTGTTTCTATGTAGAGTTCTCAGCTTTTTGCAACTAAAATATATTAATGAAGTTCTGAAGGTAATCCATATTGTATTGTTACTTTCATCTAGGACTTAATGTGAAATGAACGAAGTGTTAAGAACCTGATGATATTGATGAAGTATTGACCAAAAATACTATTTTTTAATAGTTGGAAGACAGTCCATTAATTAGCTTTAAAAATAAGGGTGGTATTAAAGCAACTCAGATAAATAAAAATTAAGCCACAAGTAAAAGAGGTTTCATTTTATATTCACAATTTTTTTATTCTGTCAGCAGAATTTAATAATACCTACAAAAAATATTTGTCAGTGTGTGTGTGTGTGTGTGTGTGTGTGTGTGTGTGTGAGAGAGAGAGAAAGAGAGAGCGACAAAGAGAGAGTGAGAGAGCGCACGAGAGAGCGAGGGGAAAGTGGAAAGAAAAGTCCAGAGAGAGAGAGAGAGAGAGAGAGAGAGAGAGAGAGAGAGAGAGAGAGAGAGAGAGAGAGAGAGAGAGAGAGAGAGAGAGAGAGAGAGAGAGAGAGAGAGAGAGAGAGAGAGAGAGAGAGAGAGAGGAAAGTGCCACAATAAGAGGAGAGGGCTTTGATGAAAACTGGAGCAGGGATTTATTGAGCAAAACATCTGGCTATACCTATTATTTAGAAGGAAGAATAAACTCAGCATTCTATCTCTTGCAGTGATGTAATTGTGGGTAAAATAAGTCCTGTGCACTACATGTTCATAAACATGGTTGCCCATTGAAGCCTGTATGTATTTTCCTGGGAATGATATGCTGTAAAAGCACAACTGATTGATGATGACACCTGCGCATTGTTAATGAGGCATAGGATGTTGAAGCTTGTCAGTCTCTCATCCCTCTCTCATCCTACACGTGATCTTGTTGTTTTAACACTAAGTCTTTCGAATCTTTTCAAGAGACCCATAACCATGAGCCAGGTTTTAAAATCCATTAGCAACTAAGACTAAACTGATTTCGTTTTCAAAACATCACCTAAAGCACCTGCTGTTCTGCAGATAGTGTTTCTGTTGATATTGAAATAGATACCGTGAGGTTCTAAAATAAAGAGAAAGAGAGATCCAAGTGCCTAACTTTGATTGTTCAAAGGAAAATGAATGGAAAAGATGCTGTGTATCACAGGGTTGTAAAGTTATACAGACAACAAAAACAAAGTCAAAAGGTCTCAGGCAAACACCACCTGTTTTAACCTCAGACAAAAAAAGAAAACAGATTGTGAACAAATTCAGAAAGACTGGCAAACGATCACAGTATGTGAATATGTGAGTTTTAATAAATCTGAAATTTGATTAAAAATTTTAATGAGTGCACTAGAAAATACAGTGTAACTTAAAGGCGCTGTCACCACTAACCACATATTATTTTTGTGGTGGTGAACCATCTTTACCACATTGTTATGGCATTGTATTGGTTTGTGCTGATATAAATCCATCATGCATTTGTATAGGAAAATGTAGCTCTTTTAATACTGTGATGTAAAATAATGTTTAGTCTTATTAATCATAGTAAAGATGACAGCATGTCAGGCAGACAGTTATGTATTTAGTCACAAATTTTTATTTACAGACTCAAACTCTTTACACATCAACACTTTATTTCTTGTTTGGAGATAAAAGTTAAACCCCATTATTTAAAGTCCGTAAAATTGATACCATGTCTGCGGCTCCTGGAAGCCACAATGATGAGTCATGTATCAGTCAACACACTCTATTTCAGTTTTAGGACAAAGTGTGGGTTGTTAAAGTCTGGATTAAAGATGAATAGGTATAATCAGAAACTGTATTTCACACTGTTAACTTACTGAAGTGTGAACAAAGGACAACCAGTACCTCTGTAATCATAGACTTTAAAAAAATATATGCTTTAACATAAACATGAACAAGTTTGAATCCAGAAATGTGCTAATTAAAGACAATAGCATTAATAAACTGGTCTTCCGCTACGTAATCTAGTCCGGTATTTAAAGTTCTTTGTTGCTTTTTTAATATTTTTATCTGTGTTTTACAGAGTTCGCAATGAAGACAGTCTGGTCCCCAAATACACGACTCAAATCATTAAGAAAGTCCCCAAAAGTGGAAACGACACAACCTTGTAAGTTCAATATATTAGACAATGTGCAATTAAAATATAATGTTAACACCCATTTTAGTATAATCAAGTGGATAAACGTAATGATAACCTTTATTTTAATGATAAAGTAGCAAAATCATGTATAAATGTGTGAATGATCATATAATGTAGAATGATAACATGACTTAATTAAATGTTTTTATGTTGCAGGGGTAAATTGAGTCCCAGGGCAAGATCTTCTAAGGCTGTATGTAACCGCAAATCATTTTCATGACACACTAAAGCACTAAAAAAGTTAGTGATAGTTCTCAGCATATTGTGATGACATTAAATATGATATGCTTTATCTGTGATGCCTATGCCAATGAGAGAGGAGGTAAACGCAAACCTCAGCACCACACAGAAGCCAGAGCTTCACCTCCTGAAGTGAATCAACCACCTCGCAAAAAAACTGAAGCGTGATGAAGCTGGTATTAACAGTGAGTCTAAGAACATTCTTTATATAAATCTACAGTTGTGTTACTGATTGAATGACACTATATATTTTCATGCATTTCCCTTCTTGTTTTTTTTAGGATCTATACATCCTTGTCAATTTACTTCCACCAACCCAGATCCTGCCATTAATGCTAAAAAAACATAATTTTTGTTTTTTATGAATTTTATGAATTTTTAAATTGTCTTAACCTGTAAATAAACAATATAGCAAACCTTGTCTTTGTTTTTTGTAAAGAAAGTTGTTTTATATGAATGGAGTTCTTCAATGTTTTGTTTTATACATTATATATAAATATCTATGCCGCATTAAATGGTATTCTGCATAAAAAGGCAAAATTTCCACATACCATAATGCTGGATTCATCCTGCAGAGGGGGCTGTCAGACCACAGTCTGTCTATTTGCTTTGGCGCTGCTTCACAATGAGGATAATCTCTAAAATCTAACTTGTTCCCTTAATCTTAACTTAATCTGATATTTATTGGGAAATGTGGATAAAATAACTCCACCATGCCTCTGATAGAATCATGGTTATTTATTAAGGTATTTATTCATCATTATGGTACATTTAATCTCTTTATTTAATGATTAATTACCTATTTTGATCTTATACATTGTGTGAGTTCACCATATCAAAGGTAATGAAGTCAAAGCTAAGTAAATGTAAAAGTACTTATTTTTACAGCTATATTTAATACTGGCTATTAAACAGAACTTGAACCTGGAAGAGCTGGATGTACAAGCTTAGTTTATGAACAGTAAGTAAATGTTCTACACCTTTCACTACAACAATTTCTCTCACTCACGTGCACACACAAACCTTGACTAAACAAAACTTTTATCTTAACTTATGTTTTTCCATTTCATGCATTAATATGAATGAGTTCCTGATTTCTCTGTACAGAATATAGCTATTGGCTGTCCTAAAAGGTCCTAGAGGGCGCCAGGTGTAGTCATTATCTAATATATATATGATAGCAAAATTGCGTGCGAAGCTGTAGAATAAAGGAATTACGTTGTGAAAAAGAAAAAGGGAATATGGCAAAATTACATATTACTTTTATTTTCTAGGTTTTCTAAATCCACTACTGTCCACAGAGTATAATGGAAACATTTCCAACAACTTTGGAGCGTTAAGAGAGGTTATTGTCATAGCGATAAAAAAACATCTCTTAGAATGTCACATCAATTGTATTCTGATTGCATTACAGAACGTTAATGCAAATTGTCATCATTTTTGTATAAATAAGTTCAGGTACAAAGAAATGTGTCTTAACACTGAAATGACCAAGACACCTTGTCTAAACCTAAACAAGTGATGACAAGGTTTAAGTACTTGGAGTCAAATATAGTGCTTTTTCATGAAACACGCCTTACAATAATGAACAATACCATAAGACTACATAGAAGGTGTCAGGGCCAAATCTGAAATGTTAATTTTTCATCCCAAGCCAGAGCAGTGGCTATTTAAATTCATAAGTCTATTCCTTTTTAGGTCTACAATGTTGAGGCAGATAAGAATGTTAGATTTATTAAAACGTAGAACAATATCATGATTTAATATGTGTTTATGTTGCAGTGGAGGATTCAGGCCAATGGCAAGATCTTCTAAGGCTGTATGTAACAGCAGATCATTTTCATGACACACTGAGACCAAACCAGATTGATGCTGTATATTGATGCATATAATAACCCCCCACAAAAAAAAAACAATCATACCACCAATAACTCACAAATAAAGTTCACAGTTATCTTAAGCACATTTCACAAATCTTAGTTCTCTGAGCTATAAAGATTAACATCTAATCTGATAAACTTAACAACATTCTAAAAGGTGTACGTTTAGAAACTCTGTCTATAAAAAGACAGATCACCACCAAGCGCTTTAATCAAAATATTTTTATCATAATTTTCAGTCTAACATTAGTAGACACACTAATTAAATACACACGTGCAATTACAAAGCCACCAATAAATTAATTTGATTCTTAAAACCACAAAGCATGCCAAGTGCAAAAATAAGTTCAGCAACAATCACATAAATTCCATAAACATAAAAATTAAAAAAGGATCAAAATCGGACTTGGCCCTCTGCATTAACAGAAGCCACCACGTCACTATTTACAACAATTTTTATTGCTGGCACCACAATTAAAGTTAAAGGAAGAGCCTCTCGGCTACAGGGATGTCTACCCTTACATACAAGGGCTTCACCCATGCTCACACACTCAGTACTGTACTCCAATACACACCCAGATCCCACACATGGTCAATACTCTCACATGGGCACACTTACATTTACATTTGTTCATTTTGCAGACGCTTTGATCCAAAGCGACTTACAAGGTCAGCACAGGGTTAATCACAACATCCCTGAAGCAAGGAGCCCTAACCACTGAGCTATAAATATTTAATATTTTATATTCATCATTGTTTATATTCTATTAATAAGAGTTTTAATAAATTACACAATAAGCATATCACGTATTGTTTACACCTTAAGCCCATTAACATCATCATCAGCTTATGATGATGCTAATTTATGTAATCAGTTATTTATTTATATATTTATTTATTTATGCAGGCTAAACGTCCTCCATCTGCTCTTTCATCTGAAATTAAGGTATATTAAATCTCTTTATTAAGATGATTATTAATCCTTTATAATCTAAACTAACAAGTTTGTGTGATGATACCAGAGTGAATGTTTTAATGACACTAAAAGTCAGTAATTTAGTATCTTTGAAAGTACTTATTTTAACCGTTGTATTTAATACTGGATGTTAAACAGAACTGGAACCTGACAGACCTGGATGTACCAGAGGAGGAGAAAATCAGACTAATGATGATTCAGTCAAGCTTAGTTTATGGAAAGTAAGTAATGTTCTACACCTCCCACTACAGCTGATTTCACACACACATGAACACACACAGCTTGACTAAACAGAACCTATTTCTGCAGATACATGGTAAAGGATTCTTCTGGTCCTGTAAACAACAGTAGTGAATCTTACACCACCCCGGTAACAAATGACACTAATACTGGATCGAATAATGAAAAAAGAAAAAAATTTGTTTCTTTTTTAATATAATTTCTAGTTACTGTTATAAAAAGTTATTGTAATTAATGTTCGAGTTCTTAATTTAAGAAAAATGATACGTAAAGAAAAACATGGTATGATAAATCTGTTTGATAAATCTGTTTGAAAAGCTTTAGTTAGAATCATTATTGTTCTGTTTGAAATGTTTTTAATTAGTTTAAGTGTATTTTAGATTATGTATTTTATGTATGCTGCAAGTTTATGTATGCTGCATGTTCTTAGAGTAATGCAGTACTATGCATATCATGCTTTTTAAAGGGAAACCATGTGAGAAGAGGTACAGGAACACATTGTAGCTTTTTAGCGAAGGTGGAAGGCCCAGATGTTAAAGGGACGATGCTCACCAATAAAGGAACTTGCGCCATTCCAATCATCAATGAGTAAGTACAAAGCTCTCCCCTAATTTCACACCAGATGGTGGTTGAGATCATAATAGTGATTTGATAATTTTTTTTATTTATACATTAAATATCTAAGCTCAGCGGTTTTGTTCCAAGTAAGATTTTAATCATAGACATTTGTACTAAAAATGCCTTAATTTTTTGTTTTTTCACTATTTACAATTATTATCATCCATTTAATTCGCACACACACACACTATATGGAAACAATTATAGTGAGGAAACCCCTAAGACGCGCTAACGCCAACATGCCTCTCACAAAATGATTGTTATTACTGTTTTGTTTACATATTTACTATTATTATTATTATTGTAGTTCGTGTACAGATTATTACAGTGTAATGGATAAAATGGCCTGTGTTTTTTACAGATTTGCTTCTCCTCTACGAACTCTTTCCACTGGCTCTGAAGCTCTCTGTAGCTGCTCGCATTTAGTACATGGCAGATGAACGGTGTTCAGTTTTTGAATTACTATGCAATTTTGTTTAATTTATGTAATTTTGTTTATTTATTTTGCAGGCTAAAGATCCTTCCCCTGCTCCTTCAGCTGACATCATTAAGGTACATTATATCTTTTCATCCCAGCGATGGATTGGCGCCCTGTCCTGGGTCTATCTGCCCAGCACCCGAAACATTCTTCCCTGGATGGGCATGGGGAACCCCACCGCAACCCTAATAGAGATAATGAATGAATAAATGAATAATCTCTTCATGTAGATGATTATAATTAATTTAATATCCTGATTTAACAGTTTATGTGATTAAATCATGTCAAAAGTTATAATAAAGGAAAGTAATTTAGTAAGCATTGTTCAAATTTCATTTAAACCTTTTTATTTATTACAGAACTTGAACCTGGCAGAGCTGGACATACCAGAGGAGGAGAAAATCAGACTAATGATGATTCAGTCAAGCTTAGTTTACGGACTGTAAGTAATGTTCGACACCTCCCACTACAGCTGATTTCACACACATGAACACACAGAGCTTGACTAAACAGAACCTATTTCTGCAGATACATGGTAAAGGATTCGACTGGTCCTGTAAACAACAGCACTGAATTTCACACCACCCCGGTAACAAATGACACTAATTCTGGATCAAATATTATTTTGTATTATAAAAAATGTTTTATTTTTTAGAATTGCTGTTATTGTTACTGTTATTAATGTTACTGTAATTAATTTTCCAGTTGTTATTTTAAGAAAAATGATAGAAATGTGAAACATTATGTTTAATAAATCTGTTTAGCTTTAGTTAGAATTATTAATGTTCTGCTTTAAATGTTTTTAATTAGTTTAAGTGATTTTTAGATTATTCAAAGCTTATATACGCTGCATGTTGTTAGAGTAATGCAGTACCATGCATGTTATCCTTTTTAAAGGAAAACCATGTGAGAAAAGGTAAAAGAACACATCATAGCTTTTTAGTGAAGGTAGAAGGCCCAGATGAAGGAACGATGCTCACCAATAACGGAACTTGCGCCATTCCAATCATCAATGAGTAAGTACAAAGCTCTCCCCTAAACTCACACCAGATGGTGGTTGAGATCATGATAGTGATATGATAATTTTTCTCATTTAAGACCTTAGTTCTCAGTATATAATGATAACATTTTATGTCATGTTGTACTTCACTTTATTAGTGAAGTCCATGCCTCTGAAGGAGAAGGTAGATGAACACCTCAGCACCACGTGCCAGCGCCAATGTGTTCCACTTCACCCTCTGACCCGAAAAAAAAAAAAAATGAAGCTTGAAGACAGCTGTTATTAACAAATGATTTTTCTTTATATAAATCTACAGTTGTGTTAGTGAATAAATGATTTAAATGTTTTAAATGATTCGTGCATTTCTCTTCCTGTGTTTGTTTTCACAACCACAAATTCTGCCAGTAATGATAAAAAAAATAATTTTTTGGCAGGATTATTTGGAAATGCAGCAACACATTAATAAGTGTAGCTAACCCTATAAATGTGTAAATAAATAGTCTAGATTAGTAAACCTTGTGTTTGTAGGTCTTAAAAGTATGTTGCTTCATACACTGATTGTAATGTTGAAAATAAATCAATCATAAATATCTTAAAATCAATTATTTGGAGTAATTTAATTCTAACATTTACATTTATACTTAAAATTTTGTAACATTTTCTGGTATCTGGTATCTATAATGCATTAAAAATGCATTCATAAAGTTTAATAAGTATTGATAACACTGTATACCACATGCAATAAGCCAAGTTAATGTACACAGATGTTCATGAAGTCTTAAAGGTATTCATAAAGGCATATATATGGATTGCCAGATCCTCAGACATATGTGCTCATGGCACGTATTAAATCCACAAAACGGTTCATTTCAGAGCTGTATTTTGTATTAACAGCATAGAGTTCACAAGTGACTTGTTTGTCACCTGATATCCCTCACAAATATAACTCTGGCTTTTAGACACACCCTGCTGGAGTAAAAGGGCAACTCTTAATATCAGATCTTCACATTTTGCTAAACAGTCCCGAGAAACAGAAAGATGGCAGATCAATCTGCTTTTGACACTGATGTGTGGACGCTGACACGCTTCATTATGGAAACAGGAAGACAGGCGAAGGGTGCCACTGGAGAACTAACCCAGCTCATCAATTCAATGCTAACGGCTATCAAAGCACTGTCATCTGCTGTGAGAAAAGCTGGACTCGCTCATCTGTAAGTCCTTCAGACAATCCTAAACACTTAAAATGTGCAGTCATCAAACCAATACATACAATACTAATCTGGATTCTATGAAAACAATGATTTACAAATGTTTCCAAGATTCTGGAGTAATTTGTTGTGATAAATCTTACTTTAAGATTTAGTTTTAAACCTTAATTTTACACATAGTGTAAACTGTCTCCTTCAGTTCACACTTCTTTAATCTTCACTGCTCCACCTGCAGGTGCATCGCTTTACCCGACCCGATTTGCCCACGACCAGTACCAGGTCAGGCCTGCAATCACCTCCCCATTCGATTGCCAGGCACTCTTTTATTTGCATTGTTCTTTTGTTATTGTATTGATAACATTGTGCGGCTGGATGTTCCTCTACTATATTTGCACCTTACAGCTCAAACTACTAGTGGGCCATCTGCACTGATCCCTCCTAGTATATAATGTTTAGTTTGGGTTGTATAGTAAACTATCCTGTGTAGCACCTTGTTCCTGGAGGAACGTTGTTTAATTTCGCTGTGTGATGTACATTACTGTAAATGGTTAAAATGACTATAAAAACCACTTGACTGGCCCACCACCACCTCCTGAGAGCAAACTGCTAACAACCCTTTGTTTAATGCATCTGTCTGCAAAATAAATGAATAGTAAAATGAGGAGAATGAAGGATCAGACCACCAAACTTTAATTTTGCCAAATGCATGCTGGCAGTAGTTTATCCACTGGACTAGATATGGGGTTCTATTTTAATTAAATCCAATTAGTAAAGCATAAACCTTTAAGAATTTCCAGCCAGATCTAAAAACAGGTTGCAATTACTAGTCTTATGAATTTGGAAGGTACAGACTCCCAAGCCTGAAAACATTTCTGTGTGGTGTTCTATAAGGTTAGCAAAGTCAGGCAAAGACAGAAACAGTGAAAATCTTTCTTGCGACATTGGCTGCTTGAAACGATGAAAGATGCACTGCACATGAAATTGGGTCGGAACTTTTACTGTCACCAAAGCCACCTTTCTTTTTTTATTGGGGAGGGTTTAACAAATAAACAAAATAATTTAATCGTTTATAAAGATTTTCAGGAAATATCAACTGAACATGTTCCATCTAGAAAATGTGTAACAGTATTGATATTGATATGTGTTATGAAAAAGCGATGTCCAGACTTTTTCTTAATAACAAATCTATTTATATATTTAAACATTCTTATCCAGAAAAGCAAATTCTTATTTTACCATTTTGTCCTCATCCCTCTAATAATAGCACTGCAGCCTTTCTATTTGACCTATAATGTATGTGACACTTGAGAGTCAAGACCTTGGACCTTTGTAGCTAAATAGCTCTTGAAGGGATGATACAGGTATGTAGTTTAAAGATAAAGTTTACAAGATTTATTGCTGTGTAACACAGACCAAAAATGTAAGTTTAGTGTTAAACTACATATCTGTTATATAAGACACTTATATAAGTTATACTTAAGCACAACTTTATTAAAAGTTAAATGGTGGGCTGTTTCTCAGCTGCTAAAGCAGCAGGGAGTATGAATTTGTTCCACTAATTTTTCCAGCCTACTAAAATTGATCTATTGGAAAATCTGATTTGATGCTACACTACAGTATCACACATTTAATTTCTTTACAGGTAGACAATCATCATGAAAGTGTCTATCATAAAATGTCCATTTAGTGTATATTAACTAGTGTGTATCAGTAGAGCCCTGAAAGGAACCAGGGGTGTTGACATGTCTGTATGACCTCAGTCAGGGCATAGCAGGACATATTAATGTCACTGGTGATGAGGTGAAGAAGCTGGATGTATTGTCTAATGATCTGGTCATCAACATGCTACAGGCTTCCTACAGCACTTGTGTTCTTGTCTCTGAGGAAAACAAAGATGCTATTATTACTCCTGCTGAGAAACAGGTATGTTTCCTGTATGCAAGTAAAGGTGTCGCCCTTTAATAATGCATATACAGCGTTAAATGTTTTCTTAAAATGCATTATTAAATGGAGACACCTTTTGTTGAAAAGCGGAATCAAAAAAATGTTTTAACTTAAATCCATAATAAAAAATTAAAAACCATATTTCACACGTGTTTATTGTTTTTTAGGGGAAATACGTGGTGTGCTTTGATCCACTGGATGGCTCCTCTAACATTGATTGCCTGGCACCCATTGGCACTATTTTTGCCATTTACAAACGGGTAAGGGTCAGAAATGTGTGTGTGTGTATATATATATATATATATATATATATATATATATATATATATATATATATATATATATATATATATGAGTTATTTTATTAGAATAAAAACATAATCATTTATTATTTAAATTATTTACCAATGACGGAAACTAGAACGCAGTCAAAGAATATATAGGTGTTCTGCTTTTTATTATCTGATAAAGAAACCTTTTGCTACATTGATTATTTTACATACAGCGCAACCTCAGGAGAGCGCGCACATAGACATGTACATATATCTCATATTAAAAAAACACACACAACGGATTAACTTTGTGTATAAAACGCAATTGTATTTCTTAATTTTTCTATGCATTATTTACCAACAACTGATCATTTCTTTTATAATTTTGTTGTTGCGCTCTAAAAATACAGATATAAAGCAAAGTAGAAGTGATATTATGTTGTTTTGTGAATTAAACAATTGTTTTGGGATAAATTTATGGACAGCAGATGGAAAATAACGGTATCTTATGTATTAGTGTGTAGTATAAACTAAACAAACCTGCTGTGTTCCGGATGCATTATGAAGTTTGTTGTCTACATTCATTACATGTTGTCCAACTTTTGTCCAACTCTGCATCGCTGAAAGCTAACACACACACACACACACACACACACACACACACACACACACACACACACACACACACACACACACACGGTCGCGCCGCCATTGTTTGTTTACGTTTCACGCTTCTTTTCCATTTTGCGTTGTGACGCTCGAGAAAAAGGGCTGCGTCCCAAATCACCAAAAACTAGGTTACACTCACAGTGCCTGACGGACTTACTCTTAGTGTTCACGGTTTGCTTTAAACGAGTCTGAGAGTCAAAAGAGAACACTTTTAATATATAACAAACCTTTCAAAATTAATATTTTGCCTGCTTTATGGGGTAAAAAAGAAACTGCTTTGGATGGTCGATAAATTGAGGCTTTCATTCATAAATGTTTATGTGGTTAAGTTCAATTGCAAGTCTATGATTTTTAAATAAACCTCCCCCAAAATGTATAAGCATCCTGTGTATTAGACGTAAAAATACACACATACAAAAACTAATATCCAAATTCTTTGTTTTGAAAGCTCGAATGCAAAGCAGCTTACTAATCAGCCAGCTAAGGAATAGAAATTTCAGGATCAACACGCAGTCTGATCTATAATAATGAGTCTTTTCAGTCTCTGCGGTCATATTAGAATAAAATGTACACTGTACACTTTTTCTGGAATTGATAAATTCGGCTTTTGTATATTACATGGGTTTTTAGTTGCTCACAAGGTGGTGCTGTGGTACAGTTGATTTACTTTGTTATTTATCAATGGCCTGGAGATACTGTTAAAGTTACTTCAGGTATTCAGTTTTATAAATTCATCTGAGCGGCACGGTGGCCTCTCAGCGCTAGGGATTCCCGGTTCGAATCCCCATCTGGGTGGAGTTTCCATGTTCTCCCCGTGTCTGCGTGGGTTTCCTCCGGGTTCTCCGGTTTTCTCCCACAGTCCAAAAACATGGATTAAGTTAATTGAATTCTCAAAATTGCCCCGTTTAGAGTGTGTCTATGTGAGTGAGTGTGTGCCCAGCGATGGATTGGCGCCCTGTCCTGGGTCTATCTGCCCAGCGCCCGAGACGTTCTCCCCTGAATGGGCATGGGGAACCCCACCGCGACCCTAATAGAGGATAAGCGGGAGATAATGAATTAATGGAATTCATCTGAGCAGAGCAGATGGGGTCTCAAACCAGGGACACTGTGTAAATGTAATGAAAAGAGAATAAAAGCCCAAATGCAGAGCACAGTGTACTAATATTGGAGACTATGACTAAAATACTTTAATGATAAGAAAAAGGAGACAGTCTACAAAAAGTTTATACCTTGCTAAAGAAGCTGTTAATTTATTATCATCTCTGTCATCCAGACATCAGAAGGTGAGCCAACTGAGAAAGATGCTCTTCAGCCTGGCAATCAGATTGTGTGTGCTGGTTATGCATTATATGGCAGTGCCACCATAGTGGCTCTCAGTACTGGAGCAGGTCTCAACTTCTTCATGTTAGATCCAGTAAGTATCATTTAGCAGGAATGCTGATTATAAACTTGCATGTTTTAAATTGTTTGTATGATACATGAACCGTAATGAATAACCGGAGTAATAAGTTAGAATTTATTTTTGGGATTTTTCTGCTTAATTTACATGATAAATACTGCTTTATATATACATGTGGTTTTCTTGTTCTTATTAAATCACGATTATGCATATAATCCTTACATACAAGGATTTTCAATCATTTTTTTGACACAGACATGTAATACATATGATGGCCTAATGATGGCGCTGCAGGATAGTTTTAAAAGTGCTATCCTGTAATGTAGACATACAGTAACATCTGAAATAAGCCTGCTAGTTTTATAAAATAAAAAGAAGTCCCCAGACACTAGAATAGTATTATGTATTTAAAATAAGGTGTAACATATCATTAAAAATTATTTGATCTGCTCCGAAAATCTAAAATGTGAAAGTTTCACTACTCATGGTTCAGTGCTCATTGTGTTTTCCCTCATCCTTTTTTAATATACTACACAATATTATTACAGTTGATTTTCATTTTCACTTCTCATTTAATTTAAATATATATTTATGTTGCATTCATATTTAGCTTTGCTTCTCCTTTTTCTCTCTGTACACACTTCATTGCTACAGTATTAAGTGGTTTTATTACTGAGGTACAGTGAAATGTCCAGTTCCTAGTGAAAGTGAATCCACAGGTGTGATCAGTGTGGGCTTCCTCTTTAGGCTATAGGTGAATTCATCTTGACGGAAAGAAATGTGAGGATCAAGAAGAAGGGAAAGACCTACAGCTTGAATGAAGGGTATGCCAAATACTTTGATCCGGCTGTAACCGAGTACTTAAAACAAAAGAAGTTTCCTGAGGTAAGAGTTAAAATAAGATTATCTTTATGTTTGGTTGACTGTATTTTATCTTGATGTGGTTTACTAGCAATATCTGAAATATTTATTGTCAAACACTCATGTATGTTGGAGGGAAAGGGGGCCCCCAGGACCCCAATATTACCACCACAGAGCAGGTTGGTGAATTATTCCTATCTCAGCAGTGTCACTCAGTTAAGCTAGAAAAGCAGGTGCATTAATTGTGTTTTGTGATAATAGATTAAGTGTATGCTTGACTGATTTGGGATTTTGGAACATGACTAAACATTTTATTTATAAAAATCCTAAAATGTAATGTGTAAAACTTACTGTAAGTACTTACTGTTTCTATTATACTATACGTCATTGGACTAACTGCCAGTAATTTAACACAGATCTTTACAAAGATGACGGTCACATGGAATTGGTACTGAAAGTAAAACTCAACAGGAAGTCTTGTTCATTAATAATGAGCAAATATATTTTCTAAAGCTAAATTAAATGACAGATCTGTGTTTTGGGTACATTTTTTTCAAAATTAATTAAAAAATGATAAAGTTATTAAATAATAAGTTTGATATTTAACTGTATCTGACGTTGTAGAATGCTCTTAATATGGTCAGATTAATACAATGCATCAGTTGTCAGATCCAATTCCAAACCTGCGTCCTTGACCCAAACAGCTGACAGGATGGGTGTATGAGTACACACTAACACTTTCCTGAGCGCCTGACTGTTTCCTGTCTCAGCTGACTCTCGGTCAGTGCTGATAAACTGCTTAATATTGCTGATGGTAGGTTTACTTCACAGGTTGCAACATGTTCAATGCGTTCATTTGGAACAGACCGACTCAGCACCTTGTGTTAACAACTCACTCAAGTCATAAGTTGTTGCCTCTCAAAAAAAGCAGAATGTTTTTTTGCATAATGAATTACAAATAGGACACCAGTGCTTTCATACTGACAATAATCTAGAAAAACAAATAAACAGTGTCTATGACCACGTCAGTATTATCAATGTTGTAAATGTTAGCGCTTTGAGTCTCAGTATGCAAAACCAAAAATATCAAAATAATAAGCTATAATAACTTCAGCTAATTTGCATTTGATTTGACACCTAAATAAAAGGGATAAAATCATTAAAAAATTGTAAGAATAAAAAGCAATTGTATTATATTTAGATCCAACAATGATGTTAAGTGGTGTTTTGTTATGGATCTTGTGAAATAACCTCTATAGTCTGTGCTCCAAGTGTTCTTCCAAAAAATATTGTGATGTCTTTTTTTCTGCAGTAGTAATGTCACAGGCTTTGATATCACTTTTGAATTTTCTTCTAATATTAAAATGGTGCAACTCTTGGTGGGGTAAGAACACAGGGTTAATGTTTTGATTTGTGTATAAAATGTGTTGTGTTCTGTAATTTATCACATGTGGACAGTGTATTTATCACATTCAGTCGTATCTGTTATGACTATGAACTATACTGTATCTTGTACACTCATTCATTCATTCATTATCTCCCGCTTATCCTCTATCAGGGTCGCGGTGGGGTTCCCTATGCCCATCCAGGGGAGAACGTCTCGGGCGCTGGGCAGATAGACCCAGGACAGGGCGCCAATCTAGCGCTGGGCACACACTCACTTACACAGACACACTCTATATGGGGCAATTTTGAGAATGCAATTAACTTGATCCATGTTTTTGGACTGTGGGAGGAAACCCACGCAGACACGGGGAGAACATGGAAACTCCACCCAGATGGGGATTCAAACCGGGAATCCCTAGCGCTGAGAGGCGAACGTGCTAACCACTAAGCCACCGTGCCTGTACACTCATTAATTTATAATTTATGTTTCCATGTGTTGCATAATTTTGGGATCCCAAGCATGTTTTATCTTTATCTAAGCTAAAAAATCATATGCCAAATCACAAAAGCTATTATAACTAAGAGGCTGACTTTCTGATCTTTTCTGATATTAATCTTAATCGTAAACAAAACAAACAAAAATTTAGGTTCTTACTCTATAAAATTAGAAATGAAGGTAATGTTTTAAACTTAAGGTTTTCTAAGTAAGTTGCCTTTAGTTTCAGAATTCAATAAAAGTAATTTTATAAAAGTAAAAGTAAAATGAATTGTGAGTAGATTATGTAACTATTATAGATTTACCATATCTTTTTGATGATTATTATTTCCAAGAACAGACCGTTATGTTCTTATGACAGACCTTTTTTTGTATGTCTAATGAATTGAGACACTGCAAGCCACAGGCTTCCAGATGACATATGTATCATGAGATTAGAATTTATGTCATGCCTTTAGTCATTGTACAATCTATACCATTACTTACACAGCAAAAGTGAGTTAGTCACAAGCTTTAGCAATGTCATGGCTAGTATATGTAAATTCCTGTTGCAAGGAACTAAACTGGAATGTATATATATATATATACACTTAGTTCTCCTGTACTTCTGTGACTTTTCCATGTATAGACCGTTTTATCAGGTTACCTACCATATAGTTGAACTTTGTTCAGTGTAAATTACTGTCTGATGTTACAACTTGTACAAAGTCAGTAACACACTATGTAGTATTAAGCTCACTGGCTGTACTCACTAATAAATGTTAAGGATTTTTTCAGAAGAAATTGAGAGTTGATAAGTCGAACTATAAACAATACAATTAAGAGACCTAATATAACAATTCTTATACATATGTTTAATTTGATTTTACACGTGATAAGAATAAAACTAGTATTATTGTGTTTGGTAAATTTTCAGACAGCTATCAAAGAAATAAAAAAATTAACAATTAATTTGGAATTTCCTGAGGCTCAAACGGGACTTCTGTTTATATTTGCACCATTAAAAAATTATTTACAAGGTAATTTTAAGGCATTATTAATTTATTCTAAATAATAACTACTCAATAAAGTAGTTTTTATGTAACATCTTAATAATCAGTATACATAAATACATAACAAGCATTAAGTCTTTTACTTATTTGTTGGAAATATAAATCATTTAAGAATGCATCACCACATTTTGAATTTTATAATTGAACCACTATATTTGGAACATAAGCATTTAAAAAGCTTTACAATTTTATAGTATTAGCTTATAAATAGTTGCCTCTATTATTACTGGTGAATATGTTTTCTTTGTGATGTACAGGATGGCAGTGCTCCATATGGTGCCAGGTATGTGGGCTCCATGGTCTCAGATGTGCACCGCACTATTGCATATGGTGGCATTTTCTTGTATCCTGCCAATGAGAAGAGTCCCAAAGGCAAAGTGAGTTTTTAGTCCAATAATAAGATGAGTTTTAGTTAGGTTCACACCACATTTCAGTCCTACACATTTTTATAATATTGGACACATTAGCTGAACATATTAAATAAGGAGTGTCAAATTTGTTTGACCAATTTGTTGTGACGGAACTTCGATAGCCATAAAATAAACTCCACCAAAATCTCATGTCCAGCCAAAAGTGGGCTGGGAACTACAATTTAATAAAACGAATTATATAGTAGAATTTTCTTTAGGATTTGGTTATTAAATGCCCCATTGAAGGTGTATTTCTCAGTGTTACTGCTTACTGAATGACTGCAGGTGTTCCAATTTACACATTCAGTATTATATTATTAAAGTTCCAAACACGATGCTTTGTTTTTTGTTTTTTTTTAAAAACATTTAAATAAAAAAATTGTTATTGCAATCAGGATGTGTCAGTCAGCATCTGGATTTTCACAGATGTGTCACAGACACATCAAAAATCTTCAAGTTGGTACCCAATACATTAAACCATAGCAGCTGTTTGTACTGCTGTAGTTAATCATCTTAACAGATTAGTCTGCAGTCCAGGAATGCTGAACTTATGCTGTTCATTACTGTTCTAATAGTTTGTAGCCTATACGTTACACAGTAACAAGTCAGCAGTTATTAATCAGACTTTATAGAGCTGCCTGCTATCAGTGACCCAGATCTGTTGCCATCGGTTTGTACATACTGTTCAGTCTCTCATTACATGGTGAAGCCACAAAAAAGCAATCAGTTACAAATATATTTGAAATGTATTTATAACAGAAGTACTGAACGTAGACAAGAACACTTCAGGCATCCGAATTCCAGTCACAGAACAATGTCTGTTAACAAACATTAAGATGAGGATGAATGAAGAAATATTTAATTACAATGCTGGATATTATCGCTGTTAATATTTCCAACATTCTAACACTGGATTGAAATTACGCCTTTATCTTTGACTAAAAATAAGAAAAGCACAATTTATTAAACCACCTCACTAGTTTACAGAGAGATGCCGTTAAAAACATAAATATGCACATTTACACTTGGGGCAATTTATTCCACCTATTCCACCTGACTATATATGCTTAAAAGTAATACCATTTAATTTATACTACTTTTAAGGGTACACTGGAGGGATTACAGACAGTAGATTCCAGACAATTCCGACAAATGATTGGAAATCTCAATACAAAAATTAAGTGTAGCGTCAGATATGGTGTTTTTCTGTATTACCTTTGTTGAGTTCTTACAGGGTTCTTGCAAAATCATTCTCCATCAGTGAGAAATTATGTAGAATAAAAATACATGTTTGGCATTTGTACTTCCTGTTCATCTCCAACTATTATTTTTAGGGCCACTGAACTTTTGGCATTTTGAGACTTGAGTCTAAGGCTTAGCTTATTTATAGCTTATATACAATTTACTGTTACTAAGTCCTTGTTCTTTCATATAGACAAACATATCACCCCAAATAAAAAACAAGGTTAGACTCATATCATTAATAAAACAGGAGAGTTGACATGTTAAGCCATTTGTTAATCTGAATATCTTGGATTGGTGAAATTTTAATGTGCACGCCTTCACACCACGTAAGACAAAACCAAAAAGCATAATAAAAGGAACTAGAATAGCACTATTTTAATATGAAAGGCCAAGTATTAGATTATTATTATTAAAAAATAACACTAAATGTGACTGGATCTGAACTAATAAGTCCAAACTACAGTACGTACTACTTGCATTAATTTATGTACAGAATGTTTTTTATTTAATGTTTTTGTTACTAAGAATTTCTACTGCTTGCATAGGGAGCATATATAGGAGTAAAGCGAATATAGTTTCACTGTTTTTGGACAGTGACCCTCTGAAAAGGAAACCAGATCTATGGAAACCAAGACAACAGTTTTTAAAATGAATATGGAAAGTCAAGCTATTTCGAAATAATATGATGCCTACTAACAAAAATGCTGATCATAGTTGTCACTGGTATTAATATTACTATCAGCTTCAGGGTTTATGACACCTATGATAAAGAAACCAATCAAATTGTTCTTCAAAGGAAATCCTATATTTGGTAAGTAGTATGATGCAAACATAAATGTGTAAGTAATTTATATTGCTCACCTTTTTTTTTTTTACTTCATTACATTTCTGAAATCACAGAAGGCACAAAAAAAGGTTCATTTTTTTTCAGAGGAAGTGAAAATGGTTCAGACCTGTTAAGCACTGCGTGTTTGTGACTGGGGCTTTTTGGTCTTCTGTGCAGCTGCGGCTGTTGTATGAGTGCAACCCCATCGCCTTCCTTATAGAACAGGCTGGAGGAATGGCCACCACCGGCACTCAGCGAATCCTGGATGTCAAGCCGGAAGCTCTGCATCAGAGGGTCCCGTTTGTGGTGGGCTCTCCAGATGATGTTCAGGAATACCTGTACTTTGTCAAAAAATTCCAGAAATAAATTGGACATACAGTGTGAAAAGGTTAAACCCAATTTGTATGGTTTTAATACAATAGTTTAGTTTTTACTATTTACAGATTAAGATCACTTCAATTATGAAGAATTTTTGCAGTGACAGAAAAAAAAAAAAAACATCCAAATTAGTTACTTTTGCCTCCTAAAACAAAAAGGTGTTTGTACTCCCTCCCATGTTTGTCATATTTCACCTCAGGCTTTCTTCAGGTTTTTTTTTTTTTTTTTTTTTCCCCAGTAAAGTTTATTCTTTTAGTTTTGCTGTCATAGGAGCCTTTTGCACCAACGTCAGCTACTGTTTTACACAGACCTCAAATATAGCTTGTCATAAAATTATTTTTCAAGACATTAAACACTTGACAAAATAGGAGCCACTTCATGAACCACATGAAGTGTCAATTTATTAATTTTTGCTTAAACTTGTGCACATAGATGGTGCTCATGCGTAATAGTTGTTCTTCTGCTATGGTTCTTATTTAGCAGAAAGGCACAAGGAGCAATAATGCTGGAAGAACAAAACCAAGTAATAAATGATCCCACCCCCTTTAAATTTATTCTGAGTGTAGTGGTTTGCATTTATTTTTTTAATAATAGAATGTCAACCATTCTAAAAAAAAATGAACCATTTTTATTTTAACTTAAAGGCTTCAAAAACACATTCACACTTCATCTAAAATGAGGACAGTATCAGCAGAAGTTGTTTCAACAAGTTTATAATATTTCAGTAAAAACAAGGCAAGTACAATTTGTCAGGCATTACACCTTTAAAACATATTTACAGAAAACTAAAACAAATAGAATTGCATGTATCCCATAAATCAGTGTTTCATGTAAAACCAGTACAGCAGAACATGATGCACACTGAATTCAAGCTGTGATGCTGACTGTCAGTTCTACACTGCACTGTCAGAGCAGCCACTGGGCAATGGTGCAAAATGATCTCATGGTAGTGAGCTGAGCAGCAAATGGTAATAAAATTACACTAGTGGGTAGCTGGCTGCGGTGGCAATTCCACAGTGATTTTGACGGTCCTTCGCCATGTAGATGTATCCTTTGTCACCCCATTTTTCACTCCAGCTGCACACAGAGACACGGGTTTATAAATCTTAAATAATTTTGATTTAGGAGGCTTTCATTGTATTGAATTAGATCACCATTTAAACCAATGACAACTAAAAATAATGCAATGCAGAACATCCATTTTAAGGTGACCACCTACCTGTTCTTTACAATCCAGTACTTTTTGCCATCAACATCTTCACCATCAAATCCATAACCAACCAACAGCACACCATGGTCCAAATCCTCACTGCTGCAGTCCTGCTCATAGTAGATACCTGAAAACAGATTCATATCATCTGTTATCCACGGTGCACCATTTCAATCACTTCAAACAGGTCAAATTAGGGTGGAGAAAATGCTCACCTGAATGGTAGAACTGGAACGATTCATGTCCAGCATCAATGGCCACAGACACAGGACCAACAGCAGCCACGGCCTTCATGAGGGCACGCTCCTTTCCACTGGGGATGTCCACAAAGCCAGTGTCATTAGCAGCACTGTGTTTGGGATCATAGTGACAGGGCTGGTCATCCTGCAAAAAAATAAAAGCACAAAACCATAAGACTGAATTCTTACCACTATTTATTCCATAAATTTTTTTTATTAAAATGACACTAGGCTTACAGTTCCAAGGTAGGGGTAGAACTCCTCAGAGTCCAGGCCACCATTGTCCTGAATGTACTGGAAGGCCTGGTCCATAAGACCACCATTGCAACCCTGGTTGCCCTCAGGACGTGAGCAGTCCACCAGGTTTTGTTCACTGAGTGACACCAGCTTGCCAGTCTTCCTGTACTGCTGACCCTCCATGGCTCCAGTTGTGCTAAAGGCCCAGCAGGAACCACACTGACCCTATAAACACAAGTCATAAGAAGCCATGTTTTTTTTGGACACCCAGAAGCAAATATCCATTTAAAAACGTAGAGCTGACATACATTATTCTTCTTCTTTACAACAAAACCAGTATATCTGGTTACATTACACAACATACTCAAGTCTTATAGAGTAGAAGTGCAATTAAAATGAAGAATGGCAACACCACACTAACTTCAATTGAATCATTAGATTTTAACTGAATGACTGGTAAAGCATCTTACCTGGTCCTTGACTGGGGTAACATATCCCTTCTCTCTCCAATCCAGCATTTTGGGAGCCTCCAGGAAGTTGGGCTCAATGAAGAGAGAGCCCCTGGATTTCTGATTCTTGTTTGGCTTGTAGCCATTCATGACTTGTCTGAACTCTTCATGAGTCTGAGAGAGGGACAAGAATACTCCGATTAAGCAAGGCTAAATTTATATAATACTAAATTGGGTCCTTAATTGTTTTAATGACCAAGGGACTGGTGGGCACTAGTCATACAGTTTAGAAACATAAGTGTAGAATTTTGCTAAAGGTCTAATTTTTTTTATTATTATTTAAATCTGTTTATAACATGTATAAACAAACTGCTTAATTTACAGAGACAAACTTATAGGACTTTAATATAAGATATAGGATCAAGGATTTTAATTGTCACATCACCTAGTACTGGGGTACTGGTGAGTGAAAAGCTTAGGAGCAAGCACCCACAACTGTGCAAAAAAAAAAGCAATATTTACAAATATAAGAAAGAAAAACAAATTTAAAATATAAAAAAAATATGAGAAAGGACTAAACCAGCACTATACTTTACCATCTATAAGGTTTAACAGTTACATGTTTAAACATGTCATTTCATTATTAACACATGTTAATCATACCATGTCACCAAAGTGGTTCATCGCCAGTCGGTAAGTGTGTTTGCCCATGGAATGCTCCAAGTTGTGCAATTCAACCTTCTTCAAATTTTTCTCCCACACCATTCTTCTCCATCCTTCTTCCTTCTACAAGAAATATAGTGTCAAAAAACAGACACCAAAGGAAACTAACATTTTTTTGTAAACCAAACAAAAATCCACACTCTTACCATGTGGTATTCTTTGCTGTGCCATTGCTTCCACAGTTGCCAATGGCTGTCTAATGTTCGATCGAGACCGGGTGCAGCAAACCCAGTACTAATGCACACAGCTATAACTGCTAAAAACACCTTCATCGTATAACCTGAAAGACAAGCAAATAAAGTTAAGTTTCGAGTACAATGGTTAAAAACGCTGTGTGGCGTTACTAATCACTACCAGTCACCCCAAGACGGGATGAGCCATGTTTGGGCGACGTAAACAAAGTAGTTCTGTGGAACAAGATAAACTAGAGAAGGGCGTATGGTTTAAAGCGCCTGACGTTAACGTGTTATCAGAGAAGTTCTGGGTGGAAGAACACAACAAGACGGAGGAGGAGAAAGAAAAAAAAAGAAAAAAAGAAATAGAGAGAAAAAATACGGGATACCGATTGAACACGCTGTTCTTTTGTGACCGACCGGATCACAGGCGCGGAGCGGCAGGAAAACGAAACAGACACCGAAACTCCGGGACGGAAATCGAGGGGAAACGCGTTTAGGAACGTTTAAAAAGTGGATGTCAAACAACATTTATGTAATAATAAGGCCAGTATGACCAAAAAAAAAAAAACACTAACAATCTACGCCGAGGCCTTTACAAACCAACCAAACTATTTACTAATAAACAAAGAAACGCGGAGGAATACGAACCGAGTGACAACTAAATACAAACTACCGGTACTAAATACAATCTAATAATCGGACGACCACGTGATTTAACATCGTTTAACTAAACAACGACAAAAACAACAAGCTGATGCAAATTTACTAGCTAAAATACGAACAACGTATAGATGAAAATATAAAATGCGGCCAAAAGACAATAAACCCACACTGCCTTTGTGCTCACCTTTTCGAATCCTCTGAGGTTGTTGTTTAGTACTAAACAGCTGTGCTTTATATATACGAGCTTCAAAGCTTCAGCTCCGCGCCTTCTCATTGGGTGAAACCGCGTTCGGTTCCCGCCCCTCGTCTAGTCATTAGGCATGTGATTCGGAAGCACGTGATTGTTTCCCAGTAGCCGCACCGCTGTTTTTCGTTTTCAAGATCGGGAACGTCTGTTAGCTTTGATTGAATTATTCATTCATTCATTCATTATCTCCCGCTTATTCTCTATTGGGGTCGCGGGGGGGGGGTCCCCATGCCCATCCGGGGGAGAACGTCTCGGGCGCTGAGCAGATAGACCCGGGACAGGGCGCCAATCCATCGCTGGGCACACACTCACTCACACAGACACACTCTAAATGGGGCAATTTTGAGAATTCAATTAACTTGATCCATGTTTTTGGACTGTGGGAGGAAACCGGAGAACCCGGAGGAAACCCACGCAGACACGAGGAGAACATGGAAACTCCACCCAGATGGGGATTCGAACCAGGAATCCCTAGCGCTGAGAGGCGAATGTGCTAACCACTAAGCCACTGTGCCGCCCTTTGATTGAATTAATCGAATAAATTAATTAATGTTAAGTTGTATGCGTGTTTGTGGTCATGTGATTTTTTAAATTTACTCTTTACAATTTGCATACTTCCAAAAGCTTAATTTGTATGCTCTAAATGTGTGCATCATGTGTACAGCCTTAAAAAACAGACAGGAGGTCACAGAGAAATATAACAGCATGATATTCACTCTTACAATAATCAATAATCACTCTTACACTGTTCATTTTCAACAGAAAGACGCGAACATGGTTAAAAGAACGTACCTGTGTGCAATCTGTTATACCTGTTATATATATGTTGTATATATCTGTTATATAGCACTATATAACGTTACTGATGTATTATTTCATATATCACATTAGGTTTAAGCTTAAGGAAGATGTTTGCATCTAGGAATCCAATCTGACATGGATTGACATTCAGTCAAAGTAAAGCATGAAAAGATGACATGATTATTTTGTATTAAATTTTTTGATTAATTTCTAAATCCCAGCTATTAGAAAAACTCCAATATGGCATTGATGTTTTACAATATACAAGATGTATAGATGGTACATGGGGGGCCAGATGGTACATGGGGGGCCAGCATACAATGAAGGTCAAATGGATGGCTAGAAAAGATTTAAATTGCAATACATGTAATGTCATCCAACAATATAAAGTTTTTGAACGCGTTTCAAAAAAGAAAAGGCAATGTCTGACAATACAGTACAATGAGGATGCATTACTATTTTTTATTCATTTATTTCTATGAATTGAAGTGCAAATTATGTTGACAGCAGCACTAATGCAAAACACAATGCAAAACAAAGAAAAACACCAACAATGATGGTAGTAAAAAGTCAACTCATTTTATTCTAAGAAACAGTTTTTTAGGTGAAAGGAAGGAGGATGGTTACGTGACTTATCTTTGTAGTCTGAAGATAAAAAAGTGAGAAGATAAGAGTTGAACACAAATACAATGTCAAGCATAAAATATAATGATCATATTATTTATTATCTATATCATTGTTATATCATAAAATCCACATCCGTATGCATATGTAAGCAGTCTGAGTTAATAAACCAATTTAACTTTGATTATATCAGTTCATCATACTTAAAAGTAATGCATACATACTGAGAGTTGTGTGCCTTTTGATTAATGTGTCACTGAGAGATTTAGAAAAGTTTATTTTGTGAATAGTGGATGTTAATGGCCCATGTGACTGAACACCACCCATCAAAGCATCCACAAAACCTCTAAAATGTTCAGGTTGTCATCATCACTGGTTAAGGATAAGAGGTCTGAAGTAATCCCATCACCTTACTGTTTAAGCACTCGCCTTAATCTCCTCGTTACAGAAGCCTCACCTTTTGGTGAAAATGACTCAGATCACTGAACTAAGCAAACCTTTGTCCTTTTTTGAATGAGTAAAAAATAATGATGGTGTGTGTAAAAGTGGTTACATTTAATCAGCAACGCAAAAACAAGGTCACAAAATAGAAAATGATCTTGTTTAAATTAATTCAGATTTTGCTGTGAGATACATATAGCTATTAAAATCAGGTTTTCAAAAAGCAAAGAACATCACACATCTTTTATTATAATAGCCTGTAGTGAAATCCACAGTGCTCGACTCCAATACCTCATTAAATATACAATGCCATTGTTGGAATTCAAGACAAGTAAATATTCCTAATAGAATTTTGTTACTTTTTTGTTATATTACATTGTAATGTTTTGTATCGGGGGAGTGAGACAGTTTTGATGTGAACAGGCTGTAATGTTATCACATGATATCATTACGTGGACAACAGCTTTTTAACCAATTATATTTGAAGATCAGAAATGACTGGTTAATTTCACGATTAGTTTAAGGGAACGTTTACATTACACAACACTGTGAATTCCGGTTGCACTGTTATAATAAAGAGTTAAATTAAGTGTGAAAGGTTCTCTAATATGTTCCAGTAATGATCGCATGTTTCTACACGCTGAAGTTTTCATAAGTCATGTGAACACACATTTTAATGTGAATGCAGCCTGGAGTGAAAAAGGCTGGTCGACAGAAACCATGAAAGAGAAGCTGAGGTTAAAAAAAAAATTCATTCCACTTTTGAGGGTCAATGACTCAACTATTTATGCTACATTGCTATGCTATAACAGAAGCGGCCAGAGATGTTCATTACTGTAATTGGTTATTGAGCAGCAGCGTTCATCTAAAGCGACTCACGTATCCCAAATTGATTGCTGGGGTCAGAACACAGAGACAGCAGCCCTGAAGCATTGAAGGTAAAGAGCCATTCTCATGGGTTCCCCATTGGTAACATCAGTAAACATAGGATATGACCCCTCAACCTTCGGATTCATAGCCTAACACCTTAACCAATATCAGCAATATTGTCACGGCTGAACAAACAGTTCAACCAATAAAATTTAAGGACCGTAACTTCATGTACATAAAATATATATATAAAAAATCCTGTATTTCACATCAGAGTTCATTTTTCATTTGTTTCTATGAAACTACTTGCAATAAAATCCCATTCTGAAGCCCTGCCACAGACTCCACCTCACTCTTTACTAAGACAACGTACTAGAAGTGAAGGAATATTTAAATACTGGACAAGAACAAACCAGAATGTACTATAACATTTCAGGAACCAATAACAGACCCACAGGGCAGTTGACGTCTGTCTGAACTACAAATACAAACATTACACGTAGCCTTTGAGACCTTGATTTCAACAGAAGGGCAAAAATACATCGACTTCATGTCAGTGGACACAACCGATAACATGCTGTGGGTCACAAAATGTTATCAACACGAGCTAATCAGTTGCAAAAGAGCTGGAATGATCACTGAGCTGTCAATCACCCTTAAAATAAACGCACCACAACCAACAGTGTCAGGTAAACAATTTATTATAAAAATGTACTACACTTTTTAAAGAAAGATCTAAGGACACGGCATTCAGAGACATGCTTTAAGAATATAATATAAATAGAAGAAACATTTTGTGCAAAGAGACATCTGTACAAAGTCTTAAATACATGCTGCTCACCTCCCTGTTATTATCGGGAAAACAGAAAGCTCGACAAGAGACGGCTGAATAATACAGATATTCAATCACAATATTAAAAATGTGCTTTCTGGAATGAAAATACAATAAACATTTCCCTTTTCCCATCTCTTCATAGTTTTAGGTGCAAGAAACATTATGGGCAGAAGTTGACCACTACATGAGATCATCTTTTTTTGGAGTCCTAACTGTACTTCGGTCATTTTAAGATAGTGGACAGAAAAAAGTGTTGGTAAAAGACAAGTTACAAACTTTTTCTATTCATCTGACTGACGATACATTCAGTATTCAGAAAGGAACAAAGCTACAGATTCAAGAGGTGAAAAAGCATGGTTTAAGGATATGCCATCATAGTGGATGGACATCTACTGAAGTGTAGTATTGAACAATGCATGGCCAAAAGTATGTGGACATCTCAGAACATCACATTTTGTAATCAGGGGCTTTGAATTTACAGCTGTTTTAATACATCATTTTCTTGCTAGCAATTTTTGCCTTTAGATGCCCCCACCATTCTCATTCAGTTTTTTTGGCATCTTTCACACCTTACGTTCCAGTCTGGGAGACACTATTCACCAATATGGACCAGTGTGTTTACATTGATCACTTCAGACCACTTTTCCTCAGTGCACACGGTGCCTTCATGCTGGTCAGGGCCACGGAACCCAAAACCACCAGCACCATGTGTACTGAGATGGCTTCCTGAGCTGGCAAACGCATTCCTGCTCTTTGTTGCTATACCGTTATTGCTTATATCTATTTGCACAGCAATACAAAGTCACTTAAAACATCAAGTGTGCATTTTCAACAGAGAGAGTGTTTTAAATATGTAATCCTATACAATATTCAGAGCGATTCCAGATACCTGGAGACCATATAGCTATATACACAACTTTAAAATTGGGCATCCAAATAATTCGAAAGGCTGTCTTAATACTTTTGGCCACATTTTTTGATTTCATTAAAAACTTTGCAACCACTTCAGCTTATTTCAAGTCCTTTACAAGAGTTTTCGTTAAGCTTTTTTTTGTCTGAGCCTCATCACGGCTGCTGGTAAGAAGTGAGCAACAGAAACGCACATTAAAGCTGACAACTGTAGAAATATTCACATTATACTGTCGCACAGCATTTTCCAACATGTGGTTATGCATTAAAGCGTATTGCAAAGAAATGTACATGTAGTTACAGCATCTTTACAGCAATAATTAATATTGCATTCATCAGTGACATCAAAAATTAAAAACAATTGTCAGAGCAAGTCCTCAGGTTGACGTTACAACTAGGTAGAATTTGACCCTTTATTCAGTAAAGCAGTTCTTATCCATTTTCCAAGCTACTTTCATTTACACCCTGTGTCCAGGCACATGCCATGTGTGCCTGTGGTATACAGTATATAGAATGTGGTATTAGATATATATTAATTATTAGTTTGTCTTCTGTACGAGAGATTTAATCAGCATTTATTACTTAATAAATAAAAAGGTATCTGGGGATTTACCAAAGGAAGCACAGGAAGCTGTATCACTGGACACAATCTCTTTCAGCATCAGCACAAACAGCAAGAGGACTTTAAGGCGAAGCCTAAAATACTGACAGATATCTGACTTAGAAAGAAGCATCACGCATGTCCAAGATGGCTCTTTAGAGAGTTGGTTTGCAATCATTAAAGGCACTCAGTTCAGCTTTAATCTCCAATTTATCTGATTCATGTAGCAGGGATGAGCTATTATTCCATCTGATTTAATTTCTAAAATCCTACAACAAATATATAAGGGTATAAAAAATCCAGAAGGAAATTCTACACCATGTCAGATTTGGACTTAATGTAAAAAATATGCTAAAATTATTCGTAAAACAGGCACTCAGTCACCTCGGGTATCAGACATTCAGAAAGATAGAGCAGAACGATTGAATTATACAAATGATCAAGCTTCACATGTTGCAGTCTTCGGTAACACAGGAACGCAAGAACAACACTCCACAGGTTAAATTGCACAGTTCCTCCATGCACACGGGTGACGCTTTAGCGTGAGATAACAGAACTGATGGAGTTGTAAGAGGTTCCCCCGTTGCAGACGGGGCCATAAGGTTCTGGTGGGGTTCCCATACTGTCTACGTTGACGCGAAACACGGGTGCTGCTTTTAAAAGAAAGTCGGCGGCGTCACGACGGCCAAGTTCTCGTAGCTTCGCATCCAAGATGCCAGTGGTAGAGTCTGAGCGCTGGCTCCACTCATGAAGGAGTGCTGCGGTGGGGCTTGGGACAGAAAATGGGTCCGCTGGAGTTCCGTTAATCCCAGGGTTATATTTAGCAGCTAGCTCACTAAGGCCAAGATTCATGGCTAGAAGACACCAGTCTTTGCCCAAGGTGTCGGGAGGGTCAAGCATTCGGCTGAGCTTGCGCCTGGCCAGGTGACTAACCTCAGCTACGGACACGTCTCCGCCAAGACTTCCAAGTTTGTAGACTTGGATGCAACCAAGTGCTACAATGCTGGCAAAGCTCTCGCGGTAGCCACCCATGGTGTTGGTTAGGGAGTTCTCTCCACGTGCTTGAGCTCGAAAGAAGTCCCTGGGCTGGTAAAGCATGACTGGTCCGTGATGCTCGCGAAGTTGTTGGGGACTCAGGTAATGCCGGGCAGTAAGCATACCTGGAAGGGTAGCGGCTAGCAAGCCTTCTGCCATTCCGCAAAGAGTGTCCAATAAAGCATAGCATCGGTTGCGTTCTGGCTCATGCCCTCTGAGCTGTATCTCTAGGCCTTGTCCGTGGTTAACCAGCAAAACCAGAGCTTCAGCTCCACAGAGTCCCACACGAGCCCCGCCACTCCATAGTCTGACCTCTTCTGTTTCAGCCTCTGGCCTTTGCTGCCTGCTCCACCGACAAAGGTTCACTTGGAGCTTGTGAAAAAGGCCGCAAGGGAACGGGGTCAAGTGCTCGGCTGGGACTATGCGGACACCTCCGTACACCAAAGCATCCTCTACCTGTTCGTCCTCCTCATCGCTCCAGGAATGCTGCAGGTCTCCCGTACGGATGAGAGCAGGCACATCAACCATGCCAGGGTTGGTAAGATCACGGGCACATACATCCATGGCATCAAGAACCTGAAGGAGCTCGTCCACATCTCCTTCAGCAACCAAAGTCTGAAGCTCCTCCTGGCGGTAGCGGCCCCTGTAGTGGTGGATTGCTTTGGGGGTTTCAATGGAAAGAAGCTTGCCAAGTACATTGGTGCAGAGCCAGCGGGGGTCTAAAAGAACCACATCTTGGACAGTTTCACTCTGTAAGATGTTAATCTGATGGATAGAAAAAAGGGCACCATTGAAATCTGTCAGTAAATCTTAATTCATAAAAATAATTATAAATCTAAAATTTTAACCTAAATCTCGGAATATTTTAAAACTGAACTTGTGACATCATGATTTTAAATGACTAGAAGACGTCATTATTAAGAACTAAAGATGATCATGTAAAGCATCAGAAGGTGAAGTGTCCTTCTTTGAAATGAGGCTGGTGTAGAATTAAAAATTTTTTTTTTTTAGTTTTATTACTGATACAAACAATACTTTAAAAAACTCCTTAGTTAAAGTTAGATGGATGAGGAAATACAAAATAACTGAGGTTAATGGAAGAGTCTTATATTTTGTAAATATCAATTTCTTGCATGGTTTTGTTCATTTAAAGTCATATTTTAAATAAATATTATATTAATTCATTATTTTATAAACATGGAGTTTTGCTTATCTTGCAAAAAACGGGGAAAAAAAACTTGTCCTGTGGGCTTCAGGTGTTTATTAAAAATCCTACTTGCTTGACTCTTAGTTAATTTGTTCTAAAACTCTAATTCACTTTGTTTTATAAAAGCTAACTCTATGTGCACACACATGCACTAATATGATGCAACTCTGTAAAACATTACTAACAATTTCTCAGTTCCTGATTAATTTAGAAACTATAAAAGGTCAATACTGGAACATTATTAAATCTACATTTTAACAGGAATTTAACAGCATTATTTTATTGGACTGTGATGTTCTGAAGCCTGTAGATCTTTTATTTAAAATGACATCAGTGCTGTATGTCAATGCTTTATGTATAAAATAGATTGGGTGTGAAAATATAGGTTAACAATTGTACAATTATTTACTTTCATTGCACATTAATAATCTGTAACGTGTTTCTAATGATTACTCTGTTTAAAATTCGTGCTATTTGCAGACATCAGTTATTTGCAAATTAGCAAAGACTATAAATGAATTAGTTTACCAAATAAGATGACGATTTGTTTAGCCGCATTTCTGCTGTGAGACTGCCATCTAGTGGACTTTCAATCACAACGATTATTAAAAAAACAAAACGATACTGGTGTTCAACCTACAGGAGGCGCACTAAAGATACAATTATAATACTTAGCTGATCCTATGCCATCAGTCTGATCAGTTCCAACAATCTATAATATTTATTTGTTTAAAGTAGAAGCATAGAAGTTGTTTGACCAAAAAGGTTACAAATTTTTTAATCTAAAAGCTGAAAGTGCATTTGGAGGACATTTCTTTATAATACTTTTCCAGCAAAACACAACAGACTCTAACTAAAGAAATTACAACTAGTTCCACTTATTAAAAAACATTAGGGATTAAAATTTGCCCAGCCATAAAAAGGACATTCAATCCATATAAATTTTATATAAATTATTTAATGCTACAGAGCATCTTGCTTAGCTTATTAAATAGGTGACTTTTATTTAACAAAATTTAGACACTGTACACACACACACACACACACACACACACACACCTCTCCCATGCTGTGTAACTGTAAGGCTAGTTCTCGCAGATGCTCCTCGCTGGCTAGAGGATTGATCTGCTCCTGCACGTCTGCAACAAACTGTTGCCATGACATGAGTTGGTTCGGTCCGGTTGCTTTGCGCCATGCCGGCAAAGTGGCCAACAGCTTCTCCACCAGATGAGTCATAGATCTGCAGCTCTGTACAGGAAAGACATGAGAGGCTCAGCAGGAGGTAAGAGTAAAAACACTTTTGTTAACATTAAACATAAAAATAAAAAAATAATAAATTTTATATTCTTTAATTAAATTCTCTTTAATTAGAAACTAAATATAGCTTCATTTTAACTGTAATCTGCACTTGATCCCGATGATGAGATGAAAACATTATCGAACAAATCTCAAAATTGCCCAATATATTGACCAGTCAGGGATTCCTCCACCTCCAAAAAATAATTTGAACTGTGTAGGTAGTGATGAAAGAACATCGACTAAATTTTAGCATTTTCTGTATTTTATTTGTGTAAAGTTAGTTATTATGTTTTTAAAAAATCAAGGTTCTTAAGGATATTTAAGATACAAGAAGAAAAACAGAGACACGTGAAACTCATCTCTGTTAGATTTACAGATAGGAAGAGATGGCCGAACGCTTGTGTAGGAAGTAAAGGAGCAAAGAGGACAGTGGGAGGAAAATACAGAACGTTTCATTATAGTGAACTTCAACTGGCTTTGTGTGGGTAAGAGAGAGACTTCAAGGCCTTATTAACAGGACTGGGTTTGCACCAAGCGTCTCACACAGATACCCAGACGTTTGATTTTATGCAATGTGGGGATTTTACACAGACTTTCATTATTTCGTAGAGGCTTATTCAATCATTAATCATAAATGCAAGTACTACTATCTTAACCATGACTTTACTCAAACCATAACCATCAAACGACATGATTTTACTTTACAATTGTGGGGACCAGCTTATGGTTCCAACGATTGCAAGAAAAAAGCCTTAAAACAATAAACTCAATTACCAGAGAACGATAAGTAAAGAGACAAACTTACTGAAATGATAGAGGTGCGCAGCTCTAATAAAAGATTTCTTAGCAGCTTCATGTCTTTCGAGTTCGGTGCTCCAGAGTCAATTATGAAGAGCTTATCAGCTATCTGCAGATCGTTTCCAAACCTAAAATACCACCTTATAGTTTAGATACAACATTGAACTTATTACAACATTCTACTGCATTTCATTCTATTCGGTTTCTATAACCTTCCTGAATTCCAATCTCTATTCTATTTAAATAACAACACTTCTTTAAAGAGTATCTTAGTCAGTTATGATGCAGCAGTGCAGGTCTCCTGCAAAATACTGGATTATTATTCAGAGCATTTAAGGCTTAAGTTTCAGCACCATCATCTGATTTGCAAGTTTGTTAAAATAAATAACAATAATGCAAGAATTCAAATTTGTACGCTAATCAAGTGCACTTGACTTTACTTACCTTCACTTTTATTTTTCAGGCTACATCCTAACCACCAGTTCATCAGTTTTGTAATTTCACTTTGTTTTATTTTACTTCATGAAACATAAGTGTGTTTTTACCTGTTACGAACTTCTCTTAGTAAAGATCTTTCTTTGTCATAGCTGAACTCTCCACCATAAGAGCGAGGTAGATTGGCTATGTCAGCATGAGTTGCCACCAGAACAACATGCAGAGGATTCCTAATTTTCCCTCCAAATGCTAAAAACACAGAACAACATTTATTACTTAAAATCACTGCCTGATAGGTATTAAAACTGTATAAAATTTGGGTATTAAAAAAATATAAATAAATTTTTTTTAATAAATAAATAAAAAATAAAGCAAAGTCTTTTTTTTGCAACTCCTAAATGTTTTGCAAAAACTATATAAATGTTGATCATTTTACAACATTGCATTGTCTCATAGTTTTTAATCTTCTTTATATATCCATAATCCAGGTATCGATTGATGAATCCCTGCTTCTTCCTGCACAAATTGATATAAAAGAAAGACAAAAGCATACCAATGTTGTCCTCAGGGAGCGTGAGCGCCTTGAGGCAGTTCAGCCAGTAGGTAATATGACTGAGCTGAGTCTCATAAGGTTCCTCCAGGCTGAACAGCACCAGGTGGATGGCTGTACTGTCATTAGCCGCAAAATAGTCATAGGTGCAGTAATAGACTGGGTTACCAGAAAACTCCCACACACTGAAGTCTCCAACACCTAACACACACACACAAGCTAGTAATGCATCTGATTTAAGTTTAAATATTAAACACAGTGGTAGGTACTAAAGCTGCAGTAGGCAACATTTAAGTGGCATCTAACCATTGACGTTGGTCGCGTGAATGTCGATGGCTTTGGTGGCCGTGTCGTCGGCAGTATTGAGTGCACTGTGCACAGGAGTGAACACTTCCAGTACTCCTTTTGTCAAACTGGGCTCGAACATCATGCTGCGACTCCTCACACTTACATTCTCACAACCTGGGTACAGGTTTGAGATACTCACAGATACTGGGCACATATACAGACAAACACACATGAAACAACAAGCAGACAGATACATGTATATGATTAGTGTATGTAAGAAGTTATTAATAAATTAGGACTTTTCCTGTATTAACAAATGTGATTTAAAAAATATATCAAAAATGCAATTACTTGTGCATACAGCAGGGGGAGCTACATACATTTGGGAAATTGCACACAATCATCAAAACACAAATACCGCCCCCCACCACCAATTTGTGCAGCTAGATATGGATTTTTAAATCACATATTGGATATGGAGTTTTAAATTACATATTAAATCATATAATTTGAATATGTACTATACTAACAAAGAACTACATCATAAAAAACACATTTTTTCAACAAAAAAAAAACTATTTACACTGTAAACATTTTTACCAAGCTTATATTTTTTGCAGGCAATACTACACGATATACAATATAATATACCAAGCAAACCCTGTAACCGTATGTAAGAGTGTGTGAAGCATTTATCGATATTACGCTGCATCATAACTCATGTTTGCTTAAAAGAATTGGAACAGGAGATACATGTTAGCTTGAATTTCAGTTTAAAACAAATAATGCATAAAAATGTATAACTTGTCAAAGAATTATACTTTTGTATAATAATTTTTTATGTTTGTATTATAAAAGACAAAATGTACCAGCAAGTAACCGCCTTAGTTATGAAACTTGTGAGTCAGCAAAGTGTTTCCTGTACATTAGCTGACTAATCTTATATCCATTGAATGAGGGAACATGAGCCAATACAGTCAATGTTGAAATCCACATGTGATCAATAGTTTTGTTGTGTGTACACGATTACTACAGTTCTCACTAAAAACAAATGCCACTTAATCATCCCTTTTTACTTTAGTATTAATATCGAACACAGACTGTAACACTGTTACCATCACTAACACTAAGCACATCCATTTTCATTAGGGTGTCACAATAAATTGCAAATTAAATGACTGAACATGAATGTGACAGTGACGTGCTACGTAACCGGCCGTCTGAACAGAAGAAAAGTTTCTGGATTAGATAAATGCAGGTTGACAGACTGTACTTTCGTCCATGTCATCCAAAGAAAGGCTTTTCTTTCTCATTCTTGCGCCGGCATGTGGGTTTGGAGGACGTGTTAGTCACACAGTGTTGAATGCGCCTGACACTCTTATCAGTCTCTGCTGTTTTCATTTCCGTTCCTTACAGTCTCTTACAGGATGCATCTGATGTGTTTATTAAGAAATATTAAAACCAACCAATGCAGGATGTGTTAACTGTGAGGTAACTAAAGTGAGCTACATATTGACTCATTTGATTTCAAAGTTTTAATGCAAATAGCACTAATTAGATAATCTTTACTTTTAACACTGACTGCATTTAGCACTTTTTCAGTCTTGATCATGCAGTGACATGATTCCAATCCAAACATATCAACACCTTATTCATATTAAACGTCAAAAATGAGCAATTAACATTGACTGTGTGTGAATGTATAAGTATATAAAGTATATAAGTTAATGCGCGTTTGTACATTATATGTAAAGTCTTAAACTAGTATGTGATTTTTTATAAAAAAATCACAATTTAGTATTCACTTGTTTACTTTAATGCATTACCAACTGTTTTCATCAAACTATACAAATCTAACCCTGGCTCATGTGAAAATTTATGTCATTTTTTTAATTAAAAAGCTGAAATTAAGTGCACGTTAATATTTGGGCAAACTTTAATAAGGATAATACAACAATGGCATAAAGATAAGAACTTGCTAGGGTAAGAAAATAAACAGAAAACACTTTTACTCAAGAACAAATATTACAGGTTCATATAGTCTGCATGTTTTTGTGAGTGTGTAGTTGCTTTAGAACACCATTGTTAGAACAAGGAACTGATTAACTTTCAGACCAAATGGATTCATTTCATGCGTATCACAAACATTTCGCAATCTGATATTGTTGCCACATGTACACATGGTATTGGTTACGTGTAAGCATAATGAATCAGCATGGTTACTCACAATCTTTTGTAAACACCATTAAATGGCTCAGTACAATCACGAACAACAACAAACATGACAAACAGAATGTATATTGTGTGATTTTGCAAACATTTTATTGACCATTAGGTCCTGTAGTTTCCCATCCCACCGCCTACCTGCAGGTTTAGATGTAGCAGGTGAAGCTGGATGCCTAACAGGGTTGGTGAGTCTGGGTCTCCGGCGTCTGAAGAAGCTCCTCAGGATACCGCACTTCAGAGACTCGAGCAGGGTGCTTTTCCCAGAGCCCGAGTGGCCAAACAGCTTCAGCTTGATCCGCGGCTGAGGTGTCTGAGTGGGCCGCAGCTGCTGGATGTAACCGCCTTTGTGGTTCTCCTTAGGGACCGATCAGAGGAAGCCAATGAAGAATGCTGAATGATTTATGCATTTGGGGCTAAAGCCTGATTTAACGGTCTTTGTAAAATGCTAATTTAAGGGCTGGTGTGCAGAATAGTTGAGCAATAACTATATCTCACAGCTCAAAGCCTATTTATAAGCTTATTAGTAAATTAAATCAAGACTTTTCTTTGAATATGCTTAGAACATGATGTTCAAAATACCGGAATTTAAACTATTATGAAATAATTTTATTTTAACAGTCAAAAAATTAAGATTAAATACGCTACTATATGTTTACCATAATCACCTGATTATGTTATTTGTTATGCTAGACGGACATATTTAATTTGTTTAAGTGTCTAAAGCAAACCTTTTTCAGTCTGGCCAACAGCAGGGCGATATGTTCTTGTTGTTCTGCCGCTGCCAAATCTTCTGCTGTCTTTCCATCCTAATTGTACAAAGAATGATACCTATTACTAAATATGGTCTGGCTAAAAATGAGCTTTAATATCATCCCAAATATATACCAATAATAATAATAATAATAATAATAATAATAATAATAATAATAATACCATTAATAATAATAATAATCTTACTGTATATTGAAAGACAGTGAAATTAGAAAAGAATCATTTGTAACTAAACAAAAAATATGCAAACTTAATAAATATGCAGTATGAGGGGGTGTAAATGGGAAGCAGGGGGCAATAGGGCAGATCAGGTTAATAGAAACACCTGCCACTGTTTAATGTGATTAATATTCTCTCTCTTTTAATGGGAGGAGTAAAAGGGGTGCTGTAAACTGACAGAGGGAGAGAGAGTGAGACAAGCCTACGCTGTGCTGTGCTTTGTGTATGTAAAAATCCAAAGACTGTAGAAAAAGAATTGGAAGTGTTGATCAAAATCTGGTTTGAGTAAAACAAGGCCAAATATAAACTCAAACCAGGCGCTCTTTTCACTCCTCTCATAGAGAATTAATCACATTACGAGCTGGCAGGTGTTTCCATTTACCTGATCTGCCTTCCTGCCCCAGCCTTTTATTTACAGTCCAATCGCACACATAAAAAAATCCCTAGTTAACCCTGAGGTTCCAGACTGACCATCCTTCTACTCAGTCCTGTTACACTGAAACAACAAATGTATTTTCTTAACACATAAAAACAACCATGTCCTTTCCTCGGAGCTATCTGAAAATGTTGAGAACACACCCACACATGCACACTAATGAACAGAAAAAGGGGAGTGAGGCTAAGATGTGAAAATGCTTTAAGGGTTAGAAGTAAGGGTTAGAAGAACTGCCACTTTAAATCAAATGTGTAAAATAAAATGCAGCTCAATATTGAAATAATATATAAAAAACATTATATACATTACCACATATTACTTTTTAGTGTTGTTGAAACAAATGCTATGATTTCACATTTTTTGGGATTTTTCCACAGAATCACATCAGGGCAACAGTTCTCACCATTTATAGATTTTGCATGAAAGTCTGGGGTTGTTTTCACAACTCGCGGCTGAGACAAGTGTTCAAGGAAAAGAAACATGAGCAGTTTTGACATATTGAGGTTAAAGTAATCATTACTAAAAAGCCCTGTCCCAAAATGGCCCTCACACAGGATACAGAATCATCTTTACCGAAGCTTTAAAATAAAAGGTGAACCCCCCCCATTATATAAAATATTCCATTATTCCAAAAATATCTTTATTAAGAGCAATTGTATATGTAATAACCACAAATCATTTTTATTTCATACATTTTCCAGTACTGACTGAAACTTAAGTGTTTTTTTATAACCAGTACAAAAAATGTACTACAAGTATTTCTCAAGGGATCTAAAAGTGAGTCTGGATAATCTATGCTTTTAATACAAAGTGGCGTTATTTTCAGTGAACTGTATTAAGATAAAACAGCATGACCTCAGCTAGAAATACAATACAAAATTCCCCCATGAAATTATATTTTATGCGAGTGGCTAAGTTTTATGAATTGCTTGCTAGAATTTAAATTAAAAATCATTTGGAAAAATGATTTTTTATGGTTGGCCTCTGTACCACATTGCAACACTGACTGAAATAAGTATTATACTAAGCGTTATTGCTTTAGTGTTTCAAAATGCAGCTCTGCTATGATAGTAAAGCTATAAACAATTTGGTGTTTAATAGCAAATATTTTCGTGCTTTTTGAAGAAAAAAAAGCCTTTCATTGTTGCACCGACAAAATCTTAAGAAGAATTATTAAAACAAGTATTTATTTTAATCAGATGTCTAATCTTACTCTATTAAAAATACCTGTAATAAGCAGTCACTGCATAATGCATTAAGTAAGTTTATTTAATTCATAATGAGATAATCAAAAGTATTCCCCCACTCAATTCTAGTAAAGGATTGAAGGGAGGATAATCAAAGAGAAAACTGATCATTTTTAGTAATTTACATTTTTAAAAGCAATAACAACCAACCCAAACCTTCCCTTCCATAACAGTTATTTAATTATAGTTAATTTTTACATACCTAAATGTAGCTAATATAATAAATATATAACATAATATTTCTATTCAACAAAATACAAAATGCAACTATTTAGTTTAGAGCCCAGTCTAAGTGTATACTGATAAAACCATCTGCTAGTTGGAGTGTAAGAGCTTGATCTAATAAGCCACTGAGGGCTGGTTATTGTACACATAGGTGAAGTGGAGGTTATAGAAGGGTTTGAAATGGCTTGGAACTGTGATGAGTGCAGATCTGTAGAGAGCTGTTGAGTTATGCTGATGATCGGCGCACTTTAATAAGGTACGGCGCTGTGGGAATCGCCCAAGGCCGAAAGAACAGTGAAAAATTGCACAATGACCAGGTGTGTCGCTCAAGAGTGGCAGACACACAAGCTCGTTCAACATGACTGCTTAAGTGGTTACAAGCATTTACTACTGGAAGCATACAATGCCTAATCTATTACAAAAATACGAGGAAACATAATAGATACAGAAGCCTTCCTTGACCTGTATTGATTCCATTATTCTTTAGTCACAATTGTGCAGGCCGAATGCCTGATAACAGTTTAGTGAGCAGTAAACGCTTCAGAAATGAACTACTTAATGTGCTTTTAGACGTCCTTCAACGCAACTTAAATAGCAGGAAACTCAATTTCGCTCAACCCACTGAGCTTTTTTTGTACATAATCTCATTTCCTGAGCTTCTGCAATGAACTGACTTCAGGTAATGGCCAATGTACTGCAACGCAAACTCGATTGACTAATTGAATATACAGTCAAAGTTGCGGATCAACATGCTATAAATATAAATGAGCACTAAAATACAGTTTAAATGTTATGATTGATTCTATGATTAGATTTATCATGCCAAATTTATGATTATGAAAATGATTGAGTGAATAAGGCAACCATAGTTCCTTCATTTAAAAATGTTCATGTGTATCGACAGACCTTGATGCAGTTTTAGAAACACATTGCTTATATAAGCAGATAAAGTAGAAAAAGGTGGTGTTTAAACTACTGACAACAGAAATTAGGGTGGACAATTTGTTCAAGTAACTTATTTATATAGCACTTTTTACAATAGCATACTGTTACAAAGAAGCTTTACAGTTTTATAAGCCTTTAAACCTCCAAAGAGCAAGCCAAATCAACAGTGGCAAGTAAAATCTCACTGTTAAGTCGTTATCCTAAGAAAGAAACCTTGGGGGGACCAAGACATTTTGTGATAATGATGGGCTGCTTTGACTGTCTTACATTCTAATTTAAGGAATACATAAACTCATAAAGACCAAAAAATAAAGTTAATTCAGCAGCCAACCTCAGATGTGTAGATTTTCAGTTTTCCACATTTTATATAAAGTAGTATTTATTTACAGCTGAAATAATTGTTTTATAACTCACATTAGTGATGGCCTCTATATTGACTCCTGCAACACAGAGATGCCGCACCACCTCCAATCCACCATTGCTTGCTGACACATGAAGAGGGGTTCTTCCAAACTGTGATAAACAGGGGAAAAAGGCTTACAACTCTATTGTACAGTAAAGCAATACTGAGAGCAACTTAAGTCTAAACTTTTTCTTCTGCATGTCAGTACAGCAGACAAAACAGATCACTTTAAGGTAATCATGTTTCACTTTTCTTGACCTTTAAATGAAAACCAGCTAATACAGATAAACTCTTGTGTGTTTTATTTATAAAAAAATAAAAAAATAATAATAATAATTATAAAAAAAAGCAATAAAATGCAAAATATAAATGTTATCGCATATTTCTCACACAACACAATGTTAAACAGGAACTTTAGATTTGGGAAATAACATGCTTCCCTCTAATTCTTCTTTTCAGATGACCTTTCATTACCATCTATAAAAAATTTTTTGTGTTGCTATAGAAATGACAACATTAATCAAAAACCCTATTTATCATTAAAAGGATAAACCTCACAATTGCTAACAATTCAGTCAAAAACAAAAGGTGTTATTAGAGGGCATCATTTCATACAAATCAAATGAAAAAGGAACTACAATTAAAAAAAAGAATTCCCAATTCACATTTACATTTTATATTTGTAGTTCCGAAATAGAATTTAAAGATGTAAAAACACAGCAGGGTTAAAGCATAACATCATAATGGAATTCTTATTAATATTAGGACTGTACAGTGGAAGCATTGCAAACTCAGAGCAAAAAGGTCTCAGGTTCAAACCACAGGCAGACTGTCTGGGTTCTTATATGTAGAGTTCATGCAGCATCTTCTCTTATGTTTGTTAACCCAATGTTTGTGTGGTTTTCACCTTAGAGTTTTTGTTTCCTCCCACAGACCAAAGAAATGAACGGAAGTTACTAAATTGCCCTAAACTGCTTTTTTTTATTTGTAAGTAGCTTGATGGGCCATTAGAATCACTGGTGATGGGCCATCGTTAACACAGGATTGACTTCCTTAAGTCTGACCAATAAGTGAAAGAAAATGTTCTCACATAGCTAATTACGACACATTCATTAAAAAGACAAACAAGGCATTTTATAAACCTGTTAATCAATTGAGACGGAGTGAACAGCACATTTCGATAGTATGCATTCTGAACATTTCAGCTTAAGACCGACCTTGTTTGGAATGTCCAGATTGGCTTTAGATGCAGAGAGCAGGGCCACCAATGGCAGATTGCCATCTTTGCAAGCGATGTGCAGCGGTGTGTTTCCATGGCGATCCTGGTGGTCCACATAGCAGTGGTGGCCGAGGAGGCACTTAACCACCTCTATTTGACACCTCCGTACTGCCAGGTGCAGAGCGACGTGGCCATCCTGTTGCACACGCAGAAAGCAAAATTATAAAAAAATATTTTATCTACTGGGCAGCACGATGGCTTAGTGGTTAGCATGTTCGCCTCTCAGCACTAGGGATTCCTGGTTCAAATCCCCATCTGGGTGGAGTTTCCATGTTCTCCCCGTGTTCGCGTGGGTTTCCTCCGGGTTCTCCGGGTTCCTCCCACATTCCAAAAGCATGGATCATGAATTCAGTTCTCCAAATTGCCCCATATAGTGTGTGTATGTGTGCGTGTCTGTGTGAGTGTGTGCCCAGCAATAGATTAGCACCCTGTCCTGGGTGTATCTGCCCAGCGCCCAAAACGTTCTCCCCTGGATGGGCATGGGGAACCCCCCCACGACCCTAATATAGGACAAAGCGGAAGATAATGAATGAATGAATGAACTTTATCTACTATGATGTATGTCCTACTATGATGATTAAAGTCAGTTAACCACAAGGCAATCATACAAAATTAATATCCTCAGGGCTGAATCTTATAAACGCCTACTTGACTCCAGAATTTAAAGTATTAATTAACCTATTAAATCCAGTGTAAACAGACTGAACAAACATTCTGTCTTATTTTTTTATCGATTGAAAATAAGTAACTTATTTTATAACATATTATTGAATTATTTTAAACAGTAATAAGAAAGTGATATTGCAAAAGGACAGGAAATTAAGCTGCACACTGCAGTATTATTTTACTCCTTAATGGGTAATGGTCATCAGAGTCCTTGGATCTCAGTCATTATTAAAAGCAGCATTAACAATGCACTAATGTAACCATCTCTGATAAGAAAAAAAAGAAAAATGCTGAGTCAATAAACACAAGAGACTCATCAACAGTAAACCACTTTTTAAAACCCACAGTTCTTTCAGGAGCAAATGAATTATTAATTAATCTATTTTAGTTTGGAACATAGCCAATCAAATGTCAGGAATAGCTTATAATAGTAAGATTTTCCATTGTTCTTAGTGCTCTGTGCACAATTGTTTATTTACACTGTGTATGTCTGTGTGTGTGTGTGTTCCACCTTGTCCGTGGAGTCCAGATCTGCACCGTGTTCCAGCAAACATTCGACAATGTCACGGAAGCCTCGGGCTGAGGCGGTGAGCAGCGGGCTCTCACCCTCACGGTTCCGCGCGTTAACATCACAGCCAGTCTGGCACAGCGCCCGCGCCACCGCCGAGTACCCGTGCCATGCAGCACAGTGCAAAGGAGTCTCTTGCTCCTGCATGACGTACACATACAGGGTTAAAGTGCAAATAACATACACTAAAAAATACATTCAAATTGAAATTCAAAAGTTGTTTTTTGTAAATTGTTTACACCATGCTACACATAAAAGTACCAAAACAGCAGGTTGCACTTACATTTAAAACTATGGTGGTATTACTTCAGGGAAATTACATGAAAATGTATCAGTAATTAGATTTTTCCAAAACAATCTCATATTTAGCGAAATCCCTGTATTGTTATAGTTTTATTATTGCATAACAATCGTAATTATATTTTTAACAATAATCGTATCATCAAAAATCAGTAATCGTCTCGTCCCTACTCATAGAATGACAGCAGATTGCTTCCACAAAACAAACAACGAGTTCCACTGAAATTTAACTATTTTCACCAGCATGCCTCTTAAAAAGGTAGTTTAGCAGGTTGTGTGGTAAAAGAAGCAAAACTTTACATAAGAGGATTTTTTTCAGGTAATTCCTGTTTGTCTGTCCACCTGCATGGCGTTACACAAACGAAGTGAACCATAAAATACTTTTAGTTACATTTTTCTGTATATCTGATCAGACTTGCCTCAGAAAGTGTACAATGTTGATGCCATCTTCATAGGATTTCATTTCTAACATACACTATATAAATTTTTATATAGATTATATAGGGGATATATATAGGATATATAGGTTTCGGGACTTTGCAAATTGTTGGACTTTCTTTATCATTTTGCATCGTATTTGTGGGGACTTTTGCTCATACATCCTGAAGAGTTAGAGGACCATTCTTTATTCTAGTTCATCTTAAAGGTATTGGATGTGGTTGAGGTCGGGGCTCTGTGTTGATCAGTTAAGCATTTTTACATCAAACTAACCTAGTCACCTCTTTATACACATAGACGTGTTCCCCAAACTGTTCCCACTAAGCTGTAAGTATACAATAATACAAAATACAAAAATACATAGCTAGGTGCTTGAGTTTATAAATATAGAGCTATGTCTCAGTACAATCCATACTGTCTTTATAGGAGGTTTGCATAGAATAAAGAATATTTTTTGCTTATTAAAGCATCTAAAGATTGTTTTGTTAAAATTAAATTGGAAAACATTTTTTTTGGGTTACTTACCCGGTCTCTTAAGTCAGGGTTGGCGTGAATACTGCAGAGGTAGTGGACAACATCCACATTGCCGTAGCGAGAGGCCACATGCAGGGCAGTCTCTCCGGACTGCAAAAGAAAAAGGAATGTTAAGGAATCAAGCCATAAAGAACAATATACTGCATATTTAATGTGAAATAGGACATGGTGCATTAGTGGAACATGCAAAATGATCTAAAGAATGTAATAAAATTAATTTGGGGTCAGAGCTTGTATTAATTACACATCACAAACAAGCAAACACTTTAACCGTCACTAAAATAAAGGCAGTGTACCCAGTGTTAAACATTTTATATTTTATTTCTACTCAAATTTACTTGGTGTTATAACATTTAGTCAAAATTAACATGGTTTAATGCCTCCTGCATGTGAAAAACATCTTTTGATATTTGAATCTGGATTTAAAACTAAAGGACATGCACATTACTTCATTTTCAATTTTCTACAAGCTGAACTATGGTTAAGCCTAAACGCATAAACTGAAGTGGGAACGATATTTAACAGGGCCCTGGAATTGAACAGAGCTGCAATTTTCATCAATAATCAAGCAACATGTGCAACATTGGAACTCCGTGTGGTGCTACAGAAGCTCAACAGCACTCTATGTTGTAATTTGGCCTGTAGGAGCACACTCTCAAGTGAAGAGAGGCGCTCTGGTAAACAGTGAACGATTATTTCATAGACTGAGTGGATCTCAGCTCAGTGAGTGACCATGGAAACTGCAAAAAGGGTAAGAGAGAAAGGTGTGCAGGTGAAACACATGGCAGATTGAAGGAGGAGAGAAAGAACAATGCATTGACATAACTCAAAAGACAGTATCTGCACATTCAGTGCATGAGAGAACAAGAATGAGAGCACGAGAATGAGAGCGAGAAAACAAGGCACCTTATCTTGGATGTCCAGAGGGCACTTCTTTTCATAAAGGAATTTCAAGGTCTCCAAATGGCCGTGTCTGGATGCATAGTAGATAGCGTTGGCTCCAGACTGCAAGGCAGACATCAAAATTGTGCTGGTTTCTCAAAAGACAAAGACTCGCTCTTCATTTAGTCATATTCATTTAACTTTTTCCCCTTTTTTGTTTAATGTTTGTTTGACCAATACAGTAACAGTAGTGTAAAACATCAAGCATAGTTACATTAACTATGACTGTGGCGTGTTGCTGGTACAAGACGGACTGAGTCTGTACCTACTAAGATTTTTATGCACAACAGTCTCCAGAATGCATAGTAAAATATTTAAAATGATATTTATTTAAAAATATTTACTGATACATGTGCAGCTCAATGAGTAGAGCATTGCCACAGCACATACAGTACTTCTCATTAGTTGGCTGGCAGTTACTTATTGACCTGAATAGATAATAACATATAATAATATAATAGATTATTGTTTTAAAATAGAGAAAAAGTGCACACTTTAAATATTACAAATAATATATAAAATATATGAATATAAGCATACATGAAATTAGTTTGATGCTATTAATAAAGAATTAGAGGCTAGTTATTCAGATCACATGGCATGTTATGAAATCCTAATTAGGTGTTTAAGTCATTTTTGTTCATTCTTAACACTATATAAGTTTGAGTTTTACAACAGGAAACCACAAATAGCAGCGTTGTTTTCTAACAAAATCCCAAAAAATCTGCTCAGCAAATCAGCTCTCACAGTTCAGGTCAGGTGACAACACAGATGCCACTCTGTGTTGGCAAAAAATTGGTCTGATGGCATAACTTGGGTTTAGTCAACTGTAAAGATGACTAAATTTGATAAAAACTAAATTATCCACTTTGTCTATTGAATTGCTATTATTTTTAATCGTTTCATGGCATTTGGCTTACTGGAAAAATCATCAGTCAATTTGCACATTTATCCAGAAGAGCATTTATGAAATCAGACACGAGGTTGAATGAATCTCTGTTCTTATTTTTCCCCAAAGTTCATAGTGGGTTTCCTCAGGGTTTGCCTGGGCCAGTTAAATTCTTTCACATGAAGCCCATTGAACCACACATTAATGCACACATCCTAAAAACAGATAAGGACCTTCCCCAAACTGTTCCCACAACAATGAAAGTGTGCATTTGTCCAAAACGGTAAGTTACATGATTCTTTTTTTAAACCTCACTTAATGAAACACCTGGATGTAATTATTAAAAATTATAAATTTACTACATACACAGAAGTATGAAAATGCTTAAAGAAAGTGGATTCATTTTGTGAAAAAGACCTTGTCAAGAGCTTGTATTTCCGCTCCTTTTTTCATCAAAACGTCAATGATCTGGATGTTTCCACAGCCGGCTGCGATGAGGAGCGGGGGTGTTCCATGCTGAAAGAAAGCCAGATATTCAGAGCACAACATTTCTCACAATGCGACAGGTAATTTGATGTGACATCCATTAAACTGGTAATTCAGATTTAGATTTTAAATGAGCTTTAATTTACTTTGCAATGTTTCTTAAGTGGTTTTAATTATAATGAGCTGGTCTTGTGCTTCTCGGTAACTTAAATGCTCAAGCAAGCGCTGGCGATTACAGCTGTTTATACATAAATGGAGGTGCCTCATTGGTATGCATTGATGCATGAGCTGTGGGAAAGCTCCTTGGAGAATACACACACACACAAACACACACACACACACACGGCAGGACAGCTCGGAGCAAGCCAATAAACATAATGCCTTGCTTCCCACCACAGTAAATACATCACAGTTTCTCTCATTTTCTTTTATATACAATCACCTCATCACTGTTTAATGAACAGTATCCTCTCTCACACTGTGATATATAAAAAACTCTATATGAAGTGGATATAGTTTTTTTACATTTTTTGAATACTCCTGCCTATTGCTCATTTTTGATTTAGTTATTGTTCAGCCTTAAGTGATTTCATATGCAGTGCAACCCCTGTTTTCATTGCTAATCTGTCCACAATCAGTGAATTTCAAAACTGATGAAAACTGAGGCACCTATTTCCATTTAAACTAATGTAAATCCGATTAATATTGTTCTAGAGACTCCAAATTAGATAAACATATTTTATAGAGAACAAATGTGTTTAATGCGGAAAACATAAATAAATTATATATATAGTATTGTTTTTTTTTTTTAATATTTTATATTCTTAATATTTATCCATTATATTTATATTCTATAAAACACACACACACATCCACATTAGACAATTCATTTACAGATCTGAAACAAAAGGCATAAGATATAGAAATGTAAAAAAAATGTTTCAATGGTATATCGTTGTTATATCCTTTACAAAATCCACTATTAGTAAGGAAATTACAGGTTACCCAACATGAAACTAACCCCACTGAGAGATGGGATCCAACCCAATACCATCCTTTCCTTCCTTTTACATTCTTACAGCTGCATGTGGATATGCACTAAAATCACACAGGATAAGTTGCTTACTCACACACCATGAGTATCAGCTGCTCTCAAGAGACCCAACACAAAACCACTGTTGCAACTTCAATGTCATAAGATGCGTATAGACCACACACTTATCAGCAGTCCAATCGAGCCTGCTTCAGCTACTTGTCCTCGTCCAAGTCTTCTCATGGTTCTCTCTTTTCCCTATCGTGCGGTCTCACCTTATTGGGATGGTTGATGTCATAGCTGGTCAGAGATTCAAGGAGGTGTTTCAAGCCTGGCACATTGTCATCATTGATGGCATGAATTATAGCTTTCATTACAAAGGAGTCCTCCTCATCCTGCAGGAAAGAAAAAGTGAGAATAAGAAGTTTAGCAAGTTTCAATAGAGAGGAAACACACACCAGCAGCTTCCCGCTCTTCTGTTGTTAAGCCCTAAATTACCTGCAGTGTGTGAATGTTCTGAGACAAATGATAAATAACTGCATATAATTACACACCGCATGCATGAGCACAAACACCAATTTAGGCACTTGCAGAAAATGATCTTCTGGAAAGTATTAAAGCTAGTCACCAAAAACACACTCCAACTACCTCATAAATTACATGGTTTGGCAGATTTAAAGAGTGTTATCAGGAAAATAATGCCCAGCAACTTTTACCATTCACAGTTTGCCTAAAACAACTTTTGCTCTGCTGTTGAATACTCTACCTCCTAACAAAACAAATAGCCTTCTGCCCTAAGCCTGCTGAATAAATACAGAGGGTGTTCCTCCGCTCCTTTGCTTTTGTGGATGGTTTCAGTACAAAGCCAGTCTGTAACCTTTATGCTGGAGGAGCATAGACAAGCAAGCACTAGAGAATAGGTGAAGGGGGCAGAAAGCCAGAATGAGGAGCGCAAGAAAGTACAGAGGACGGGGTGGAGGGGTAAATGAAAACAAATGAAGTGTGTGTGAGGCCATATATTGACTGACACTGAACATGGAAACTCCACCCAGATGGGGATTCGAACCGGGAATCCCTAGCACTGAGAGGCGAACGTGCTAACCACTAAGCCACCGTGCCCCCCTATAATAAAATATTTATTTAAAAATAATATTTGACATTTGAACTTTATCTGTGAGTTCTACAGTACACCACATATCTTTTTTTTATTCTTCTTTTTAATTGTAGGTTATTATTATTATTGTAGTCTACTGTAGGTTTATAGCTGGACCTCAAACCAGACTCATTTGTTCAAGCTACTGCAGTGAGTAAACCTTATGACATAAAATTAATAGACACAATCTATCTCTTGTTAGCGAGTATTTTTTATACCCTCTCCTGCCTGCCTAACAAGGCTTTGGTAATTATCTTTGTGTCGAACTCTATTGTTAAAGGTTTTGCATCAATAAAATTTACTTGAGTTAATGCCTAGTTGTGAAATATTGTTGACAATTGACACAGCAGCTTACTATATTTTGAATGACTTGCACATACAAGAAATTATTTAATTCGGAAAGAAGTGATAAACTAATTAGTTGCTATGGTGACATGTGAGGTCAATATTCCACATACACTTTTGCTGTAAAGTGCATCTTTACCAACAATGGCTTTTCATGTGGTTATTCTATAACACTTTTCTGTTTAGTCAGATTAAGGTCCAATAGTTTTATAGACAGATGGTGCACTGGGTACAGAATAGTCTCAATCACTATGTGACCTATAAATCAAAATAACGTCACAGGATTTAAAGGCAGGTCCCAACTTCTAATTTAGACTGACTGTGAGTAAAAAAAACATTTATGCTGAAAGTCCACAACCCCTGACAAAGCAAACAGTAAATGGGCCAGATACTAGGTCACTGAAAATCTTTAAACTAGGTCATGCAAAAAGGACAAGAAGCATGTGGTTCAAAAGACAATGGTGAGGAGTTGCACCTCAGCTATTATGTAATTATGTGAGTTGACATCTTTTTCTCAGGCCAGATGAATGAGCAGAAAACACACAATGAAATCACCGTCCAAGTTTCAATACTGACATAATAAACCGAAAGACTTTCTAAGCTGAATAATTATCATGACAACATGCCCACACATCCTCTACACAATATGCCATGATTCCACCCCACACAATCGAAGCACACAAACATTATATGAACATGACACCTGCATTCATTTCTGATTAGACATCTAAACAAAATAAAATAACACCGCCAAAAATAAATTACATACAGTGTAACTCAACACACTAAACAACACACTGCTTCATCTTAACAAATTATCTAATTCTATGGTAAACATGAATATGGATGCCAATCTTTGCTTTAAAAACAACAGACCTAAAAAAAAAAAAAAAAAAAAAAAAAAAAAAAAAAAAAAAAAAAAAAAAAAAAAAAAAAAAAGTCCCTGACATCATGCACCAGAACTTCCCCTTGAGCAGTAAAGCAGAAATAACTGTCTATATCTAAACATAGTACGTGTGAATGCCACAATTTATAAATAATATGAGAATATACAGTGGGTTGCAAAAGTATTCATACCCCTTGAACTTTTCCATATTTTGTCACATTACAACCACAAACATAAATATATTTCACTGGAATTTAATGTGAAAGACCAACACAAAGTGGTATACAATTGTGAAGTGGAATGAAAGCTATACATGAATCAACAATTTTTTTACAAATAAAAAACTGAAAAGTGCGATGTGCAAAATTATTCAGCCCCCCTGAGTCAATACTTTGTGGAA